>CM032230.1:38717500-39255000 GCA_019009955.1 Riptortus pedestris
GTAAGGCTGTAATTTGTAATCTATAGGTTTCTGCAATGTACCACTGTTTTGAGGTAAATTTTTGGCCCTGGCTGCGAATTCCTCATCAGTGCAAGTAGTAATTTTCTCTTCATTTCATGTGAAGATAAAAAACATTCCAACTCTCCGCGGGTATTTCCTGCACTATACTTGGTTATTGGTAATTTCAACAAATTCCGAGAGGGTTTTCTCGTAAAGGTTTGTCTGTCCATATTGTTTCCAAGTCCTTACTTTCTACATTGATGAGTATATCGCCCTAATTAATAAACTAACTTTATTTTATTTTATATTTCATTAGACGAATTGTATTTGTATCTGAAAAACGTTTCAAATGGGAGTGTATCCTTTTATTGAGCAGTCCCTTTCCGCATTCCAGGTTGGGCCTACTGAATTACCGGGTTGAGTGAGGGGGGGGGGGTTGTTTACACTTTCAAATTTATACAGCACAAACAGGAAGCATGAGGCAGTGCCCAAGACCACTTTGTACTTGCCGAACTCAAGTGAGCCAACTAAGTAATGGGTTTATTGGACCAATAAAGGCAAGAAGGGTTTTTGTCGAAGCTGTTGGCATGACTGAAACGGGGGCTCTATGAGGAATCTCTGTCTTTAACAGCCCCTCGACAAAAAAAAGGTGGGGGGGGGCTCACACAGAATAAAGGAGAGTAAAAGTTATTTCGAGTTCACTCTCAGGGCGAGCAAAAACTCTGGAGGGACGTCCCTGGCAGGTCAGTATCGGAGAACACAAAGGGTACTCGCTAACCCCTACTCTACATACAATTTACCTACCCCTAAATCAGTAAGAGTCATTCGTGCATTTTAAAACTTTCACTTTCTCAGAACATCCTTAAGAGCAGGTGGTTAATGGGTGGAGGCTCTAATTCCGAGTAGAACCAATCTTTGTTATTCTAATTTTAAAGAAGGAACAATGTCTTAGACCAATGACCCTTGCCGAAGGTTGTAAAGGGCTTCCTGGTTTGTTTCAATGGAGCCTGAACCTTTTGTATACTCGGGGCAAAGGACCGTGATAATAAAATGCGCTAATGGCTGTGTCCCTGTTAGTGGAAATACACTACAAACCGTCAGAATTATTTATTATCAATACAGAAATAATAGAAGAAAATGCAGACCTTTGAATAGCGCCCCATCTTGTCTACAACAACAATTGGTTTTGGATTTGGCTGACAATAATAGCTCCTCGGATAAATAACAAAATGTATTCAGAAAGACGGCACACTTTGCTGTACTTTCAAAACACTAGTGTTTCATTGCTTAATTTTATATTTTGAGGATTCTTATCTCTCTGAGGGTTCCTCATTTCCTCTCACACACTCACTCAATTGACACTTTGCTTTCGTTTCGGAACTTTTGGCTCAATATATATGTAAGTGCAACCTCTGTCACTGTCTTTTTGACTAACTTGACAGGAAAATATTTACCATATTAAAAAATAATTGTAGTCCATTTCAAATGTTTTATTTATTATTATGTTGGACATGTTAGTGGCCAATATAATTTCTAAAAGTAATGGACTGTATGTTTTTGTGGGAAGAGTGTTTGTATCTTGGTAAGATTGATGGGTGAGAGTGTGTGTACACACTACACACATGCCAGTACATATGTGTGTGTGTGTGTGTGTGTGTTTGTGTGTGTGTGTGTGTGTGTGTGTGTATATATATATATATATATATATATATATATATATATTCTCTCCCAATATCACTTTCTCTTCTTTCGTTTTCTCTATCCATTCCTCACAACTCAACCGATGACACCCGCCATCGGTTAACATACCCTCCTTATTCCTTACCATCCTTCTATTTCGAACAACAACCCCTTCAAATAAAGCCACCGGCTTAGCACAAGCTATCTTCCTTTACCTCCGGCAGTCACCTGGCTGCAAACATTACAAACATCACCACCGCACAGCCAGGTATCAGTGTTCAGCAAATATATAATGTTTGAGCCTATGAACATTGGTAATTGTATAACGTTTAAGCCTAAGAACATTACCAATCATATAACGTTTAAACCTAAGAACACAGCAAATATATAATGTTTAAACCTATGAACATTGGTAACCTTATAACGTTTAAGCCTAAGAACATTACCAATCAAATAATGTTTAAACCTAAGAACACAGCCAATATATAATGTTTAAACCTATGAACATTGGTTACCTCATAACGTGTAAGTCTAAGAACATTGCCAATCATATAATGTTTAAACCTAAGAACACATCAAATATATAATGTTTAAACCTATGAACATTGGTAACCTTATAATGTTTAAACCTAAGAACATTACCAATCGTATAATGTTTAAACCTAAGAACACAGCAAATATATAATGTTTAAACGTATGGACATTGGCATATCACATCTACATAAAATAATTTTTGACATTTATCACGTCGGTAAACCTAAGACTGGCTAAATACAAGATCGCTAGTCTTCACTTATTTATCTTAGGTATCAGTAAGAACACCTAATACAATTTTTTTTTTAATTCTAAAATGCAATTGCTATATTTTTTCTGAAAATTGCCAACAAATTTAAGTTAAAGCGTCAATAGCTTTAAAAATTATTTCAGTTTTCATTAATATTTTTATTCATGGTCTTTCTACTTTTATTAAATATATGTATATGGGATTTCGGTTCTACACATAGAGTGTATTACTTAAAATAATAAAAATGAAAAAGAAATAAAAATTGGGTTACAAAATGTATTATTCTCAAAATACTCATTTATTGGATAACTTAATATTTTATTAGTACAATTCATTATCTATTCATTTTCTATTAGTGTGTGTGTATGTCACATACTTGACATATACATTACATTATTAAATTAATAGAGGCAAGTTTCTAGTCTGATTTGATTGTCACTGCCGAAAATATTTTATGAAAAAACGGATTTTAGATAGTTTTTATTTTTTTTTAAGTTTTGAACTTGATATAAATTAAAGTTATTATTTGTTCAGATAGAACTTCCACATATTACGGGATTAAGAATTACCTTCATTATTTATAATATTTTAAAAGATCATATATTTTCTTTTACAAAAAAAAATATCTAAACATTAATGATTTTGTCTAAACATTAATGAAAAATTATTGTCTCAGAAAAGAGTAGCCGAAAATAACAGGAATGCCCAGTCTATTTAATTATTGTATTTACTATAAGGATAGGTGTCCAATGATTAATGATCCTCAAATATTATATTTACATCCTGTTAATCACAATGAAGTCAAAAACTATAGTTTAAGACATTATACCTACCGTCCAGATAATTATTTAAATAAATTGTTACAAACTATTTTAAAGAAATTTTATATTTCTCCAGAATTCTAAATAATTCATTTTATATTTGTATTTTAATTTATCATTGAGTTACATACCATCTGCCTGGTGGCCTTTTGTGAAGCTGCGGTATTTTTGACACAATTTTCACTGGAATTACAACACTCACAATTTAACATAGACACCATATTTTTGAACAATTTTTGATATTTTGAGGTAATCCAAGGATACTGTTAAACTTTTAGAGCAAAGTTTGGTCTGTTCATACAGGTGTCCAGAACGTATCATGGGTGTTCTAGCCTTCCGCGTGATATTCAAAAAAGTGTTCATTGGCTGAGTAATGAAGCGAGTGGGCACATGTGAACTAACAAAATATCAATGAAAATCAGGACAAAATATGAACTCCTACCTTTATAAGTCATGTTTTAGATCTTCATCCATGATAAGTCAACAAATAAATGAGCTATGAATTTTCATGTGGGTGTAGTGACGTTAATACATGAAAGGGGTTTAATGATGTTTTTTAGAAGTGAACATTTGTTTGTAGAGATCCGCAAATATGAATTTCTCTTTTACAATCAGAGGTTTTTCCTCTCCACTTCGGACTTTCGATCGATCTTGTTTATACTGGCAGCGAGTTTTTGACTGGAAGAGGGGCAAGGATTGCGCAACAGGTGTTGATGCCGGACATTTAGCTAAATGGAATTGGCTCTATGCGTCCTGATGGAATGCTATCATCGGCTGACTTGGTGAAAACGGCCGGCGGAGCGTGGCGTGAATAGAGCTGCCGTGTTGCGGCAATATTTGTCGGTGACTGGTGGAGAATCCGTGCTGTTGGCAGCCGTGTCCGATCAGCTGACGACTTTATTATACCTGGAGTTGGTGACGGTTATTAATAACTGAGGTAGGGGTCGATACGGCCTCTTGTGGCATTGTGACCGGTATTGTGGGGGTGTAATGAGTTGGCGTGTTGCAAGTCACTGGCCACCTCTCTCCTGTAGCTTTTGTGGTCCGTCCCCCTGGTCCTTGCCCCTGTACTCTTCTCACGTCTGTGTCGGCCGCCTGTCCGCTGAGGCCCTTGTCTGCAGCCAGTCCGCTACACTACAACCTCCGCATGACGGCCTGCATTGTTATGAGAGCCTGCCCAGGAACTCAGACACTAGGACAATATGGAGAGCTGATGACGAAGCGGCTATAGGGTCCCATCAGTGGACTGGTCACTACTAGGGAGTATTGGGAAAGAATGGTCCTTTTTGGATTGCATGGTTCAAACTTTTGTCAAAACTTGGAATACGTAGACCGCCAATGATCAATACGGAAGTACGCCACGTAGTAGCTGCGTGCATAAACTAAGCAGATTTTCCACGTGCTTGTATAACACATTGGTGATATCATCTCACCACATACTGGGCCAAAGACGTATAGCAACTATACTTTCATCAAATGTTTTAATTATTTATCCTCGATTAGTATTTTGTTAATCTCTGTGTATATCAAATCTAAGTCAACAGTTCTACTCGGTTTTACTTACAAAATAATGCGTTAACTTCAAATATTCAAGAAACCCCTTGAAAAGTAATATTCGGTACCAGTCAGGAATAAATAACAAATACATTAGCAGAAGTAAGTTGTTACGGTTTTTATCCAATTCACTCAAGTGCAATATAAGTATAGCAGAGGAGCATATTAAAGTAATATAAGAAATAAAATCGTAAATATCTCCGTCAACACGAGTTGAAATGATGGTATATTGCATATTTTTGCTTATATTGTTAAATTGTATATTTGAGTATACAAATAGCAGTAAACCCACACTCCAACTCATTCAATTTTCACTTTATAAGCAATTTTATCCCCATTCTAAATCAGTTATTTCCAAATACAAAAAAATATTGTACACCTATACCAATCAAATAACGAACCTTTTATTTAGAGAGCAGTTATATTTGGCCAAGTTTTAGCTTATTTACTTCCAAAGGTGATTAATCTCTGTTCCAATTTGGGTACAGAATATATGTAAATATATCTGTCGTGTAATGATCTAGAAATCAAGTCATAATAGAAAATGTTGTTAATTTTAACGCCCACTTTGTGCTATTTTGGCTAATTATTGAGTTCGTCAGTAAATAAATTCCTATTGCCCAGGGGAAAATGGAACCCACCTCTTTAGGGTTGCCAAGATTAAGACCATCGCCTCCACTCACATGGCTAACCTGACCCCTCCCACTAGAATAAAAACACACCATTTGATCGGATGTACCGAAACGGTACTATTGTTTTTTGACCGCTTAAAACCTTTAATTGGTAGGCATCTTCTGTTATCAATGTATATATATATATATATATATATATATATATATTTCCCCCACTCCATGCCATTCGTAGAAAGTAGAAGTCCCAGCGCATTGTCTTCAGGAAAGTGAAAACGAAATCAAAAATGACCTCTGTATCCAGGTGTGTTTTGAGGTCCATTGACTGAAAAAATGAGATAATTAATAATAAAATTCTCAATTCTTTACTGCATTCTATGTGTCGTATGTGTATGTGTGTGTGTCTGTGTGGGGGGGTCTAAATAAACAATGAATTTTTACGTCTATTTTTTTTTTTTTATTTTTTTATAATTTCAAAAGATAACTTTCAACTTCACTATTACATTGACTTTCCGAAAACAAATGTCTGATATTGAACAATACAGTGACTAAAGAAAACAGTATTTTTGTTTACTTCTTATTACCGTTTTTGGCGCTCGTACTTCACCAATACACCATCAGTTCTTGATTTTTTTCAGTAATGTGTGGTACTTTCGTTTTGTAGAACATTCGTTAATAAAAAAAAATAATCACACTCACTCAAAGTTCTACATCCTGTGAGTTGAAACTCCTATCACAAGACATTTCCATCATGAGAAGGATGATCTCAAAACTGTTTTTAAAAAAACTTCTAACTTTAAAGAGATGATGAATGTGATAGTTGTATGGTCCATTTCAGTAAGTGAATCAAATTAATTACAGTACTTTGAAATATGGAAATATTCTATTAATTTTCAGAGTTTACTTTGATAAAATCATATTTTAGTTTACTTTTCCCAATTATTATGATTATTTGACTATAATAATATAGTATTTGAGAGATAATAATGATGGAATACCGAAGAATCATGCTTCAAAAGGTATGATGGGAGGAGGGCATTAGTTTTCCAAATTTGAACATGTGTTTTTCTTCTCGGTGGAACCCATAAACTCGCTCTATTGTATGGCGTGGGTATTTTAATCATCCAGCTGAAGGGTCCTATATGGAATGATTAGTTCTTGGAGAAATTAGAAGAAATCTACCTTCTTTTTATACCAAAGAGGTTCACATTCCACATTTAAGTTCTTTAACGGCACTTAGCTCTATGTGTTAAAAGTAAATCGATTGTTGTGGCTCTGCTAAAAGCAGTAAACGATTACAGTTTGTGCGATGGCGCGAGCCTTTCTAAGCCAAAGGAAGCCGTTTCAAGTGCTCTGAAAAAAAAGTGCTCCATGTCCATATTGAAGCAGGTACACCCTAGGAGGGAATATTTCTCGTCAGATGTACCGCAGCCGGTCTTTCAGATCTCACTTTTATGAGGTGTCAGCTGTTCTGTGTATGTAGTTCGGGTCCATAACAAGGACCGAAAACATGGTACAATATAGTGTAAAGCTTATAGGTTTCCCTGGTCTCTCTCTCCCCACCTCTCTCTCTCTCTCTCTCTCTCTCTCTCTCTCTCTCTCTCTCTCTCTCTCTCTCTCTCTCTCTCTCTCTCTCTCTCTCTCTCTCTCTCTCTCTCTCTCTCTCTCTCTCTCTCTCTCTCTCTCTCTTTCTCTCCCCTCTCTCTCTCTCTCTCTTTCTCTCCCCCCTCTCTCTCTCTCTTTCTCTCCCTCTCTCCCCCCCAATATTTCGAGAATATTTATTTTCTCTTCTTCAGGGCTGTAATACAGGTGCAACTTCATATATAATGCACATTGTTATTAAACTAGAGTGGTTAGAAAGGGTGTTTATGTTATTTCTATTTACCAAGGCTACAAATAAGACTTAACAATTATTGTACATTATGTATTGCACTTCTGATTACATTAGGGTTGTAACCTTCCTTGGTCGGTTACAATGAGCAGGGACACGTTATATAAATAAAGTATTACCTTTATTGTTGCAGCCATAAAATAAGCCAGAAAATAAATGATCTAAAAAATATTGGCATCAACTAAGATTTTGTTCCATCAATATTGACCAAAATTCCAAGAAACAATAAAAACACTATGTATGTACCCTGGCCGAAAAAATCCACACAATGTTTTATATATATATATATATATATATATATATATATATATATATATAGTTACGTTTTTATTACTAAACTAGCTATTATAACTAAAGCTGACTAGGCTCGGCCAGGGTGTCTTATATAGGATTGGCGTAAAAACATTAAAGGGACGGCCCTGGCCCTTCCAGAACAGGACTTGAAGGAACTCGATCCTCTGTCGGCTTCTTTGATCTACCTCGCACTTCCCAAATACGTGACTCTCTCTGCTAATCCTTCAGCTATTTAATTTTCGCAACAATAATATATATATATATATATATATATATATATATATATATATATATATATATACATTTGGTAAAACGTCGGGCATGCAGGGGCTACGTAAACTAAGCAGATTTCTCCCATGCTGATATGACACAACATTGTAATTCCAACTCACCAATATATTCCCTATTTTAAAAGGAAAGGTAAGAACCACTCCTTTAATTTTTGAGTAACGAAGAAATGTATAAATGTCCATCACGCAGGGGCTGCGTAAACTAAACAGATTTCCCACGTGTTCTTCGTATTTGCAATTATCTAAAAAGTAAAGGTTCAAGGAGAACAATATTTATTTGGTATTCATGCTTCAAATAATGTGCAAATATAATAAAATATTGTTAATACGAGTATAACATGACTAGGAGTGGGGGGTTTACTGAAGGCAGAAATCTATAAAATGCAAATATCTGGGTTAATAATCATGATAGTGAAAAAACGTACATAACAACTTTTATAGAATATGACATCTTTAATAAGATTGTTTCTATATAACTTTTCGAACAGGTGCATAATGACGGAGATATTAAGATTTATCGAATTAATCACCTCTAAACCCCTCTCACAGCCATTAAAGAACTTGATCTTTTTTTTTACATAAAACTTTTAAATATCGAGTTTGGTTACTATAAAACCAAAATGGCGATCACCAGAGCGATGACGGACATATATAAAATTTTGAATGGACCTCATTTTCGTCATCTACTGGGTAGGATCGATGGACATTTGAAGAAATGTTTTGAAATTCACGACATGAGTACAACCTCAAAAGCTCCTTATTAAGCTGAAGTTCAAAGAAAAAACCACTTTTCCTCAGTAAATGAGTTTATTACTGCTTCAATTAACATTTTCACACCAAATGCGTACAGTGGCTCATTTACTGAAGAGACGTCTACCTACAAAACAAACGAGGAAAAAGTAAAACCCCCCAAGAGAATCTTTTCCAAGACGATTTAGAATCCATATGTTTTTGCGGAAGGAAGGTGCAAAACCTCCCTTATAACAAATTCAAATCCCTGCTGTACAAATAATTCCAGACAATTACTATTGCCCATTGTAGTATTAAATTCAATGATTCACAAAGACTTCAATTTCGTAATTAGCCAAAAGGTGATGGTACAACTTGGTATCATTTAAACAAAAATCCAACCCATAATAAAATAGTACACACGCCACACAAAGATATTTTGTGAGTGACTGGCTTTTTAATCATTAACGTTTTTAGTCATGCTACGAAGACTAATTGAGACTGTTTACCAACAGGTTGGCACCTATTAGTAGCCAAGGAACTAAGGATTTTATTTAATGCGTCCCCCACTAAATAAATCCCCCTTGTCCAGGTGAGAATCGAACTCGCCTGTTCTTAAAAGATAACACGACTGCGATATCAATTTTATTGTATTTATATCGCGGGGTACAATTCGACTGTTAACTTTTCAGGTTTCATCGCCAGGCTAAGCAACTAAATTACTCTTATGATCACACTTTCGACTCATTCCAAGTAACTCATTGAGAAGTCAATGACCCAGAGGGATTTTCCACAGAATGTAATGTTAGCTCTTGTTTCAGGAAAGATGACTATCGTAATATGTGTGTATTGTTTCAATGTAATTTTGTATTGTTGTAAAAAACAGTAAATAAAATTAAGTGGTTGAAATAAAAATGGAATTATTGTGCTAATCGGATCAAAGCTTGAGTAACTTAAGTAGCAGTGTAATGAATAAGCACTTAAAAAAGTAAAAGACACGAATGCAAACATGAAAATTTCAATTCACAGAAGCCTTCGAGGAGCGAAAGAAGTTTCATTCATCTCAACCAATAAATGTATAAAAAGTCACTTTCGCCCTCTTGAGTTATGCCCCATACATACAAATGTCTTTCGAGTTGAGCCATTTATCGAAAAGGAAATTTATCTTTGAGCCGAATGAAATAAAGCGCTTTAAGGGCGAATGATATCTCGGACAGCTGAGGCATTATAAATAGGGCTGGTTTGAAAAGCACCCTCCCAGTATAAAGTGGAGCCAACCCCAAGTTGATATTCACGACCCCCCTCCCTTCGAAGACTCCGCGGCCGATATAAGCGATTTGAATAATAGAATAAACGTGACGTCATAGCGGGGCCCCGAGTAGATTCCGGTGTAAGTCATTTGTCGTAAGGAACGCCCCTTCTGACTCGAACCCCTGCTTTGCTCAGCTGGAATATCCGACCCCAGCGTCTTGTGTGCTTGTAAGTTTCCTGCGGCCGATTTGTGGCCCTTTGACACTAGTGACGCCTAACTCCTCGCAGAAGGGTCTGTCTTTTATCCACCGCCCTTCAGCTCGAAACAGGAATTGCTAAACAGATGAAATGCAGAATGTTTCGTCCTTACAAAAACCGGGCAACATATGACTCTAAAAACTGATAAACACTCCGATTTATACAGAAATACAACGATTCTTCTTTAACTTCCAGAACTCACGTCAAAATGAGTGACCTGAGAACTCGCACGTGAGAATCTTTATCACACCACCTATTACCCTCAAAAGAAGTTGGTAAATAAAATATTTTCAACAAAAAAAATTATATTTATTATAAACATCAAATAATAATGTAAAATAATAACATTATTCAAAATTAATCGTACAGGTATTCTGTTTTAAGAAACATTATGTCAAGCAACTTAAAAAGCTACTTAACCAATTAAAATTTTGTTCTCCACAAGAACGACATACAACAAAGGAATGTTCATTACAAACTGTTTTTCTATATGTTCGGCAACTCTTTATTGACTTTTTGTTTTTTTCTCAAAACTTTGACGGAGTATTAGAACCAGAACAAGTGGGATTTTCCTCACCACCAATCTTCTTCATTTTGTTTCTTTGTAATAGGGACATGGTCGTCAGTTGTGAATTTTCAGGTTGATCAGGTGAGGTTTGATAAGTTCCAGAGCCAAAAAACAGTTTTCGGTAAAGCACCAAAGCACTCGCTTGATGAGAACAACTCTCGTATTAAAAAAGAAAAAAAAACTTCCACCAGAAATCGCTTGATGAGAAAAACACTCAAAATAAACCAAGAAAACGTTGACCAGAACTCGCACTGTGAGAAAAACACTCACACTTAACTTACTCCGGCTGCTTAATTTTGTCCTGGTGACAGTCAGTTTGATACTAATGATTGTGAATCAACGAGGGTGGTAAGAGAAGAGTATCATGTGACCAATTCTTTCACGAGTCTGGAAGATTCGTTCGTGGTGGTTAGTTCTGGTTGGCATTTCCCCATTCCCTGATGTCAGGTTAAATTTTTTAGTTAATTTCAATTTGATGATAACCAACTTGTATTTCACTCCTGGTTCAGTATTCTAAGGCGATATTTTTGGATGTCTTTTGGACATGCACTGTCGATGGTTGCACTGTTATTAGACTTGCTGGAACTTTAATATTTTTATTGGATGACACCCACATGAAAATTATTTCTTAATAACTCATTTTGTAATTTTTGTTATAGGATTTTGAGAATCAATTTTTTTAAACCATGATTAGTTGGAAATAGCTCCTTTTAATTGTTACACCAACTTGCTTTGATTTCACAGGATAGGTGTAATATTGGATGAAGTCGCCATATGTTTCAGATTGTTTCTGAAGTAAAACAGTATTGCAGGAATCAAGGGATTTATTGTCATCATATGAAAGGTGAAACCTCTGTTGGCGCAACTATTGATGTTTGCCTCCATGTTATCCAAGGGTTTGTGGATAATATCCGTCAACGTCGGCAAGGACTAAGCATCCACCATTATCCGAGAAAGAGAGAGAGAAAGCAGCCCTCTCTCTAATGGTCACCGGCCCATTGTTTTAACAACAATCCCCTATTTCTTATCCATTTCATTATTAATCCTTTCCACCATTTTTACCATTCTACTCCTTTTTGTGGAATATTTTATCCCTCTTTCAGTGCTTGCTCCCCTACCTTATGCCCTTCTTTTTTCCTTCAGCCTGTTCATTTGTCCTTCAAGATTAACTTAGAGAATGAAATGCGTTTCAATCAAACTTTTTTTTTTCTTTTTAGGGGTTCGCACTAAAAAAAAAAGGCAGAAGAACCACCAAGAAGAAACACAAAGTATACAGATTAACGAAAATCAATTCATTTGACTCAGATTGGCAAATGATATTGCACTTAGTGCCGAAATTAGTGAAACGACTTTTTTTTTTCGAGCTTTATCACTGCACAATTTATTTGACAATGCTATGATAAATAATTCTTAATTACTCACAGTATACACTGATTTCACTTCTTATGAACAGCACAATAACTCACGATCACTCAAGTTCACAAAAACACAACACTGCACTGATCTTCACAAAGAATAAGGCACTGCACTGTTCTTTCATAAACACTGTACCGAAACTAAAAGCACTCCTCACTAAAGCTGCACTGAACGCACTATAATTCACTTGAAGAGAACCAAGAAAACTCGAGCGAGCTGGACCGCTTTTATAGATGAGCGGACAAATCAAAGAAGACTGTCCAGACGAGTCTAGATCTCAGACGGGTATCGCCGAGAACATTCTTTAGCTCCAAAGGAGCTACACTCGGGCGTTTCCTTTCATTAACATCGTACGGTTCACTGGAACGAAGAAAAAAACAACAACACGGAAATCATAAATTGGAGGTATATTGATCAACAAAAATCAATACATTGCCACAGGAAAAGAAAATAATAGTTCTGACAAACGCCTGAAACCAATCCTTGCATAAGGAAAAGAACTCGTTGAGCCAATTGAAATTTTCACTAAGTAGATTGCAAAAATGGTTAAAAGTCAAAAACAGCTTTGTTGTCCAAAACGTTTTTCCTTTTGATCCCTAAGATCGAAGAAAGCGATTCCTCTACATTTCAGAGGAAAGGTATTTCCTCACTTAGTGCTCCAAAAAACTGTCAACTCCGGTTAAATGTCTTTGTGTTGACTATAACGGCAAACTATAAAAGTCCGTCATACGTATTCCAACAACGACATCTGTGGTGCAAGTCATTCCATGTGATATTTTTCAATTTCATAGCGGTTTTAACGTTTTTTGTCTATCAATGTGTAGCTTACATATATTTCGTGTCATAATCCAAAGATAGCGGATGTTCTTATCCTTTTTACAATTAAATATATGTTTTCTTTATATGTGTATTAATTAGTATATGTAAGTAAGGCTTCTGTATATGAGATATATCTGAAAAGCTCAAAGCAAGGTGCTCAGTCGTATCTCCCGGGCTTTCTTGGTTCACTAACTGGCCGTACATCCTGGCAGGGTCGCCGTAGGTGGTGGCTAGGAGCGGAAACTGCAGCGCTAGCGCACAGGGCGTACCGCTCGCTTTATGGCTGGCAGCCATTGTTCATTCTGATTTCAAGTTTAGAACACGTGCTTGTGTAGTTGGCTCCGCAAAAAGGGTGAATAGTATTCATCTCCCGCAACTCTACTGTCTAAAAAGGATCGCCGCATCGAAGATAAAGGTCTCCGCAACCAGTTTTCATGACCTAGAAGACAGAATCTCATTGGAAACACAAAATAACACAGTAAGAAAAATCCACTTCATGGAAAGTAAATGTTTCCCGGAGGTACCTGTTTCTTTATTATAATGCTAGCATTATCTACGTAAACAATTAAATGAGTACTCATAATATAGGACCGTTCAATCATTATTTTGTGTATATACATATATTATTGGCTTGCTGCTAAAGTTTACAAACAAACAAAGGGTAACCATTGTGTTCTACCTATGTTGTACAGTCATATTTCATAAAGTTAAAGTTTCTTTGTTTTCACAACATCTTTATCAATAAATGTTAATGTTCGTTTCAATTAGATATAAGGTTAGTCCCTTAAATTAGTATTCTTTTCAGGTTTAAGTTGTATAAAATTAGGATCCTTACTGTAAAGTTTATTACATGTTATTACTTATTCAATATATACTTGATTCTTTGGAGAACTCAAATAGTGACTTGTATTATTCCCCTTCATCATTCCACCAGAATAGTAAATACCTCGGTATAATCAAGGTGAGGAAATTATCTCTTTTAATAATTTTATTTCAGTCTAATGTTTTATTTATTACCACAAAAGCTAACCGCCCGCCCTAACACAAGGGAAAGTACAAGAAAATTTTGGAATTT
Source organism: Riptortus pedestris (assembly GCA_019009955.1). Taxonomy (NCBI): domain Eukaryota; kingdom Metazoa; phylum Arthropoda; class Insecta; order Hemiptera; family Alydidae; genus Riptortus; species Riptortus pedestris. The sequence continues at coordinate 38,731,560 of CM032230.1, forward strand.
AAGCACTCGGTCCATACCAACATTCAGTTCAATGGCAGTATCGAACCTAACAAATTCTTCCTATTATACGTACATCCATAAGTTTGGGATCTCTTAGACTCTTACAGTTATTGATGGAGTTTCAAGAAGTAAGCAACCATAAACAACTTTTCAAAGAGAAAGCTCTATTAAGACAAGAAGACAAAAATAATGATGCTCATTCTAGGTGTTTTCTATGAGTTACATGGAATGGCTATAAAACCTTTACCGGATGTAGAGGTCCCCAAATAAAATACACTAAAAGTAAAGAGCAATGTTGCTATTTCAAATTCATGGCAGTGAGGAGGTTGTACCTTCATTACTTCTTCTCATTATAAAAGTGGTGGAACTTTTAGTTGTTTTTTTGTAGATTGATTCCATTCTTGGTTTTAGTAAACCAATAGGGTACTTTGCTTTAAAGTGAGTAAATAATTGAATTATTTACTCAGTTCAATTAGCCATTGTTATTTTAATTGAGAAGTAATTAAGTCAAATATTCCCGGATTGGCTCATTTGCAAGTGCCTTCTTAAGTCTGGTTAAAATTGTCGGTCGTAGATGTGACAGGAACACCTTATTAAACTCTGCTTGTCAGACCCAATTTTTTTTTTCCATTCACTCAAAGCCAGTGCCAAAACTAATGGACTGCTTGGCTGGCACTTACAGCAGCAGATTCTTGATTATCAAACGGAGAGGGAAAGGGAGGGGGTGAGAGAGAGAGAGAGAGAGAGAGAGAGAGAGAGAGCAAAAGAGAGGCATTATTACCATGAATACATTGTCTGGTTGGAAGGGGTCTGGAGGAAGGGCGAAATCACTTATTTTTTCGTTAACCACCCCTCTCTCCTGGAGAGACCCCTGGAGTTTTCACACCCCCTCGTCCTACCCTCTCTCTCTCTCTCTCTCTCTCTCTGTCGTTTCCTCTGGAGGGAATGAATTAACAGGGACAGTCTGTGTGTGTATATATATAAATGCGTACCACCCCTGAGTATTTATCCAACGCCCTTATTTCCATAGAGACTCCCCCCACCTTCCCTCTCTCTCAGAATTACCCAAGTCCCATAATTCTGCACAGCGCTCCCCCTTATCCTCTGAGTACCATCCAGAATTGAAGCTTCTAACCTTTTATAATAATTTGTTTCTCCCCCTGAGAGTTAGGGTTGAAAATATTCCTTGTAATCCAACATTTAAGTCTTGCAGATTTGTGATATTAAAAAAAATATATGCTGCGGCAGAAAACGGCTTTTGTCGTGTGATATGATGCATCATGTCATTTATTTAATTTAAATTTCTTTCTTCCTTCTCAACAACTGTCATCTCTCTCTCTCTCTCTCTCTCTCTCTCTCTCTCTCTCTCTCTCTCTCTCTCTCTCTCTCTCTCTCTCTCTCTCTCTCTCTCTCTCTCTCTCTCTCTCTCTCTCTCTCTCTCTCTCCCTCTCTCTCTCTCTCTCTCTCTCTCTCTTCTTCTTCTTCTTCTTCGTCTCTCTTACAAGTTGGCATTCCACGACCCACAATTTTCAGCGTAATACTTGAAAACACATGATGTGTGGAAGGAATAGCTGGTAGGTTTCTCTAGCTGAATTCTAAATTCCAAATATACAGAAGCATGTCTTTTTATTTAAATATGTAATTTTATTTTGACAGCAATGCGACATAATTAAACCGACCTTAGTTCCGCTATTTTTAATAAACAAAAAAATAAAATAAAAATTAATGAAACGCGCTTTTGCGCTCCATTGCTAGTGCTCTGTAACCAAAAACCTCCAGAGGTTTTCATTTATATGGACAGAATTACAATAATCGGCGTAATTTAAGTTTTTAAACCCTGATGGCAAAGCTTATAAAAATGCCAAGACAGAAAACTATGGAGTCCGAGATGGAGGAATCTTGGAATTGCTCAACGGCCTATGAGTAACCTGCTGAGAAGATGGCGAGAGGGTAGAGATTGTGTGTGGGGTTGTACTTTGTTGAGTTACTACAGAATTTGTATATTAGTAATAGCTTAATTGTATTTGGAAGTCTATAAGAGCTTTATTGTAGGTCTCCTTTATCGAGTCGATAAGCAAGAAGGCTTTGACGAACTCAGAAATGGGAGAGAAGAACAGATACAAACTTTAGACGATAGTATTAGCTGAGATAGAAAGAGGATCCTCTTATGGATTGCGGAGTTCGGGAACTGCCGGACGTGCTCGACGGCCCATGAGGAGTCCCGTATAGAGGACCCCGAGGGAGAACAGAGATGGTGGGGGGAGTAATAGGGTTTTACTGTGAAGGGGGGGATGGACCCCCAATAACACGTTATGTGATGGGAGGAGAGCCGGACCCCCCCAGTAATGGCGGAAGGCCTGCATTATTCAAGGGCAGAGCGGACACCTCCTGGACGGAATTAAAACCATTGCCCCGGGTCCCAGATGGGCCAATACTCCTTATTGGCTATAGCTCTGAGCAACTCCCCTCGTTTGCCGGGATTAGCCAGGTCGTGCACCTGTATCACTGCTTCTATTCCCGTTCTTCACTCACTCCCTCTCCCGGCTCCTTTCGACTCCCTTCCCAAACCTTGTCCAGACCTCGGAAATATTGACCTCTTTCTTTCTCTCCCATCATTCGTTGCCATCCCAATGTTAATAGGGTCATTCGAGGTCGTACTCATGACGCGATTGAAATGAGAGTATAAAGGATATATCAAACCTGCGGATACATTTTTATTTATAACTACCTAAGGTACCCGGCTTCGCCCGGGAAATCATTTCAGGCTCAAGGATGAAAGTATTTTTTGGGGGCTTTACCTTGAACAATATTTTTACATTTTACGATCTCAATGCTTAGGATTTACACCCGAGTCCGGCTTGCTAGGGATATGTTAATAAGAAAAGTATTTGTTACGTACTTAATTCTACAAAGTACAAACTATTTTTATATTAACCGTTTCCTGTGCATGTATCTTTTTATATATAACATAATCATAGATTATCATATTATTACAGTCAAAAATATGGAGTTTCGTTTATTTCGATTTAGTCTTTCGTGCCCTATAACATTGTTGACCACTTCAAAGTTTTTCGAGAACACCTCATTTATGCTTCGTTATACGGAAAAAGTGTGTATATCAAAAGTTATTTTAAATAACAAAATAAACAACTTTTGTTATGTGCATATATGCCGAAAACCCAATAGGAAACGAAATTTCGCTATTTTTAATTTCAGACCTCCTTACAACCTCCACTCCTGTCCGTACTTCGAAATTTTACTATAGCTTATAATCAGGGACGTGTTAACCACCAAATCACATACGGAGTTTCATTTAGTTCGGTTGAGTATTTTGTGTCATAAAATTATTGACTTCCACTATAGTTTTTAGCGTATAACACATTTATACTTCGGTAAACGACAAAAGTGTATATAACAAACGTTACTCTAAATAACAAAATAAACAATTCTTGCTATGTGCATATTTGCCAAAAAAACAGGAGGAAACGAAATATTGTTATTTTTAAATCCAGGCCTCCCTTATAACCCCCTCTCCTGTTCGTCTCAGAGAATATTAATATAGCCAAAAACCTAGGCTGGGTTAATAGTAATATACATACCAAGTTTTATAAAATTTGGTTCAGCCGTTTACGATTCTATAAAGGACATACAGACAAACATTCAGTTATACACACACACATATATATATATATATATATATATATATATATATATAGATTATATAGATGTATAGCTTTCGAATGATTTACAGCATACGTTTACATTATGGATTAAAGATGACAAAGTCTGTGCGGGGATAATGCAGAATATCGCAGGGAGAAGAATGAGTCCAGTTTATTTTGATCCAAGTATATTATTTATTTCGTCTAGACAGTAACAGCATCAGACACAATACAATCAGCTTCCATAATAGGCGCTTTTAAAAGTACACAAATTATTTCACGGCTCAATGAAAATATCTTAAGTGCTAAATTCAGTTTACATTTCTATTTGACGACTTCGGCTGAATCTCCAGCAGTCACACGGTACATATTCTGAATGAAAGCTTCGCTGAATGAAATTTAATAAATTATTTAGTGTACGAAATGAGAAAATTCCGAAAGATTCTATATATAGTGAGAAGGCAGTTTTGAAAAATTCATTGAGGGATTGTTGTGCGTCAATGGGCCTCTACTTGATTCGCATTACTTATGAATGACATTCAAATGACTCGGATAGTCTTCGGGCATTTACTCATTCATAATGTAGTGCCTGAATCTAATTGGTTTATTAGTGTCAGTTAGTCTGCGTTGGAATGTGTTTTACTACGATTTTCTTTACTGACCTGCTATTTGATTAGACTCATTTCTGATCTAATCTAAGAGAAAACATTGTTTTCCGTTTAGAAGATATCCTGTAGGGTTTCGGTAAAAGACCAGTAACTCTAATGGTTACCAACGGAAGGATCAAAAAGGTCAAACACCTCCACTCTTAATACTTCTTTATTACAGGCAAAGTACTTTCGGGGCGAACCGTCCCATCATCAGTGCTCTGTGACACAACATTATACTTTCAAAAACATGTAATATATATGAATAAATAAATAAATAAATGTAAAAGTCAACAAAGGTAGTCGAATATTAAAAACATTTAAAAAACAAACAAAAAAAGGATATAAAACGCAATGCAACACTTATGACTAAAACATTACAAATAAATAAATAATAAAAGAGAATGATTGCTTTTAATATTTATTTATTTGTAATGTTTTAGTCATAAGTGTTGCATTGCGTTTTATATCCTTTTTTTGTTTGTTTTTTAAATGTTTTTAATATTCGACTACCATTGTCGACTTTTACATTTATTTATTCATATATATTACATGTTTTTGAAAGTATAATGTTGTGTCACAGAGCACTGATGATGGGACGGTTCGCCCCGAAAGTACTTTGCCTGTAATAAAGAAGTATTAAGAGTGGAGGTGTTTGACCTTTTTGATCCTTCCGTTGACGATGGGCCTCCACCAGCCAGCACAAATCCAGTCTAATAGTTAAACTTGTTTGTATTTCTGTTGCCCCTGCCCTTAATATAGTTTTGTCCCAGGTCAGTACCAATTGCCGAGTAGAAATTGTTATATAATTAGATCGAACCTTTGGTTATGCTGAATTCCATGAATTTAAATAATGAGCCCAATCATATATCATAGTCCACGTAAGTGTGAAAATAAGGAAGTTTGTATGCAATGAGGTTAACCTTTTATTATAGCTTTTATTGGAATTTGTTATGTTTACAGAACGTGAGCAAGATCATTCCTAAAAAAGTCCGTCACGCAGGGGCTGCGTAAACTAAGCAGATTTCCCACGTGAAGTTTTACAATAGAGAAATCTGCCTAATAACAACTGTAGTAGTAAGAAACCTCTAAACCTATTCAGGAGGGACGAATGGTTACGAAAACGGCCGCCAGAGCTCATGGCGGAAAGTCAGAATAGACTGCTGCCGAGCACAAGCAGGATACAAATGCAAATATCTCAGTTAATATTCAAGATAGAGAATAAATGTGTAGAACAATATTTATACAACATAACAATTGCAATAAGATTGATTCAGTACAATTTTTTGATCCGACGTATAATAACGGAGATATTTCGAATTTTCAAAATCCTCCCCTCTAAACCCCGCCTCCCACTGGTCTGATTTCAGCTGTTAACGAACTTGATCTTTCTTTTTACATAATACAACTAAATATCGAGTTTAGTAACGATCAAACAAAAATTGCGACCGCTAGAGCGGTAACAGACAAATATATATATATATATATATATATATATATATATATATATATATATATATACAGTTTTGAACGGACCTCATTTTCGTCATCTACTAGGTAGGGTCGATGGACATTTGAAGGAAAATCTCGAAAATTCCGTTATGAGTACAATCTCAATAGCTGATTTCCCTTAAGGGAAATCTGTTAAAACCACATAACACATTTCTAGGGGAATATAAGCTTTCCAAATTAAATCATAACCTATTTCACCCTACCAAAGTAGTTCTATAAAGACATTCTCTTGCATTTATCTCCCTCTAAGAAATCAAATTAACTGTCTTTAATAACTACTCTGGTGACAAAATTATCCATTGATATTCTTGTATACTGTCATAAATATTCTTGGTACTTAACTTATGATTATTTATATAAGTCCTTAATATTTAACTAAGAAGGTGGTAAGCTGCATGACAATAGTTTAGAATCACTGCGATAAGAATTCACGATTGAAATTTACTCCTTATACTGAAAAAGTACACAGTTTATTAACATTTCCACTCCGTCAGATTGATCACAAACCAACCATATTTTTACTTCCCTGGAACCGTAATTACGAAACTTTTCGGTTCTCAGATTTCAACGGAATCATCCTTTTAGCAGATTTCTCTTAAGGGAAATCAGCTATTCAGGTCGTACTCATGACGGAATTTTCTACATTTTTCTTTAAATGTCCATCAATCCTACCTAGGAGATGACGAAAATGAGGTCCGTTCAAAACTGTTGTATATATATATATATATATATATATATATATATATATATATATATATATATATATATATATATGTCTGTTACCGCTCTAGCGGTCGCAATTATTGTTAGACCGTTACCAAACTCGATATTTAGTAGTTTTAAGTAAAAAAAAAGATCATGTTCGTTAACGGCTAAAATCGAACCTGTGGGAGGGGAGGATTTTCGAAAAATTTCCATTACTATACGTCGGATTGTAAAATTGTATAGAAGCAATCTTATTGAAAATTAAATTTACTATAAATATTGTTATATACATATATTCTCTATCTTGAATATTAACCGAGATATTGAATTTTTATTATATCTGGGCGGATAACGGATGAGGAGTTTCCCGCCAAAAGCTAGGTCGGCCGTTTCCCTAACTGTTCGTCGTGAAATTTCCCTATTGTAAAACTTCACGTGGGAAGTCTGTTTAGTTTACGCAACCCCTGCGTTACGGACTTTATTTAACCTTCCCCGAATCCATTTTGAATTTGAAATCGTTATGCAGTCTCATGTACCTGCTTATGTATGGACATATCTGGAGTAACTCAAAAATTGGAGAGTTAAAATTTCATATTCAAAAGTTTTGTGCTCTCTAGTTGTGTTCCTCTCTTGATCTAAATTGATAGGGGAAGAGGAGGGTTCGAGATACAATATCGTTATATAAGTCAAATTTGTTAATCATATCTTTAAATTATGTCCTATGACCTTTTTGATTCTATGGTTTGGAACGGAGATATTCATCACCTGAAGAGCAAGCAACGGTTTTCTTTTCATAATTAAATATGAGTTCAAGAGCACATGTGGTGCCCTCAACAGATTTATTTCATATTTTATTCGACATCGAATAAGGGCATTGTTATTTATCAACGTTTTACACTGTCCATGTTGTTACAAGAATAGAATGGTATTTATTTGGAATTGGATTGCTATCTGCTAAGATATCAACCCAAGGTTCTTTATACTGGAATATATGTTTGTCTAGAATGGCTGAGCAGAATGGCGGGAGATGGTGTAGATATTGCAAGCCCCTGGGGGTGGCGATAAGCGATGATTCCAGCCCCTAGCAATTGAAATGGAGATGGATATTGAGGACGGGGGTGTTGGGGGAAGGTATGAGTTTTCATTAAAATATAAACAGTGCCGAGGCGGAGGGGCGGGAAATAAAAACGCGGGAAGCCCGGAGGCGGGGCAGTGCGTGTAATGTTGGTAGTCCTGTCTCCTTCTTCCTCCGCGCAGACTTTATTGGTTTTCATTTCTTTTTATATTGGCCGCATAAAGTTTCCATCCCCTTTTTTCGGGGTATCGCCTCCACTCTCCTGCTGTTTGAATATATATGCAAATATTGGCGGGGCGTAGGAGTACAACCTCTGCCTCCTAAATCGGCTGAATATTTATAAAATGAGACAGCCGCAAGGTTTTAATTCGGAAGGCAGTGGATAGTGTAAGGCCGCTAATTCAACCATTCCGATACACTCTCCCCCTCAGCATTTATCAAAACGCTATATACAATTCAAATTTATACGCAACCGGGCTTTTTCCAGCATCCTTTTAAGAGCAAATTATACAACAAATAAAATACAAAGACATTCCTAATAATTTATGCACTTTTATTAGATACAATTTCATTATTATAGTACACTATGTTAATCTTACTAATCTAATAATATTAACAGGATACCTATTAATTAACCTAACCTAAAAAAATTAAACAGTTTTTCGATTTCTTATTAACTCTGACGAATTGAACTAGCATTTTTGTACTTATTGTTGTTGGATAATTTAAAGGAAAGGGCAATTCGGAAGAAAATGGGGGCGGGAGGGGCTAATGAAATCTATTGAGATTATAAATGTTATAATCTGGTAGATCTAAGAAAGCAAGTAAAAAATGAAAAAAAAATTATTTCATGCGTGCATTTTTTTATGAAAAAAAAAAAGGCAAATGCCTAGAAAATATAAATTAGGTCAGAACTTTAAGAGCATTTGGCTTAAATACCTCTGAGGCATGCGTACATGTCGCTAATCACCTTGGACAAATGGTTGTACTTTGGGGGTAATCTCAAGGAAAATCCACGTTAAAAAATGCAAGTAGAATGCAATTGTAGCAAGTGCCTGGAGAATGTTCCAACACCACGAGCTGAATTATGACTTGCTAGTGATCTCTTCTCACCATTTATGTTATATTTCTACCGAACTAAAAATCCTATGTAGACAGGAATTAAAATTGTATGCTGGACATGAGATATTCAATGACAGGTATTTAAAGTGAAAATCGGATGAATAAGCCCTGAACACAAAAAAAAAAAAAATCAATCAATTCGGTTAATATGAAAGAGAAAACATGTGTAACAATGTTTGTAGGGAATTAAATTTTCTACCGGACCTATTTTCATTTAATATACTTTTCTACGACCTCATTATCTTCAAATAATGTATGAGCATTTAAAGAAATGTTTTTCGAAAATTGAGCCATGAGTTCAACCTCAATAGCTGATTTCCTTTAAAGGAAACCACCCCTTGGGGAAGGAAGGTCCGCTTTTTTCAGAATCCAGTCTAGCGAAACTAAGTTATTGTACTAGGAAAGGGTTCATCGGATCCGCATTTGTCGCGAAGATGGTTAACATCCTTAATATGGTGTAATAATAATTTTCTCAATGCCGAAAAGAATAATTATTAAAACTAACTGGGAGCATTAAAACACAGTGATGAGAAAGGGAATGAGCGGTGTTCTATTATTGTTCAAGACCAAGCCAAATGTGATTTTCCATTGATTATTTAATATAAATTTGTTTGAGGATATAAAATTATCCTTTGCGCAAATCCATCTCCTTTTCTAGTGAAATGTAGTCAAAGTTGCAAAGATGTTCAATGTCCTCAGGATGATATCCAAATATATTTTTAACTGAAGTTATATTGAAATGATTAATATGAGTACAGTTGCTTTTGTAGTGGGGTCTATCCTTTCCTGGATTTACAGAATAGCTAGTTGCAATCATAGGAAACCCACATATCAGCACTTCTGATTGCCAAATTACATAACTGTAGAATAAGGAACAACACGTGCTGTCTCAACGAGCAACATTTATTAACTGAAGAATAAAAGATAAGCGAACATCTGTTTAACATAACCTTAACAACGAACATATGTTTACCACCACATCCTCCCTTCTCGCTCCAAGAAGAAGATTACTTGAATCTCTTCGGAGGTTTTACTTTTCTCCCGAATCTTGTTGTATAGCCTTCTGCACTATGACCTGATCCATCTTCAACATTCCCCTTTGTGTAGTCTTCTTTCGCCGAATCTTCTTGTCCATCATTCCCCTCAGTACCGTGCTCATTCTCCGGGTCTTGACATATTCCTTCCTCTCCCCCAGCTCCTCTACCCGAGGTTTTCGCTAAATCTTCACCACTTAAAGGTACAACTCCACTTCCATTTTTATCCGAAATGGTTTGGTATGGCGGGTAGGGACCCCAATCTGTGACCAAATGCTTGTCGGATGGTACCAAAAATCTTCTATTTCGTCTGAATGTTCGACTTCCCGATTGTATTACATAGTCTCTATCGGTAACACACTTTTTAACCACAGTCCCATAACGCTTCAGATCTGTAATCCAAACTATTTGACCAGGTTCGAGGATCGAAAGTTCTGTTGCTCTGTGACGTCTATCAAAATAAAATTTTGTTTTCTGTTTTCCTCTATTATATGAATCTTTATACTTGTCAAGGTTAGGCCAACCTGGATTCATCTTCTCAGGCAAGACAGGCAGAGTAGTCCGAATTTTCCTCCCAAACAACAATTCGGCTGGTGAATTGCCACAGTCCAACGGAGTGGCTCGGTGAGCCAAAAGTCCTAAATAAGGGTCACTATTTTTATTCAGAATATTTTTGCATATCTGAACCGCCCTCTCTGCTTGACCATTAGACTGTGGAAAATGTGGACTTGATGTGATAATTCGGAAACCTAACTCTTCAGAAAATTTTATCATTTCAGCCGATACTAGTGGAGTATCATTATCGCATCTAAGGATCTTTGGGATTCCATGTCGCGAAAAAAAAGATAAATAAGCGTTTTTTATGAATGCAGTTCCAGTTCGATCTATTGTAATTAATTCAATAAATTTTGAAAAGTAATCTTGAATGCAAAGATACATTTTTCTATTATGCTTCAAAATGTCAGCTCCAACAACTTCCCATGGCCTGTCCGGAATGGGTTGTGGCCTTAATGGTTCTACAGGATTAGCTCTATGTTCGAGACACTTATGACAAGTCTCTACCATCTTCTTTACATCTGAGCTAATACCAGGCCACCAAACAGATTCCTTTACACGGGCCATACACTTGTTTACACCTAGGTGGCCACTATGAATTTGTGATAGTATTTCATTTCTTAGTTCATGAGGAACATATATCCTCGTCCCTCGTAAAATCAGGTCATTGACCCAAGCTAAATTTCCTCGTTCGGTGTAGAATTCTGTTTGGCGCAAACTTGACCAGTCTCCACTCAAAATAGCACGTTTAATGATGCAACTCAAATTGTCCTCTGCTATAGCTTTCCTAATAGCTTCTAATTTAGAATCTGAGCAAGGTAAGTCTGACATTATTGCACCTACAAACATATCTAACTCATCATTCAAAACATCTGTAACCTTCTGGGTACCGGCGTTGACTGGTGCTCTTACAAGCGCGTCGGGAACCAAAAACGTTTTTCCCGATTCAAAATGCATTTTATAATCAAACTGCATCAACCTCATTCGAAATCTTTGCAGCCTAGGTGTGAGATCAGACAAAGGTTTCTGTCCTAATATTTGCAAGAGAGGCTTATGATCAGTGACTAAGATGATTCTTTTTCCTATTATGTAGGATGAAAAACGCTCACAAGCCCACGTTAAGGCAAGAGCTTCTTTTTCAACTTGTGAGTATCTGGTTTCCGCATTGTTTAACATACGAGAAGCAAACTGGATAGGTTTCCAACGTTCATCTACTTTTTGTTCGATGACAGCCCCTAAACCAAAACTGGAAGAATCAGCACAGACCCGTGTATCCAAATTAGGGTCATAAAGGTGTAAAACCGGAGCCTTAAGCAATGCTTCTGTTATTGAAACAAAAACTTCTTCATGATTTTGAGACCAATGCCACTCATTTTTTGAAGATAAAAGATCATTAAGAGGCTTAAGCTGTTTAGAAAGATTTGGCAAAAATTTCATCATATAATTTACCATTCCTAAAAATCGTCTCAGCTCACTTTGGTTTTTAGGCCTGGGAAACTCTTTTATTGCCTTGGTTTTTTCTGGGTCTGGCAATACCTTCCCATTATCGATTATGTGCCCCAGAAATACTATTCTGGACTTTGAGAATTCGCACTTGGTAGGGTTCAGTGTTACACCTAATTCCATAAGCCTTTCAAGTACCATATCAAGCCTAACATCATGTTCCTCTTTAGTTCTCCCAAAAACACAAATATCGTCTATCAAGTTGACAACTCCCTCCATTCCCATTAATACCTGAAGCATTTTTCGTTGGAAATGTTCAGGGGCTGAAGAAATGCCAAAGGGTAAGCGCTTAAAATAATATCTTCCAAAAGGCGTAACAAAGGTTGTAAGTTTGGCCGTTCGTTCATCTAATCGCACCTGCCAGAAGCCACTATTTGTGTCCAGTTTCGAAAAGTACCTGGCGCCAGAAATCTGAGCCAATGTTTCCTCAACAGAGGGTAAAACTAAACGCTCTCTTTCCACGAATTGATTAAGAGCAGTGAAATCCACACAAAGCCGAACATCGCCTGATTTCTTTGGCACTACCACCATAGGAGAGCACCATTCAGTTGCTTCCGTAATCGGAGAAATAACACCGTTCTTTACCATACGATCAAGTTCGTCTTTGACTTTGGTCCTTAAGCTTACAGGAATTCTGCGAGGGGTTACAACTGCAACGGGCGTTGCATTTTTCTTTAATTTAATATAATAAGGTTCACCAAAGCTTCCTAATCCATTAAATAATTTGGGGAATTTTTCTCTTATGTCTAAAGAAACTTCATTTATTTGGCACAAAGAGAATGCGATTATACCACCTCTTCCTAAAAGTGGCTCATTCTGGCAGTTTAAAACAAACAAGTCCTCAGAATGCGACATTCCCCCTGTTTCAAGCTTAACCTTCGAAACCCCTACTACTTTCAGCTTAGTATTATCAGGACCATTCAAACGAATTTTTGTGGGCCTCATTTCTAATCCAAGGCGTTCTGCATCCTTGTAACCTATACAACTGACATCTGCACCTGTATCTATTTTAAAGCGTACAAAATGGCGACCGTTAACCAACAGCTGGATAGTAAAAGGGTCAACTCGAATGCCCCTAGCAACGCTTTCTCCCACCGTAATAGAGCTAAGGCAATGATCTTGGTTAATTTGAACAGCTGATTCTATTTCTCTTACATCACGTTTTGAGCCACAGAAAAGTTTAAAGTGGTTCTTAAGGCCACATCGAAAACATATTTTGCCACGTGCAGGACAATTTTCAAAAGAATGATTCTTTAAAGACCCACATCGACCACATCTGGAAGTAACCTTGGAAAATTTGGTTAGATTACCACCGTCTTTAGACGCTCGATTTTCTCTCCTAGCTTCCATAACCTCCCCAGAATCTCTGTTAAACAATTCTTTTTGAGAATTTATTGCTTCTGACTGCCTAACCATCTCTTTGGCTTTAGTAAGGGTCAGACCTTCCTGAATCTGAAGATGTTTCGACAGCTGCTGATCCCGAATACCAGTAACTAGCTTAAGCAGTATCATATCCTCATGATATTTTCGACTCTCACAATCACTGCAAGCCCACTCGCATCTCTCCGACATTTTATGGAGGTCATTAATAAACTCATCTACCCTTTCATCAACAAATTGTTTTCTTTTTAGGAAAATTGCCCTATGATAAAATATATTTTTCTTAGTTTTAAAATATTCATTAAACTGCTTCACAACAGCATCATATGAAGTCCTAGCTTCGATATTCATCCCCATAGAGGTCAGCAGTTCCTCAGCGTCTGGCCCCATACAGTAAAGCAACATACTAATCTGTTGATCTTGCGATTTAGCAGATAGACCAGACGCCGAACGGAACATGGCAAACCGCTTGATCCAGGCACTCCATGACTGCGGATCCTGTACATCAAATATATCTGGAGGTTTTACCTGGTAAGAATTGCCGCTTCGCATACCAGCCTCATGTGTAGACAGCACAGAGGACAAAATGTCCTTCAACATCTCTGGTGAAATCGCCATCACCTTTATCAGTTTACACCTGACACCATGTAGAATAAGGAACAACACGTGCTGTCTCAACGAGCAACATTTATTAACTGAAGAATAAAAGATAAGCGAACATCTGTTTAACATAACCTTAACAACGAACATATGTTTACCACCACAATAACTGAGTCTTCCGAACCTTGAAAATTTTTTATTGATTTTGGTAGGGTAGTCTGGTGTTTCGAATCAATAAGAAGCGCGAATAATTGCATTTAGATGACAATTAACAACCCTTCGGTGCACTAAGAACTAGAAAATGGCGAAGAACATATGTCCAAAGGTAATGGGATGTAGAAAATAGATAAAAAGGTAGAGACGGACAGACAAGGGGTGAATGCGAGATCACGCCTCGTTCGTCAAGATGCCGACCAGGTGTTCATCCTGCCAGAGACACGTCAGGCCAATCTAATTGCCGCTGATTTCGTTGAACATCTGGACACGACCTCAGCCGTCTTATCGACGAGCAGCCTGCCAGTCGCTCTACTCTTCTCCAAGCTGGGATAACGGAATCGTCAAAAAGTCGCGGCTCCATCACTATTAGAGGAACATTGCTAACAAGGCTTTCGGACATAGGCCCTCCTTCGGTAATGGCCGAGCGGCGATCTCCCACAAGGGGTTGTGATTCCGAAGAGAGCGCTTTGACACGCGAAACCACGATTTCTACGAGGCTCATAATTACAGGTTCCAGGCCTAGTTTCCGGAGGTGTAAAGTTCTCGCCTCTATTCCTAGGCTTTTAACTATGTTCCGTAAGACTCGGTCATCTGAACTCCTAAATCGTCCAAGGAGGGTTTGACCCTAATTTCAAAGGTTATAACCTATCTGCACCTTAACCACATTTAATTAAGCTTTCCGAAAAATACTAGTTGCAGATATATTCCTAGGTTTAATGAATCATTGTTGTTATTGTACCTATAGGCTGATTGCTCTTTAAGACTCTCTAAGGCCAGGATGATCAAATTTTCACATAAGCTAAGAATGGAAAAAGAAGGTGCAAAGACATGCACATTGTATTATGAAACTGTCTAACAATAAACCATTAGGGAGGCTGCATAGGACTCAATTGTGAGCTCAAGATTATTTAAGAAGCCTGCTTTTGCTGTGACAAGGCGTGAGAGACAGAATGAGAAAACTGCATGTGCCATACTTTTGTTAGTCAATTAAGAACAATTTGACTTTAATTTCCTAGTCAAATCAAACAGATTTAGAATGTCTTCTCGCCTAATAACCTTAAAACAGTGGATTTGTTTTATAAAATAGTATTAATTCCCCGAAAATGTTCACTTATGGTCAACACTCTCTTGAAGTCACTGAGTTTTGAAACAAGATATACTAAGAACCAAGTAAGGATGTCCAGAATATTGATGATCCATTGTGAATATCGGATATTAATGGATTTACTCAATTGCCAGGATAACAGAAAAGTAAAGAAATATTCCAAAATATTACCTTTTATTTTGAATAAAATGGTATTTATTCAGAAATACTGAGTATGGTCAGTAGTAGCATAGATCCTTCCACCCCCCACCCACCCCGTGTATCACGAAGGTAGTTGTTATGATGGGAGAAATATGAAAACTACAAACCCCACTCACGTACATTTGTTACAAATTTTAAATAAGTTCTACGTCCTGAAGAGGACACCGTACCGGCTTTTAGGTGTAAATGGCCGAACAGAAAGTGCAGTTACCACAACTGCTAAAAAGGTATCGGACTTTTACTTTGTCTGCAGATCGGGCTACATTTTGTCGCACTGTTATTGCAGTTGTAGCCGGCATAAATACACAAAGAACAAAATGGATAAAGTTTCAAACCCACCTATACTGAAATGATGGAGGCGAAACGATGATGGCGAACCTAGTCTAAGTTTCCAACAGCAATTGGTGTGATTGACTGCCCCCACCAAGACCAAATCTCTATAGAGATATGTACTGAATCCGGAAAGGAAAACCTACTCTTAATGTGCTTAAAGTAGCTTGTGGCGTTAAAGAAAACTTCACCATTCACTAGATAGACCTTAGCTAAAATGGATCAGGACACGATACTAGGAAATGAAAATACTTACGGATCTGTTTATTACAGAAACAAATAGTTAGAGATGAGGGATCTGATTATTACAGAAACAAATAGTTTGAGATGAGGGGTAAAGAAAAACTCCAATTCTAGTAATTAATATAAATTCAACAAACTGTTACAAATTAAATGATAACATCCTAAAGATATTTTTTTTACAATACATTTAGCTTTTTGGAATAATTTCCAAAGAAAATAATCTTTTCCTGTATCGTTCTTCTCGTGGCAAGATATTAAAGTGATCTGGAGTTTCACCTAGATAGTGAGGCACAGAGAAATGAGAACTTTCGCAAACAAAACAGCAAGCCAGAGAGAAAAAAAAAGTATTTATTATCAGAAACTAGTTTTTAGATAAGTTCGTCATGGAGTATAACGGTTCATTTTTCCAACGAGAACAGCTCTGCATTCCGAATTGTAAATCATTCGAATTCTTCCTCGGAAAAAAATTTAAGCTGAGAAACATTTCAATATTGTCTTAATCATCGCATAATATAATAATACCTGTTGTTATTACATTTAACCAAGCCTACTCCAAATGCAAAGGATACTTAGGAGTGCCAAGCTCCTTCTAAAAGCCAGGCCTTATTTAGAAGTGAGGTAAGATGTAAACGGGACGCACTTACTGTTGAAAATATTGTTTTCGCAAGAAACTAAACAGCTTCCCATTTGGTAAAAGTGAGCCTTCCAAAAAAAAAGTCCAACCTTCCCCGCGGATAACAGCATTTAACCAGCCGTTAAGATTCAGCTCAGCTTCCATGAAGAAGATAATAGTAACTACTGAGTGGATATTCTCCCGACGACGCAGCCCCAGGATGCCTCCCGCTATAAAGGCGAACGTCGCATCCAATAAAGTTCTATATTAATTAGTACGTGTCCTGAATGTGTAGGGATGTTTTTCAAACACGTTCGGCCTAATCAGCCTCCCTCGCTGTATCTTAAAGGCGCTATTTCCCGCGCGTTTAGCTCCCGGCCCCCCACCAATTGGTTTAATTAAATTGAAAAGTATCCGCGGCAAGAAATGGCGTTCAGTATTTTTCCTAGAATCGCTCTTTAATAGCTGCTTAAGCATTATTTGGCTTAATCAAAATTAATATTCAGTAACAAGTACTACCAAGGTATTATATTTTTCTAAAGTCGTAAACACTCCATTTAGAAATAGGATTTCACACTAAATAGTTCACTTCGTTTATTTAACAGCAATAGACTGTATTACAAGAACGCATCTTCGTCTAGGTCAGGGGTCTCCAAACTTTCCAGCCTTAGGGCCATACTGATTACTTCAGTAAATTCCGAGGGCCAAAACCATATTTTGATTTGAATTGTTGCTTTTGTGTGTGATTTAGTAGTATGGAAAAGAAGCGAAAAATTGATAGTGAATGCAGAAAATTCAAAGATCAGTGGAACATTCAGTATTTCGTAATTGAGTCCAGTAACAAAGCGCTATGTTTGATTTGCAACGAAAGCATAGCCGTTCTCAAAGAATATAACATTAAACGTCATTATGAAACAAAACATTTTCAAAATTACTCAAAATATACAGGAAGTTTGCGGACAGAAAAATTCGAAGCTATGAAGCACTGATTGAAATCACAGTATAATCACAAAAACAATAACAATAAGCCTACAACAATGTTATGAGCCCATGACCAAATCAATGTAGATGTCATATTAATAATTATTCAACATAAAATTGGACTACTTCAGTAAACTAAATTTAATTTGCTATAAAAAATATGTTCTCTAAAAGGAGTTTTCAAGTATGCTAGCTCTCCGCTGGCCGGACAAAATCTGCCTGCGCCCGTAGTTTGGAGACCCCTGGTCTAGGTGGGTTATGTCGTTACTCGTCGACTTCCGATTAAACAGACCGGCCTTGTGAGAAACCAGTATATGCATTCCCAGGTGCATTCAGAGGTTCATCTGATGGGACGTTGTTGCAAACACGAAAACTGGAAACGAACTAACGATAGCCTTATTAAACATAATATTCTGAAGATACCCCTTAGAATTGGATTTTTGAATTATTCCTTAGAATGGGGGTGACATTTTTCAGTAGTGGATGTTTCAATTGACTCACGAGGAAAATTAGACGACAGAATTAAATAATGCTCTAATCAGGTACATTCTACATCTATTATCTATTATTAGTATTGGGTTTTTATTTTTTAGTTTGTCATTTTAAATATAATTCCTATGGTGTGCATTCAGGGGGATTTTCACCCCATTGTGATATGTAAATATAGTTTTCTTACCTCGTAATTTGTCTGTTTTTAATTTAGATAGTTTATAGGCTTTAACTTTTTGTCTTTATGACGCACGCTTATCGTTTTTAATTTTATTGGTTGACTATTTTTTAAATTTTCTATTGGTTTTTGTCGTGTGTACGTTTTGTTTTTGTTTTTTTTATTGTTTTGTGACTGTGCTTTCACTTCACGGTAGTGTTGTTGGAGGTGAAGAATATTGTGTACTTAGAGAGAAAAAAATGTCCAATTCTTCGCAAGTTTTTTCTTTCAGCGCTAAGCGCTTTCTAAGACTGATGTTTCCATCTTCAGAGCTACTTACATGTGCTCATAGGGAGAGACACCAAGTGACTGAGTTTTTACACTGTTGGCCATGCTATCTTTCTTATTTATTATTATTAGTTAGTCTTATGGTTTTTGTTTGTCAGCAGGCATTGAAGATTGATCGCTGACTCTGAAAGTGCACTTTGCATTAATTAAAACACTATTAGAGGACAAGGCCTTTATATTGATCCTGATTTGTAATAATTTAATTACTATCCAACGATTTCTCACTAGCCCAAATTGATTTGAATTTTTTTCTGAAACACTTCCCGAAAATTCGAGAATATAATTCCCTCGTTTCTGAACGGAAACATCGGACTTGCTTCACTTTGAATACAACAGAAACAATTCCCTAATAAAATACACAAAAGAATTAGTGTTTCGTCAGCTACGTTTCGAGTTCAAGTCGTTCCGACCGACAAAACAAAAACGACGTTTCGTCTAGACAGAAGACGATAAGATACCTGGGAATATAGGTCACGAGGGGGAGGGGAATCTAGAAAAAAATCAGCCCCAGGTTGTAATAATCTGGACTGCAAGATTGACAGGCAGTCGTACAAAGTGTAGGTTTTATAATTGCCTGATTCCTGCTAAGAAATTGCTCTCATCACGGTACTCGTGGGAAGGTAAAGACATTGAGACGTAACCTGTCACCGAGGGCGTTATAGTTATAACCACTGATTTAACTCACTCAGAACTAGAGTTACAGTTATAAACGGCAATTTAGCTCATTCAAAGCTCTTACAGTTATCGTCCGAATTGTTTTCAATTGTAGATGAAAAAAAAAACCAACCTAAACGTGTTCCTAATGGTTACTGTGTTACTTTGGCCTTCATTGGACCGTCAGATCTTTACACTTCGTTTCCTGGCATAGGAAACTTACAATTACGAATGAAATTAATTTTTCAGTTTAATCCCTTAATTACTGCTACTTATTCATATTATTTTTTCGCTAAGGAAAAACATCAATAAATGTAACATGTATAGTTCTTCACCTCGTATTATCAGGGATAATCATGGACCTAAAGGTGAGATGAGGCAGCCCTGTAATGCCTTCTGGGTGCCGATCTAGTGATGAAACTGCATCTCAAATAGCCCTTCTTAATAATAATGTTACATTAAACTCATCATAATACGTAAATTAAGATGGTGAAGATGGTCGATTGTAACTATAAGGAGGGATACTAAATGGAAAATACAACAAAAATAATTGATCATTTTGATGTCCTGGATACAGAATGAAGAGATTATAGTCATGAATCAAGAAACTTGCCTCATCCCTTCAGAAGTATTTAATTGAAGCATCAGACATCCTCAGAGAACTCAAAACGAAAGCATTAGAGCCATTACAATTGTTGATATGTTGGCATATAAGGATACATTTCTATTATCAATTACTCTATACAAAAAGTCGGTGTCGCGGGGACTGGGGTTACTTGCAGATTTGCCACGTGCGTTACACATTCAAAACGTAAAAGTTCTATGAGAACGATATTTGGTATTTAGGCTTCAAATAATATACTTCATAATATAACAGATTCTTGTTAATATGACATGAACAGGAATGGGGGGATTACTCAAGACCAAAAAATGAAAATATCTCGGTTAATAATGAAGATAGTGAAAAAACGTCCATAACATTTGTTGAACAATAAATTTTCAATAAGATTGGTTGAACATATTTTTTTATCCAACTCATAATAACGTAGATATTAAGGATTTTTGAAATCTCCCCCTCCCACAGGTCCGATTTCCGCCGTTAACGAACTTGATCTTTAATAATATATAAAACGTTAAAATATCGAGTTTGGTAATGATCAAAAGAAAAATTGAGACAGCTGGAGCATTAACAGACAAATATGTATATAATAAAATTAGGGTCTCAATGATCGAGTACTGTCTCAGCAGGGCACTGGTGATGAAGCGAGCACTATGAAAGCGCTCTACGGCGCTTTAATTTTGAAATGATACAATGGTGTTGACCATTGAAAAATAATGGGGGGATAATGGAAGGTAGAATTAGAAAAATGGCAATTATTTGTTACATCTCAAGGAGCAAGTCAAATGAAGAGAGAAAATAAAAAATAAATAAATAAGTTAGTTAATGCAGATCGTACAAGGAAAATAGGTGCAATAGGGAGCTTAGGAAATATATATACCTCGCAGAGATATACACATGAACACGAATAATTTCTCTAGGATACTCTTGGATCTAAATGAGGAGGATATCTAATGAAATATGTTCTTAAAGAAGATATACGGAGATAAGGGTGGTAAGATACTAAGCTAGAATACCATCCAGCGAGTGCGATAAAGCAACTGTCTCGTGATAAATACAGAGAGACCACTGCTTACTAGAGCTAGTACCAACCAAACAGGCGGGAAGCCCACTGAGGGCTAGGAATTGGCGGGAAGACATTATCTTCAAATTGTTATAAATACTGTAGTGGCAACAGAAAATGCATTTATTTGGCTCTAAAAGCCCTAATCCCCACACTTACCACCTTAAGGAAAAATTCCATCATCCTTTTCTTTTACTCCTCATAAATTTCAGATCAGTTTCAAACGCCCCGAGGAATAAAAGTATATTAAATGTCACTTTCTCGAAGAGTAGAATAAAATGGAGAGGGGGCCAGCTAAAGGAGGGAGAAGAATGAAATAGCCTATAAATCTCAGAAAAACTCCGAGTGGCGATGGACTAAAATTTAGGGGGGCAAGCTGGAGATATCGGCCTTTATGTCTGGAACTGGGAATAATAGTTGTCACTCTCTCGTCCTTCGAGAAAGAGCGTTCAAATTGGTTTTTCTATCTTTTCCCGAAGCTGAGGGGGAGCTCCGAGGGGACCAGAGAGATTGGGGGGGGGGGCAAAAATTAAATTAGAACTTCGACATATAATCGATAGGAAGAGCTAATAAATTTCGGCGGAGACACCAGCTCCTACATGTTAAAAACAGGTCCTTAAACCCCACTCTAGAGCTAAGTCATCCATTGGAGATTCCCGCCTTGAGTACTTTTTCTCTTGCACATTTGTGTTTTATTAATTATCTAGAGTGCTCATAATAACGATTACCCAAAGGATAAAAATACTTAAGAGCTTAGTAACAAGACATTTTAATTTGGTAATTACTGTCCAACCGTTTCTGTCTACAAGCCTACTACCTCTAAGCTAATCATTTTTGCCAAAGCTTAATTTAGTATATATATTTAGCAGTTTGACAATTATATGAGTACATAACATTTTGTACTTTATATATTATATTTTTAATTAAGTTTTAGGCTAATATCATACATAACATTTGTACTCATCAACTTTCTTAGTACCAGGTCATGTTCAGGCTTATATAGGGCCAATCTCATTTCTCAGATAGCATTTAAACTAACTCAAGTAATACTTTTTACCATACAGCTAATAAGCTCGTGTCTAAATTTAGCATACAATTTTAATATGCATTGCATTGAATCTTATTACGAAAGTATGTAAAATTGTAGGCCTTAAAATAGGGAATACATTTACCCGAAACGTAGGCTAAAATGATAATTTTATTTTGTTTTCACATAAATACTCTTTCAATTCAAGTTATTTATCAATGTGCCCTTGAAAAATACTATGGAAATTCAGGACATTTACAGGATATCACCCTTTTCTTGTAAAAACAAAATCATTAACATTAATGATACACTGCCAGATTATCCTTATTCAACCAACAAATTGACATTTTGTCCTCTTCAAAATGTTAACTTTAGCGTCTTGTTTGGGGTCTGAGAATTCCCGAGAAGAATATGGTTCGCTGCCTGTACTTGTGGTTTGGCACACTGACCTTGGTATCTAACAGGCTCAATGCTCTTTTAGTTTTACAGTTCAAAGAAAATTAGGTTATTGGATTAATACAAGTTATAATTATTATTATTATTTATTAACGTCCACTTTTTTGCAACTTAGGCTAATCGGGAAATTTATTTTGTTCTTATATATAGTTATTATTTATTTTGTTCTTGCTAAGTAGACGTTTTTAGTTCCATGATTTTATTTTTATGATTCGTGAAGATCTAATTTTTTTAATACAAGAAGACTGCAGTTAGAAAAATGAGCGGCCAAGGTTTGCAGAGATATATTTTATAAATAAGCTTTTAGGTAGAACTAAATTAATAGTAGGGAGAATTATTTAACCATTTTAACTAAATTTACACACATCTTTGTGTGTGAGCGTATAATATTATGGGGACACCCATAGATCGTGATAGAGAGTCTGCTTTCAGATCACCTGAGTCAAGTAATATCAAGCTTGGCCAGTACTTTTCAAGTGTTATTCAAGTGGTCACCCATTCGGGGTGACCACCGAGTTATTACATCAGTTCGCTAGCAGTGAGTGCTGGTCTCGGGGCGGTAATAATAAGACGGAATTCAAGTGAGTAAGTCAGTCCGACAGCCTGTCGGTATGACGAAGTACGTTGACTGTCCTAGATCCCGTTGACTAACAAACTGGCCGTCGGTAATATGACCTATGCCTGCCCCTCGAGGTACATTGAGGCCCATTAGGCTACTGGAGACAACTTATTCCAGGCCCTCCTTGGTTAACGGGGGTTGCATGTCGAGTTGATCACTCACTACATAAATAGTCCGTCACGCAGAGGCTGCGTTAACTTACCAGATTTCCCACGTGCGCCATGTATTTGCATTTATCTCAAAATTTAAAAGTTCAATGAGAACAATATTTGGTATTTAAGTTTCAAATAAAGTGCTTCACAATATAATAGAATATTGTTAGTATTTGATGAGTAGGAGTGGGGATTTACTGAATAACAAAACTAAAAAATGCAAATATCTCAGTTAATAATCAAGATGGAAGAAATGTACATAAGAATATTTATAGAATGTTATACTTGTAGTAAGATTGATTCTGTACAATTCGATCCGACGCATTATAACGGAGATATAATTTTCGAAATTCTCCCCCTCTAAACCTCCCCTCCCCCTGGTTCGATTTCAACCGTTAACGAACTTGGTCTTTCTTTTGGTATAAAACGACTATATATGAAGTTTGGTAACGATAAGACAAAAATTGCGACCGCTAGAGTGGTAACAGACAAATATATATATATATATATATATATATATATATATATATATATATATATATATATACAGTTTCGAACGGACGTCATTTTCGTCATCTCCTGGGTCGGATCGAGGGAAATTTGAAGAAAAATTTCGAAATTCGCGTCATGAGTACAACATCAATAGCCGATTTCCCTGAAGGGAAATCTGCTAAAATAAAATATATATATAAGATTCTAAAAGTAACTTTAAAGTCAATAACAATGTGCCTCGATCTTCTCCGGATTCCTTGGCAAACTTGGTAGTGTCGAGAAATAGGCCTATAAAACCCCGAGTGTCCGATGTGTTATCGAAAGCTGCTCTTGTTCCCACAGTGGATTCCAACCCTTTCTCTCCATAACATTTCATACGCAGCCGACCCCTAGCACTCTCGGATTATCTGCCATTTCACGCAGGAGGGGGTGGGGAGGGTGATCCCCCCACCCACAAAATCCCTTCTCAAAATACACGATAGTGTTTGTACAACGCATTAGCTTGCTGCCCGCACGCTCCGTCTTCGCAGGGCACAGTTTAAGATAGGATTATCTCGCTTTAAACAGCCGTTATATTATCTTGGGGTTTTGATAAGCTGTTCGGGCATCGTCCGGCTGTTATGATTGATGATGTCCGAATAATGGCAGCTAAAGTCTCTGTACTTTAAAAAGCAGTATCAATAATCGTTTTTATCAAAGTCAGCTGTATTTTTTATGATATTATAAATGATTGATTCATTTTATAGTGTACAGTATCGTGGATAATATAGAATCTCCAATTATATTATGTGAATAGTTTGGCTCGAAACAGAGGGATATATTTATGTTATTATAAACTTAATTTGACAAACCTGTACGAAACTCCATTCATAAAATAGATCTTGCAGCATTGTTTGACGAATGTGAAGTCGTAAACTGCTTCTTACGTCTTGCCCTGAATCTTTCAAGCATCAAATACTAAAGTTTTAACACCACGTACATTTCTGAGTTAATAATACCAACCTTAATGGATCCAGCAAAATTTTAATTTCTATCTAGCATTCTGTTGATCCACAGTGATTGACAGTTAAAGTTAGCAGATTACCCGCTCATGACACGTGACACGATTTTCGAAAAATGTCGTCAAATACCCATCGATCCTACTCAGGAGAAAACAAACATGAGTTCCGATCCAAACTATATAAAGTCTGTCTCGCAGACTGAAAATTAAAAAAAAAATTCAACTATCTATATTGATATTCAAAGTTAGTGAAAAAAAAGTACACAGAATCACATTTTTAAAAAGATTGGTTACTTACAATTTTTCGACCTAACTCGTAATAACGAGGATAATTTAAATTCATGATTTTCCTATCTTTTAAAACTCCCGCCCCCAGCTCTGATTTCCAACGTTAACGAAATCGATAATTAGTTTTAAATAAAACACTCATTAATCTAGTCAACAAAAATCATGACCGCTTGATTGGTAACAGCCAAGAATAAAACATATATATTGTTAAGTATATATATATATATATAATAATTTTGAATGGCATTCTTCTTCATCATATCATTGATAGAGAATTGAAGGGCATGTGAAGATATTTTTCGAAAATCTCTTCAGAAGTACAACCTAAATCCCACAATTTCTCTGGTATATTTTATATTTAATCTGCGAAGAAAATGTTTCATTATATTAACAGATTATTGTTAGTATGGCATGAATAGGACTGGGAATTAGCTAGTGCTGAAAACTAAATAAAGTCCGTCACGCAGGGGCTGCCTAAACTAAGCAGATTTCCCATGTGAAGTTTCACGAGAGCCGAGCAGTCAAGGAAACGGCCGAACTAGCTTTTGGCGGGAAAGTCACTCTCGTCAGTTAGCCGCACAGATATAATAAAAATGCAAATATCTCGGTTAATATTCAAGATAGAGAATTTAATTTGCAATAAGATTGACTTCGTGCGATTTTTCGATCCGACGTATAGTAACGAAGATATTTTGAATTTTCGAAAATCCTCTTCTCTAAACACCCCCTCCAATTGGTCCGAATTCAGCCGTTAACGAACTCGATCTTTCCTTTTACATAAAACGACTAAATATCGAGTTTGGTAACGATCAAACAAAAATTGCGACCGCTAGAGCGGTAACAGACAATATACATTTATATACAGTTTCGAACGGACCTCATTTTCGTCCTCTACTAGGTAGGATCGATGAACATTTGAAGAAAAATTTCGAAAATTCCGTCATAAGTAGAACCTCAATAGCTGACTTCCCTTAAAGGAAATCTGCTAAAAATGCAAATATCACGGTTAATTTTCATGATAGAGAAAACATTAAATATATAACAACATTTTTGGATAATTAAATTTGAGAAATTTGGAATTTTCGAACCCCCCCCCCCTCTTAATACCGCCCTTTCCCAATTGTCTGATTTCCGGTTTTATCGTATTTGATGTGTTAGTTTTGCATTAAATGCGTATATGTCGAGTTTCTTAACGATGAAGCTTAAATTTCGACCGCTAGAGCTGTAACAGACAAGCATACAACCAAACGCACACACACACACACACACACACACACAAACGCACACATATATATAAATATATATATGTGTTTAACATTTTCATCATTTCCTGGATAGGTGACCTGATTTCATTTATGGAAAAATGCTAAATAAGATATGTATCGTCACAAAATGTCAATGATATAAAGGACTATGGTTTGACTATTATTTATATTCATGATCAACATTTATAATGATTAGGATTATAATCGTGGATGTAATCCGGTTCTTTGAGTTAGGAAGGTGCGTGCACGACTCAAGTCGTGCCTTACTATACTCGAGTAGCCACTCAATCTGGAGAGGGGGGAGGCTTGTTGAATCTGACGAGATCGCGTGATACCTAACTCCATATATTGATAATGGCCTATGAGAGTCTGCCAGGGTCGTGGGAACTGCCTTATGACAGCTTCTATTGCTTCAAATTAACCCTTTAGCGCCCCGAGTATTATATGGTGGGACGGGCGTTCGTCTACCTTTAAGCAATTTATATTTTTCTGTATAATTATATGAAATTCAAAAATGTTATTCATTCTAAGGAAACTATGTACCAGAGGATTATTATTTTTTTAATTTCCACCTGATAATTATTTATTTATTACACACACGTACTTTTATTTATTTTATTTTTCGCTCACTTAAGTAACCCTTTAGAGCGCGAATTTGTTTACTACATGGTCGGTACAATGTTACTTACTCCAAAGTATTTCTTTTGAATTTTGGTATTATTATACAATAACTACGTTTTAGCAGATTTCCCTTCAGGGAAATCAGCTATTGAGGTTGTACTCATGACGGAATTTTCGACATTTTTCTTCAAATGTCCATCGATCCTACTCAGTAGATGACGAAAATGAGGTCCGTTCAAAACTGTATATATATATCTATATATATATATATATATATATATATATATATATCTATATATTTGTCTGTTACCGCTCTAGCGGTCGCAATTTTTGTTTGACCGTTACCAAACTCGAAATTTAGTCGTTTTATGTAAAAATAAAGATCAAGTTCGTTAACGGCTGAAATCGGACCAGTGGGAGGGGGGGTTTAGAGGGGAGGATTTTCGAAAAATCGAAATATCTCCGTTACTATTCGTCGGATCGAAAAATTGTATGAAATCAATCTTATTGCAAATTACATTTGCTATAAATATTGTTCTATACATATTTTCCGTATAATGAGTATTAACCGAGATATTTGTATTTTTTGTAATTAGTTCCGCTTTCAGTAAACCCCTACTCCTACCAGGGACATATTAATAATAAGCTGATATCTAATGAACCACCTCATTATTAGGTTAAATACAAAATATTGTTTTCAACAAAGCTTTATTTTACGAGGAACAAACAAATACGTTCTGTTGAACCCCCCCCCTTTTTTTTTCTTGGACTACAAAAATCTGAGTGATTGAGATAGAAATTATTTAGATTCATTTCAAATTACTCCACTAACTATAATAAATAATTTCCAATAAAATTAATATTTTATATTCAGATATATTTCTTTAATTGTTTGTTTTTCCGGTCTATCTATCGATACTGCACTACAAGGTTGGCTAACCTGTTTGTTTACAATCCAGCTGTATTACGTTGTAGGTTACGTTCTATTATTAATTACAGTACTGGATACAATAAATAGTTATATGAATAAAATTTATAACTTATATTCAAATATATTTCAGTAATTGCTTTTATTTCCGGTAAAAGCTGGCTAACCTGATTGTTTAGAACTCAGACTGTTTGCTATCAGGAAGGTTCTTACCATTTGACTTGCCCTTTATTTGTTTACTTAATATTCACAGTAGTATTAAGTCTTACAAATAATGGATATTCTGTGGTACTATTTAGTGTTGGTGTAATAAGTGTACAGAGCGCTGCTATCATTAGCGGTAAGTCCATTTTTTGTGTTCTTGTTGTTTTTTGAGATTGAATTGTTTTTAATTTAATCTTGGAGCCTAACGGACGAGAGTTACTTTCCCGCCAAAACCTAGTTCGGCCGTTTCTTTGACTGGCTCGGCTCTCGTGAAATTTCTCTATTGTAAAACTTCACGTGGGAAATCTGCTTAGTTTACGCAGCCCCTGCGTGACGGACTTTTTTTAGTTTTTCAAAATAAAAGTAGGATATAATAAATTTTATTAGAAGTAGTATAATAACATTCAATTAATAATATAAAAAATTGTACATCCTCGGTTTAGGGTAAATAAAAAAAATTAATAAATAAACAAATCAAAACAAAATATGAAAATAATATATACCTATACATACAAAATTATCTCTAGTAAGTATTCCAGTTTTTCAGTAAATTGTTCATGAGTTTTACTGCATTTATAAAATAAAACTGTCCTCAGCTGGACAATACTTTACTTTTTCTGTCACTGCCTGCTTTAAAATTTATCTTTCATGTGTCAATAGGCTAGAACCATATATGAAATGTTAGCTAGTTTCTTTGGTACTGGAGTCACAAGGACATAATGGGTTGCCTGTGAGTTTGAATCTATTTAAGTGTGTATTGATTGAGCCATGTCCTGTTATGGAGTTGTGTTATATATAAGTCAGACATATTCATTTTCGTATTCATGTACTATGGAATATTTCATATGTATATTTTTATGTGTTGTTTATTGTGTCAGTTTGTAACAAGTGTTTGAGTCTTGTTTTATTCATTTTTTAAAAACATTAATGTTTAAGATTTCAGGCCAGATAGAAGCTAATTTAACGGCTCTAGCAGCTATTTCATTATCTTAAATTCCAGAATGTCCACTTATCCAATCAACATTTATTTTTACCTTTCTAATAATAAAAGTGAATGTCTAATCTGTTCTGTTGACGAGTCGTAAATTCAGTAGTTTATTAGTACTTGTAATGTAGTTTTACTGTTAGTGTAAATAGTAATTTTTTAGCATTGTTACCACGTGATCTAGGTATTTTAAGCACTTAAGTATTGCCAGCTCGATTTTGAGTGTATGGTCTTCCTGCTTTGAATTATTGTAATTCAGGTATATCTTCTTTTTCAAACCCTCCAAAAGCACACACACACACACACACACACACACACACACACACACATATATATATATATATATATATATATATATATATATATATATATCTATATGGGGCGTTTTTGCTGATGTATGGTTATGAAGAAGGATAACCAAAGTTGAAATATTAAATATTACTGGTAATTATAAAGTATTATTATTTTTTAGTTGGGGCTCAGGTTAGCCATGTGAGTTAAAGCGTTGACCTTTATCTCACATAGTAAACCTAGATTGGCGAGTTCGATTCTTGCCTGGGCAAAGGATATTATTTAGTGACGAAATTCATTAAATAACATCCTAAAATCCCACCCTGGCTAGAAAAGGGTAGTAACCTGTAGATAACCCGTCCCAATTAGCCTAAGTTGCAAAAAGTGGACGTTAATAAATAATAATAACAATTTTTTAGTTGGTTGGAAATAGTGTGGGAGTACATTAAAGTTTAGTTGATAGTTTCCCACCCAAAACACCAAAAATACAAATTTGCAATGAATTGCAAATATGAAATTATAATATTTTGCACCTCTTCCTTACTAAGACGATTAACAGTATTTAAAATGATAAAAAACAGAGCTTTGTGTCTCACCAACACTCTTTATTGTTTTACAACAATCGTTTTACCCTCCTGGGGATATTTACATAAGTCAATATAAAACTAAAAACAAGGATGATAATAAAATCATATTATTATAAGTTTTATTTTGTGAGAAATCAAATTTGATTGTTAATAAATTACTACATTGGTTAAGGCTTAAGATCACAATGTTTATTCTCCTACAAGGTATTTATTGTATATTGACTCAGAAGAATAATTTTAAAATTAGCAATGCACATGCCCAGGAGAGCTTAACGTTTGCTACGAAACAAAACTTTGAGTCGGTGATACCTGAAGATCTCTTTTTATGGCATTAAACGAATTATGAGTTACACATATTACCATTGCCAAAAATGTATCCTGAGCAGGTTGTAAAGCTGTATATTGTGTTTTAGTAATTAGTATACACTATAGGAGAAGTAATTGATAATCTAAACGTAATTAAATAAATTAAATACACAAATAAATTACAAAGTGCATTTGTTGTAAAGTAAATTGTGATTAATTGACTTCTTTAAGTAATCACTACAAAACAGCTCAGAATCTTAGAGGCACGATTTAATAATTATAAACTGAAACAATCAATTAAATAACCACATTTTAATGAAGCTTAGCTGAATAATATTATTACAATTATACGTTCAACAATCACAGGTAACTATAAAATGGAAGGGCGTAATAATAGTGAAGTTGGTGTCTCAAGTCTAGCCTCAAGGTCTTAGCCAAGTTTCCTTACAAAAGCGCATTTCCTTCGGAAGATGGTGCCCTTCGAAATTCATCCATTGGATTCCTATCTTGAGAAGTCTATGGTGTGCATTTTGTCATTTGCGGTAGTAGAGTTTATTATCCCTTTATAAGCTTACAGTGACTCATAGAGCTACACATGTGGTTAAATAATAATGGCTTTAAGGTGTGAAGCCCACTTAATATCAGGAGATTCATCTGTAATAGATGTGTGGCCATTATGTGGCCTTCTTATGCAAATAGTGCATCGTGATGCTACTGAAATGCATTGCACTGCATCTCCTCCACTAAGGGATGCTCTTTCTCTTTTTGTATTTCTTAGTTTTACTGCCTCCGATCGATAAGTAATGGGATAAAAGCCATAAAAACTACCTTACTCGTTATTAAGTGGCTATGCATATGTAAATGAGTTGGTCCCTGGATTGTATTTCTGAGAAATGTCCCGGAGTTGTCCCCTACCGACTCATTAGGCAAATAACGTCATTATACGAGGCAGGGACTGACTGGCTTCGGAGCAGATATCATCTTCAGAGCCAGCCCTATCTCGGCGTGTCATCTTCGCCGCCCTCACCAATCCGTCATCCCCAGTATTGGGAAGGGCTTTAAACACCTATTACCAGCACGCGAAACTCTCCAACCCGCGTTTCCTCCAGATATCTCTTTTCCTGTCATTGTTTTTGGACTTCTCCAGGGAGTCCTTTCTCCTTGCTCCTTTTTATTCGGGCGCATCCTGGTGTAATTACGGCCCGGGCCTGTGCGCACCCTTTGGAGCAAGAACAATGCCTTCGGGGTGGATAATGGGGCTGTGTTTAGGAATTGCGTGTACTCTCGCCCATCGGCCAGATACATACCCTCAACTCCTATACCAGAAATACCTACTTCTATAGTAATTGCTCTCTCTCTTTCTCGATGTTTATTCATTAGTTCTATTCGATTCTCTGTCCCGACGAACTAACAATTACTACTTTTATCTTCAACGGCTTTTACAAGTCTCACAGGGGCATTAATCATCTCCTTTTCATTAACTTTGTAGTTCTAAAAAAATAAAGTAAATTATGTTAATATATAAAGCTGAGTTTAGCAAAGCCACAACGTAACTTTCAACTATTAGCCAATATTGTCCCAAAGTTTAAATTAATTTTCCGCAGCGATATATTGAACCGTTTCATTCTCACCTAGCATAAATTTAGGAAAGAATAAAGTCGTTCAAATAATGTCTAAATTTAAATTTCGTGAAACCATTGACTGCAAATTAAAAGTAATAAAATGTTAACTTATTGTCTATTCCGCTTTGAACATAGTAGGATAATTATTTTTATGTAATCCAAATGATAGTGAAAAAATAGACAGTAGTTTAAAACACTAACCTAGAAGATCAGTGGACTCGCCAGACGCTATACAATTTTTTGATGTGTAGAATCACATTTACTAAACAGTGCAACAACCCAGACAATCTCAATTTAAATGTTTCAGTGCTACATGAATTTTTGTTCTTAATAAGAACATTGAGTGCCTAAATGCAGCAAGAAGGGAATATATGATTCGATAATCCTGTCTTTTAGATTCATGTTAAAGGAAAAATGAACATCTGTCCCTAATTTTCCATGAAAATCTTGGAATTTTTGTAGTGTAATATTGGCCGGATCCTATCTCCGAACAATTTACCTCTGCTTGTCTGTCGAATGCGTTGATATAAAAGTTCTTTTTTAATGTTATTACAGCAAAATATCTTTAGCAAGCCAAACTTTTTTTGGGTTATTTTTATATACTTTCCATTTCTGGAGTATTGAATGAAACTTCTATCTAGAGAGCACTTACGCTGAATCTTTAGAGGAATTAGCAAATCTTCCTCTGACGTACTCATGGCGCCATTTTCGAAAAGTTTCTTCATATGTCTATCAAGCCTACGGAAAATGACGTCCGGTCAAAATTATATATATCAACATTTTTTGTTATATTTTGTCGACACAGTATGGTTACACTTTCAAACAAATTAAGATGAGGTGCATCAACAACAAAGAAAATGTATATGTTAATCTTCTTTGCTACAGATGAAATTATTTTCTTTCTTGGAGAGTAAAATTTTTAGTTAAACTATTTGTTCTATAGAATTGTCATTTTATACAATTTTTTTCCTAAGTCAAATATTAAACAAGTTATTTGTACTTCTTACGAATAAAAATTCAAGTACGAATAAGAAGTAAAACCACACTTCCACTTATCGAATTTTTATTTAGTAATACAGAATATGCCGTGAAATGTAATCTGTAGAGTCTCATAACCAAGTCTAGAAAATTTGTCTAGTTTATGCAACCCGTGAAGGACTTTTATTTCCATTTTCTTTAATAACAAAAAAATCAAGATCTTCATCTTCATAGTTTCATGGCAAGGTTCACAAATAGAAAACATTTTCCAACGCAAAAATTATTGATTCTGCCCTTCATATTTCGTGGCTTCAGACAGGTAAGTAGCAATCTGTAATTATATTTAATAAATACATCATGTAAGTAGGCCGTTATAATACAATATCTAGAAAAGATTTATCATAGAGTTTTGTTAAGTTAATATTATAATTATTCTTAAAAGAATGTTATTATTTTTTAGAAAAGGGATAGCCACTGAAGAGGGGGTATGTAAGCCACGACACATGTAGGGCAGTATGAATAAAGTTTACGGAAAAAATGTTTTCATTGGTGATCCTTGCCGTGAAACAATGGAGAACATATTTTATAACATTTCTCCTATTTTTTTTTTTTTTTTTAACTCAGCCCTTGGAGTGGAAATAACTGTGATAATTGTAAATGGCATGTTCTGTTACAGTGTAATAAGTGCATTAATAGCGTCCCCGGACGCCAAATGTGTTCAATCTGTCACCAGTGGAGTATGTATGATGGAGTTAACATTACTATATAGCCTGCAACCCTTCTAACTCAATGCCTTCCCCAGCCATATGCTCCGAGTCTGATGACATTATTCCATCTTGGAACCCTAATGCTGATAGCATTATCTAATGGTTCTTCCTCCGACTACACCCCCCAGGGGATGGGGGAGAACTGGGGGACTAGCGTGATGAACTAATTCAAAAGTTATACCATAGAAATGTTATCAACAAGTGTTCTGATACCAAGAAGTCCTTCACGAATAGTTCTGCGCTAATAATAAGCCGATCTCATACATGCTGGTAGGTCCCACACATGACGACATCTTACAATCGCTTCTCGATTTCCTAGTTCTAGAAAAATTCAAAACCTAAGGTATATTAGAATATAGCAAGTACCTCACAGTAAAAATCGCTAGTAAAGATTGAGAGCTTCAATGAAAGCCCAAAACACAGAAAAATACAAATAATTTCGCTAACCTTCAAGTTAAAGAAGAATGTATTCCAATTTAAAAAATTGGTATGTCATATGATACCCTCAAGGATGAAATTACTACAAAAATGTGGAACAATACCATTTTCAACCATTTAATTCCTATTAATTATTCACCAAATATACTCATCATCATTTTTTTAGCAGATTTCCCCTAGGAGAAATCAGCTATTTAGGTCGTACTCATGACACGATTTTCGAAAATTTCTTCAAACGTCCATCGATCCTACCCAGGAGATGACGAAAAAGAGGTCCGTTAAAAATTATATATATATATATATATATATATATATATATATATATATATATATATATATGTCTATTAACGCTCTAGCGGTCGCAATTTTTGTTTGATCGTTACCAAACTTGATATTTAAACGTTTTATGCAGAAAGACAGATCAAGTTCGTTAATGGCTGAAATCGGACCAGTAGGAGGGGGTTTAGAGGGGGGGATTTTCGAAAATTCACAATATCTCCGTTACCATACGTCGGATCAAACAATTGTATAGCAACAATCTTATTGAAAATTAAATTTACTATAAATATTGTTCTATACATTTATTCTCTATCTTGAATATTAACCGAGATATATGCATTTTTAGGTGGGTGGTACCGCAGGAGTGAGTTTCTCGCCAAAAGCTAGGTAGGCGGCCCCTTCCGTAACTGCTTGGCTCTCGTTTGGAGATTTCTCCATTGTATAACTTCACGTGGGAAATCTGCGTAGTTTACGCAGCCCCTGTGTGGCGGACTTTTTGGAATTCCTTTACATTTTCTCGTAACTCAAATCTAGTTATTCGTACTTTTTTGTATTCAGCCATCAGTAAACCCCCACTTCTACTCATAGGATTTTTACTTAGAAATAGACAATATGTTGTGAGATCATCTGTTTACTTTACGCAAACCCTGCGTAACGGGCTTTTTGTGCTTTTAGTAAAAGGGTCGTTCTATGTACAGTATATGGACTCTAAATACTTTGCTGATTTATTTAAACAAATCAAGTTATTGTGACTTTTTAGTAAATATTTTCCACGTTCTAACTTTTCTGCCATTGTCGTATAAAGAACAATTGTATTATACGACAATGGCAGTTGTATATTCGCCATGGTGAGTTATATATTATTTTTTTATAGTAACGGACATATTCGGAATTGTGATTATTACTGTATACTGACCCCGCACTCCCTGGTTCGAATAAGAAATTTATTCTTTAATCTTACATGAAACGTTCAAATGTCGAGCGAGATAGACAGCGATTAAAGAAAAATTGCAGTCGCTAGAAATTTAACCTTCTCAATTCAACGATATAAGTTCGAAATCTATAATTATAATATTTACCAAAAAATCACTTGTGACAGAATGATCTATAAGAAATCTTGAAATATTTAAAAAATAGTAGTTCATTCAATCATCAAAAATAAAAAAGAATAAACCCAATCTTTTTCCACCAACAGAAGCCCGTATCACTTGCGCGTACATTGGAATTAAAGAAGCAAGTCCGTCGACAAAAAGACAAGCTTGTTTTTATCCAGTCAAATGATTATCTCTAAACGGAAATATGTCACAAAATGAAGTAATTTGTTGTCAGATGATATCGGAAGTAACGAAGCGTTGACACGAAATTGAATACATCCTCTCCGTTATGCTCACATTTATGATAATGTCCTAAAAGCCACTTTTCAGATTACCATTTGCTCCCTTGTTGCTGCCGATATTATCTCGGCGGAACTAGTGTTTCCTGGAGGAAATAAACCATTTCCGGAGAACTGAATGAATTTATTATTTTCGTGTGTGGTTTTATGGGAAATATTATAATTTAATTATGGGTTGTTTATTTAATGTAATTTTTTTTGGGTTGGGGTTAGTATGAAAGATTAATATTAAATTTTTGTTACCAAAGAAAACTCTAAAGTTTTTTTTGCCCAATCAATCGAAACTTAGAGTTTATCTACGCTTATCAAGGGTTGTTCAACTCTTTCTGAAATAATTGTGAAGGTCCCTCTTACTTTTATTGGTGTCTTAGAATTGACTTGATACATATTGTATTTAGTATCTTTTAAATATAATTTTATCCTTTAATGGTTTCTCCATTCAGATATAGACTTGCAATTTTCCAACAGTTTTACATATAGATGCGATTTTTCTGTCTACTCTTTAAATATCATTTTCATTTTCTAAATTATTTTCTTAGCTTCCTTGTCATGCGTTTCCTTTTTTCACTATTATGCTCGTTGTTCGCAAAATGGTTTAAAACTAGAGAATCTTCTAAAGATGTCTTCACATCTATTTATTTATTCATATAATAGTCACATTTCGCAACTGGGGCGATTTAGCGACGAATCAGTTATTTAACATATAGCATTATTATATTTACGTAAGTATGCTCATTTCTGCAAATATTTTCAGCATTGCATTTTGAAAATGTTGTTATGCTTCAAGTAGTGTAATACGCGGTCTATATACGGGCTACAGTCATGTAGTAATTCAGACTTCACATCTGGGAACATAATAAAATCTGAGAGCTGTAAGAAAAACGCAGAACACAGAAGACAGACGTGCTGGAAAGGCACTCTTATGACGTCACCTGTCATTCAATTCTTATGTAAATGCCTTGAAATTAAAGCTAAACTTCAGATGCCTAGTGTTACAGTTTCATTAAGGGGAAATCTAATGATTAGGAGTGGAGGAAAACTGAAGGTTAGAAAACTGGGGATTTAATAACTTGATCAACATTTATTATTGCTTTTAATGAATTATTGACATTTAGTTTTATAGACAACCACATTCGCCAGATAGAACATTTAATTATGAAATAGGTAATTAATATATAATTATAATTGCTCAAAATAATTTATGATGAGCAATATTGTCTTTGTAGGCTGGAATTAAATTTTTCATAATTCATCAATTCATTTATTCTAAACACACATCGATTTTATCTTAAACGTATTTGAAGGTACTTTTTTAGGTGCAGTTGAAGATGGGAGGTCTAGACGTCAAACACTTCATCCATGAACCAGTGGATACAGAAATATGAAAATCATAGATTATGAAAAAAAAGAAAATTGTTACAACTTAAAAGTATCCTTCTGAACTTATTAATACTTATATACATTTTTCATGAAAATAACCAACTTAATTTGCTCATTAACCAAGAGAAATAACTGTAATTCATTTGAGGTCCTTCAATTCACCCATTTCATAAGAAATATGAACACCGGATTCGTTTGGGATCCACCATTATTGGGTTTGTTACCTAATTATAAACATGTCATGGAATCATCATTGTGGTTTGAAAACATTTTCTGTACCAGCGTGCTTTGCCTACTTTTTTCTCTTTGCATTCTGTTAGCAAACTCTTGAACTAATGATCTCCCTTGGCGGTTATTAAACCTATTCCTATATCTATCATCAATTTATCAGTGAGGTTTGTGGTAGATGTGCCCACTCGCTCGGTCACCGCCGCCCAAGGCTTTGAGAGAGAGTCAATAATTGGTTTTGACTATTATTGGCCCTAATATAACAAGTATCCTTCCTTATTCCTAAATGTTCGGAAGAAGCAAAACATTTCTTCCATCCGGCCACTGTCTAATTTGTAAGCAAATCTTGTTCCTCCCCCTAAAGCCTCCTTTTTAGCTTAAAAAAAAAACTAAGCCCCCTTTCTGGTTATTTTTCGGCTAACTGTTGAGGGGCCGGTGGTGGGGGGAAAGAGGAGCATGAAAGTCAAACCGACGTCATTATGTAAAAATCAGCTCTGGGGCTAAAAATGACGCCCCTTCAACACCAGCCCGTTTCAAAGAGATCTTTCCTTCTTTTTATTTTCCTTCTTTTTCATCTCTCTCTCTCTCTCTCTCTCTCTCTCTCTCTCTCTCTCTCTCTCTCTCTCTCTCTCTCTCTCTCTCTCTCTCTCTCGCTCACTCCCTCCCCCTGCCCCCTCCCCCGTCCTTTCGTTTTCCTCTTGATGCAATTCCAGAAGCCCGACTGTAATTCTTGAAAGGGGGAAAAAATATCATGTAAATTCATGTCGCTTCCTTCCGCCGACAGTAAAAGTCCATTTTTACAGTTTCTCATTACTGTAGGCTATGAATAAATTCAAGATGGAAGGCGTAATGGCGACCTTCTAATCGTGAATAATAAAGGAGAGTGAATTACTTTGCTGGCCAAGTGTTATAAAAGCTTTTGCTCCAGTTTGTCTCAACGAATTATTTATTTGCCATTTTCCAACCTAGGCGCTACATTTTTGTTTATTTGGTTAATAAACTGATGGAAATAACTGGCAAGCATAATTCCTTCGAAAAGTCTACGATTTCGATATAATAATCTTAATACTAATTTACTGAGGACGGGGGAGGGGTGGAGAGGATAATAATAGTTTTAATGATTTTAAAGAAATTGATCACTAACTGTTTCATTTCACTTAGTGAGAATTACAACATATTACTTTGAAATTAACCAAAAAAAATCATTTGACTTTCTTTCAACAATAGGATTATGAGATATAAAGAATGGAATTACAAGCTCTGGACAGCTCAACAAGTTCCTTGAGACCTAAAAAATTGTTTCATTTACATTTGTTTATAAATGTAAACAAACCTTTTAAACCTATGTCGTGATATTCAGACTATAAATGTTTAGTTTCATGACACTCCGGACCGTCCCAAAGTTAGTTTATTTAATTTAGATGCGGGTGCTCCTGGATAAATAAACAAATAAAATGATATTCAGAGATATGCATAAAATCTGGCAAATAAAAATTATAGGGCCTCACATAATTGGTGACTTGAGTGATAGACTCTGGTTAACTAATATTATTTCATTTACATTAAAATGCACGCCCAATTTATGGACTTAAGATTGATTGGGCTCGGTTATTTACAGATTAGTTGGACTTGTGTCTTATTTAGAGGGTTTCTTATTAATTGAAATGACTTTGCCCTTATAATTAAGACTCATTATTTCAAGGTACGAGTATATTAAAACTAACACATTACATGGTGAACCTGAACCCCAAAAAATATTATTTTCTTCTAAAATTAAATTTGAAGATATAATAATTATTAAAAATAAGCCTTTTCGTCTATTTTCACTTAGGTAAACGAAAGTCGTACAACAATAAAAAAATAATTGGTATTATTGCTTTCAAAATATTTATATGACGAGTTATCACTCCTTAATTAAATGGTTAGTATTATATACTTAAACTTTACGTGTGCCGTAGTTACGATTCCCAAAGGCAAACAGGAACTTCTTTCGTGACGTTCCAATTAAATAAAATCTTAGTCCCTCCGTGGCTAGAAAAGGTAACTTTTAGGTAACAAGATTATAGGGGGGGGGGTAGGTTTAAATGAATTTGAATATGCCATTTAGTGGTAGTAGAACCCCGCCTTCATATGGGACAACAACTTTAATTTACTATCTGATTCTATTTTAATACTTATTGAATATATTTTTATTGAAGGAAATATTCTAAAACCTTTTTGTCAAATAGGCTAAACTTCTGGCCTGATATGATCCTATGTCACTACTGCTTAATTTTCACAAAATCTTAAATTTGTTTATAATATAAGTTCATTTCTAATAGTTCCTTAATGTTTAAATTATCTTTTAGCTTATCTTTACTTTTAAATTTATGCAATTATAAATTATAATACATCACAAGTTTATATATGCCTACTCGAGTTTTTACGACATTTACCTTATCATATCTCAGCTAGTAGTCAAGACTACAAACTGATTTTTTTTGTTCATAGAGCTACCTCTGGGCAGAATTTCAGATTTTTATATTTTGTACCATCGGAGATATTAACCTCTAAAAATGACTATTTTCGAATAATATGAATTTTTGACATTCTTTTTTTGGAGATGAGAAAGCCCAAAAATCCAGCATGAATATTGATTAAGGAGCGATACAGTAGTCAGCAATAGGAGGTTTAAATACCTACTTATATTTTTGAGAAACATTTTGGACCAATTATAGGAAGGAAATTGATGACAATTTGAATATGTCATGAAACTGAGTTGAAGAATGAAGGAAGTGTTTTTGTAGTAAAATATGTCTAAGGAAAACTATGGAAGAAAGCTCAAATGCTCGCAGGATAAACGAAATGATGTGATAAAATGGATAAACGGCTAAAACGGCATAATGAGCATAAAATTTGCAGTATGAAAAAGAAAAAAAGATAAGGGAGCGCCTATCTCCGTGAGATCGTGGGGTTAGTTTTAAAAGGGCCATTGGGAGGAGCACTATTGGTAAGGGAGTGAGGCAATTGGCGAAGCGAGTAGACAGTAGGAACCTGGTTTAGTTGCGTGGAAAGGTGTAGGCAAGGATGTTATTCCAAGCTGGGCCCCTAACTGCAGGGAGTAACAATAACAGTAACAGAGGGATAGATAAGGCCAGTAAAGGGCCTAGCAGCGTTACGTCAGCACCAAACATATTTCAAGGGATCAGCGCTCGCCAAACGTTAGAGATACTATCTATCCTCAGCGCGGGGAGAGAGAGAGAATGAGAGAGAGAGAGAGAGAGAGCGTGAGAGAGGGAGAGGGGTAGCTGTTACATTTTTACCTCATGGGTCTCGACGAGCGTGCGCGATGTTGATCTGCTGGCCCGTAGCGGGGGGTATGACACCCCCCCCCCCCTAGGGGCTTATCTCCGGGATTGAGGGCTGAATTACGCGCCAGCTTTAAGCCTGCCTATTAATAGGGCTTGCTCCGATAGAGGCAGCAAAGCTAATGATAACTTAGCCCCTGGCACGATCCGCGTCTTACTAGTAAATCTCTCAGAAATGGTTTCCTTCCTAGGGGTTAAATCAGTGCTGCACTCCGATTCGTACATGCACACATATATTAGGCATTGCGAGTGAACAAAACTTCCCTTAAATCTCTAATATTTCTGAAGACGACAATTTTACAAAACTTCTGACGAGGTAATCGATGGTCCTGCAAATCAAAGAATATAAAATTGGAAGGCAAAACATGATAACTTTTTAACCAAACACTGAACATATGCTCAGAATGTTGAGGAAGGTTTAAATGACAAACCTCATGATAATCTGAATTAGAAAGATCGAATTTAACATTAAAAATCTAATATGGTCCCTTCATGTCTTTCTGGTAGTATTACAATAAAAAAAAAATGATTTTTGTCCAATTCATTTGAAAGTGAAG
Organism: Riptortus pedestris; assembly: GCA_019009955.1. Classification (NCBI taxonomy): domain Eukaryota; kingdom Metazoa; phylum Arthropoda; class Insecta; order Hemiptera; family Alydidae; genus Riptortus; species Riptortus pedestris. Next base: position 38,772,584 of record CM032230.1, read on the forward strand.
TATCTCCACTCAATATGGATCAAAACATTTTATTGAACACATTTTAACACGGATAAACTCCATGTTTTTCCTCTTAATCGACTTTGGTATAAAAAAATAAATATATATAAAATAAAAAATATAATATTTTATTTATTTATTTATTTTGGAGCGTTCGCAGAGAGGCTATATTGCTCATAAAAAACAACAAAAACAATTTATATAAACAAAATACAAAATGAAAATAGAAACAAATATAATAAATAAATAAAAAATATAATAATTAAAAAAAAAAGAAAAAGTGAGGGGCAAAATGTTACTATAGTTCTGAATTTGATAAAAATAACATTCTAAGGTGGGGCATTTATTACTCTTCCATATGTCAATCAGAAAATAATCAAAATGGGTTTAGGGAGTGTCGTAATGAGTAATCCCGTTGAAATCTGAAAATTGAAATTTTTCATGATTACAGTACTTAACTACTTTGCTTCGTCTAAGGTAGTAAAATTGGAATAATTGAGTCTATCAACTCAACACTTTCTGGTCATTCAATAGAAAATCCAAAAGTTAAAATTTCAATATGTGTCTAAAAAGATATTAGTTAAGTACAGAATATGGTGATGAATTCTTGTCATATTTTTACAGATTCGAACTGACAGAAAGCCCAATGATTCCACCTAATTTGCTTCTGAACAAACTTAAAAACATATAGTTTATGACTGTGCGCTGCCAACACACAAATAAAGCGGACTAAATTTAACATAGTCTAGTGGCTTGTTGAGGAACGAATTGTAGTTAGTAAATGCAACAATGAATTTAAAAAAAAAAATAGCAGATGACTTTCTTGGCATTGAAGGAGGTCATATTAATGTTAAAATATTGTAGAAAAATTTTATAATGAAACAACTTTTAAAACTTGGATCAACATTTTATTTAATTAATTGTGTTTCGTTATTATTTGATATTTTCAGATATATTATGCTTATCAGTTCAGAAGTGATTTCTTTTTATTTATTATTTACTTTTCTTCCTGTTTTTTTATTTAATCTAAATCCAACTTAACTATTATATTAAAACGTCTGCCACGTAAGGGTTCGTTAAATAAGCAGATTTCCCTTGTTCTGGTTTTATATACTTGTGATCTCATCTACCGCCACATTAGTTATGAAAAAAATGAACAACAATTTTATACCATCAATAGTTTAACAATATTGGTTCTCTAACATTTTTGATGAAATTTTCGAATCCCCCATCAGTTTCCAGATCCGATTTCAGCCAATAACAAGTGTGATCAGTTCATGATGAGTTCAAGGAAATGTAAGTTTAGAGGCACCAAATGAACTATCTTAAATGCGTAAGTGTTAGTTGCCTTACAGCGAATCTCAAATAAATAAATAAAGCAGCAACGGGTATAAGTAATAACTAGAGTAGGATTAACAATTAATCCTGGAAAGACTATACAGAAGCACTTCCAACTGCAGATTAACTGCCGAAGTATATGTTATTCAACCCATTGTACATTTTCCAAATAGCAATCATTTTTTATCAGATTGAGTCGCAGATAAAATAAAACAAGGCGATAACAAAAAAAAAAATAAACACCAGAAACTAAAAGGCATTATTTTCACTAATTTGCTTCCTTTATCAGAGCAACAAATACAAGCTCATTCGGTTGCCGACGGTTCGTTGAGCAGCGTCTATTACTCGCGTATAATAGGGGAAGGATGAAAAGACTTTTTCATCCGGTTCGAACTGCGCCAGTTTCGGCCCCGAAAAAAAAATATATAAAAGGGATTTGGAGGCAATTAACCGTGCCCTAAACTTAACAGAACTTTGTTCGGTCGGTTTTTTGACTGCTGTGCTGAAATATTTTCTTTTTTTCTAAGGTTTAATTTTGAGATTGACTCCAGTGTGAAAAACGGCTGCTGGCCGTTCAGAATTTCCTCCGCCATTTTGGAAAGAAATGTAAAGAGAGTGATGAAAATAGAACTGATTGTAGTTCATTTGAGCTGAGGATTTTGGAGTTGGAATTGCTTTTGATTTTCAGCGTATAATCGTCGATTTTTTTTAAAAATAACTCGAGGCAAACGGTATTTTTTTTTTTAATCTGCACTAATATACGTGTTAGAGAAACAATGAGATACGACCGAAATTGTTGTAGTACCATTTTTGAGTAGGACATCCTGTAGAACTATAGAGAGAGAGATTTGAAAGATCAGTTCCGTGTTCAGTACAGTGGAAATCTGCTTAGTTTAAGCCACCCCTGTGTGACGGACTTTTTAATGAGTTCATTGGTAAGTTCTCTGGAATATTAAAACATACCAGAGTGACTTATTGATGACTACTTTCGAATTGTGGGAGGTCTTTGCTTCAATGCGTCATCGCTTAGGTTAGGTTTATTGATGTAATTTAAACCCCTAAAACAGGGAATAGTAAATAGTACCAAAGTCTTAAGGCTGGTTCAGACGCTCCGTTTTCCACAACGTTTTGTCTGCGCAGTTCAAAACGTTGCAGATAAAACGTTGTGTGTGGACTGGAAAACTGTGCAGTTTTGAACCCATTTCGAAGACGGTACAGTTTTAGTAAAACTGAGCCAGAGAGCATAGATTTCCTTGAACTGCGCAGACAAGTCGGCGTGTGTGGACGGTAGAACCGTTTTCCGATCCATTTCGATACTCAGTTTCAATTCGTCAGGCGACAATGGCTGACCCTCGGCAATGTTCTAGGGAGTTTTTAACAGATTTTATTGCTCTGAATGAAAGTTTCCCCTGCATTTGGCGTGTTAAATCAAAAGAATGCAGTGACAGGGATAAGAAGGGGGAGGTGTATGAATGTTTAGCAATTAAATTTAAGGAATTGATGCAACGGTAAACCGGGATACAGCTGTGAAAAAAATAAATGTTGCAATCTTTTTTTTTTTAATAAGACATCGCGAAAATCGACCAGAGTAGTACCTCCCCCACGACGGCCTCACACAAAACTGAGCAAAATATACAGATATGTCTGTGCCGTGTGGACGCTCTACAAATTGCAACGTTTTCATTCCGTCTTAAGACGTAAGTGTAAAACGGAGCGTCTGGTCCGGCCTTTAGATAGTGCAGTATGAGCTTCAGGGATGAATGAGATCACAAAGATAAGTAAAATGTATGTTAGACTTGTCAACTTTCTACTTTCAGTGGTGTTCACAGACTTTTCCAAAGGTTTCCTGCTTATAGTTAGATGGGAGCATAGTTTTGATTTTTGAGATGAGAGTTGGTCTCTTTTCCAGATTCCTAATTTATTTCAATTCGAGTAATAAATATTTACTCCCTAAATTGTTTTGTGCAATCGACTTTTCAATTGATTTTTTCTAAAACTAAACTGTAATCGTTCAAGGGAGGATTGAAATCATTCTGCCTACAATTGTGGCAAAATAAACATTTTTACTTCCTTGTAGGAAAGGAAGGTGTGTAACAGCGAAAAATTTCTGTTATTAGATTCAATCGAATTATCCGTTTTGACCCTCTAATCCCATTTTGCATAAGTTTCGGTGTGAGGCTGTACATGTTTCCGTATCTCGCATAAATAAAAATCGGATAGACTTATGATCTTGAAATTCCATATTTAGAATTATTTTTAATTCTAGTTATGCACCTTCTCTTTTAATTTAAGTTGAGTAAGAGGGAAGGGAAGTTTAGAGGGTGAAAAATGAAAAAATCAAAACTTTTCTCTAGTTATTAGAGATAGAACAAATTTGTGTTGGACATTCTTTATCATAAAAAGATCTATAGGTTATTTTTTATGAAATTTTTGACAAGATTTCTTGGGACAGAAATATCGTATATCGCTTGAAGAGCCAACAAACGTTTTGTTCCGTTCATTAAATAAGATTACAAGGAGCACATGCGTTGTCCACGTCAGTTTTTTTTTTTAGCAGATTTCCCTTAGGCGAAATCAGCTATTGAGGTCGTACTCATGACGCGAGTTTCGAAAAATTTCTTCAAATGTCCATGGATTCTAACCAGGAGATGACGAAAATGAGGTCCGTTTAAAATTATATATATATATATATATATATATATATATATATATATATATATATATATATATATATATATATATATTTGTCTTTTACACTCAAGCGGTCGCAATTTTCGCTTGATCTTTACCAAACTCGAAATATCTCCGTTACTATACGTCGGATCAAAAAATTATATAGAATCAATCTTATTTCAAATTAAATTTACTATAAATAGTGTTATATACATGTATTCTGTATCTTGAATATTAACCGAGATATTTGCGTTATTATGTTTTCAGCTTCAAAGATGAGATCGGCTAACTTCGGGTCTAGTCGTGAGTTTCCGTCAAGAGCTAGTTCGGGCCGTTCCTGTGTCTATGTCTCTATTGTATAACTTCACGTGGGAAATCTGCTTAGTTTACGCAGTCTCTGCGTGACGGATTTTTTTAATTTTTATTCGACATCATATAGAGCATTGGTATCGCCTTTGTAAATTGCCCATGTTGTTCAAAGAGTAGGTTGGTGTTTATTTGAAATTCGATTTCTATCTGCGAAGATATCAACACAAGCTTTTTTAAGGTGGAAGATATGTTTTTCTAGAAGACTGAAAGGAAAGCTATTCCAAGCCCCCAGATTTTCCGATCCGAAGCATTCGAACGGAGAAATCTAACTGAAACCATTATCTTGGATTTGTTAGGAATAATTAGCAATCACGTTTATAGTTTAAAATTATTATATCTCTGGAATATGCTGGATGGTAGAGGAACCAATTGCTATTATTGAAAATTATTGTTAATTTTTTTTCCTTTTACATATATATGTAAAGAAAACACACACACACACACACACACACACACACACATATATATATATATATATATATATATATATATATATATTCTTTTATTTTCATTATTTTTTTGTTTGTATATTCTTATTATCATATTTTTATTTGGCTTAATTTTGTCGCAAATTATTACTTTTATTTTAATTCAAATTTCATTTCATTAACATTTAATTTTAATAATTTTTTTTTTAATGTCATGTGATGATGATTACTTACCTGTGTAGTCAGAAACTCACCATCGGCCAGCGTTAGACTTAATTCTATAGGTATTTTATTCTATTAACGTCCACATTGTGCTACTATATCAAAGCAAACATTAGATTTTTTGTGTTACTAAAGACGTAAATTCAATCTATTTGTTCTTGTACTGTATTCAGACAAAGAGTTAAAAGAGTTTCTCGGATGAAGGGCCATGCTCCAGTTTCCGGACGAATGGGCTCCATTGACGTTTCGACAGATCCTAAAGACCTTCCTCAGGCCTGTATGATCCGGACTTCCTTTCTGGCTCGTGACAGGAAGGCGTGGCGCACTGAGGCGGGACGACTCCCACACCCTACACCGGGGAGGTGGGGAACTCTCTTTCTTCTCAATAGCTGGAAAATCTACTACCTCCTCCACGCTCTCTCACTCTCTCTCTCTCTCTCTCTCTCTCTCTCTCTCTCTCTCTCTCTCCATTTCTATTTTGCTCTCACTCTTACTGGAGCTTGGACAGGGCGATTATGTGCACCCTCTCGTTCGGTGCTTCGGCCTTCATGGGCGGTCGATCTTCAAGGGCAGTCAAGTATCATCTTCGTTCTCTCTAATCGATATCAGAATTGATCCTTGATTCTTGGTGTTTAATGGTATAATTTGTCCGTTCGTCTGAAATATTGCTACAATAATAGGTTTGTATTTGTTTTCAACTGGATTACTATCTACTAATATATCAATACAAAGTTCTTTATGGTGGAGATAGGTTGGCCTGGAATGGCGGCAGATGGTGTAAATATTCCAAGCCACTGAATTTTTTGATCCGATGGATAGGAACGGGGATATCGTTTATCACTTTCAAATGAAATAATTGTAAACATTATTTATTTACGTAGGCAACATGTGGTCTGTTTGTCGCATCAGGCTCAGTTACTCCTGAGTTTTGTAACTTCGTTGTAAGGAAAACTAAAGTCAGAGCTATCACATATCCGGATTTTTGAACCCGGTTGTAAATGCGCCGACTTTGCCGCTCAGTTTTAAAGCCAAATGCGATATCTTTGCCCAATGCTCGAGAAAGCAGCGAATAAAACGTGGATAATGGATTCATATTCAAGGGAAACATTGATATCTATTAGTCACACGGTCACCAACCTCTTCTGTTATAATTGAGCTCGAGTCCCATTATATTTGTACATTTATTGGACTCTGATGAACTGAAGACATCATTTCGTACAATATACAATCCAAAAGCGCAATTATTATCGAAGCCGAAAGAATCAGTATTGAGGTTTTAAAAATATATAATTAACTAAATGAAATAAAATCTATCAAATTCAAATAATCAATGTCATATAATAAATTATTGATATAGAGAATACAATATTTTTTAGAACTTACTCTAAATGTGTATGATTTATCTGATGAAATATTTAGAATATAAAATATGTTATAAATACTAATGAAAAATAAATATTATGCCATACTCTGTGCTTGGTTCATTAAAAAGTAGTTATTGCTTTTAAAACAACATATAATTAATTTTACATTGGTTATAGATACCTTAAAGGATTAATATTTTGGTCGTGAATATGCTTTTACGATAAATTGTTTCTTATGACCATGTGTTAGAGAGCTTGAAGTGCTGGAAAGCCTTAAAGGATCGTTCTCTAAAATTTATTTTTTACAATGGGAAAGATTTTTTTTCTAGGAATTCAGTTGGAATGTAAAGATGGAATTTCGATGCGTATATCAATGAGAAAGTTTGAGGAAGTGAATAATTTGTTCTCTAACTCATGCAATTGTACTTATTATTAGATGAACTAGTTTTTAAACACGATTTGAGTTGGGAGTCTCCAACGAATTTGTTTCCCACCCTTTCCTAGGATATTTATGCGGAATCAGCGGAACTATAACAGAGATAATTCTTGTTCGAGGGAGGGGCCGCTAGAGGGCGATGATATATAAACGCATGAGGATAAGTCACGGACGATTGGTCAAGATGTCCTCTAGCTGTAACTATTTGTCAGAGTGACATAAACAGGCTGTCTGTTGATATGCGGGTCCCATTATGATGGGGGCGGCATCCAGAGGGGAAGATAAAAAGAGAGAAAAATAGATCTAGCGTAAAGGTTTTACGCCCTTCTACACTGGAGTTAATAGGGAGTAGCGGAGGTCTCATCCCTTTGACAAGGACTAACCTAATAGACGCTAAAGGCGGGCTTATTGTGAGACGCACGTGTCTGCGTCGCGTGACACGCGGCTCATCCCCGGCGAATGTTTACACAGATCTCCGATGATACATATCTCCCTACATGGCTTTTTAACAGCATCTGATGCAGTTCTCCGCGAGGGGCGAGTCCACCATTAATCATTGATGGCGTCGGGATGATCGCTAATCCTAGTCGGCTTGTCAGCGGTCATATTCCATGATAAAACCGTGTAGGGGTTCGTGGCACCTTTAATTTCTAACGAGAGTAACTCCCTCAATGAGCACGAGTGTTGAAACCTTTATGAACCTCAATGGGCTGGTTTCAACCTAGCAATGATGAGTTTAATTATGAAGGAAATCTGCTATTGGATTACTCATCGGCAATGAAACAGTGCATTCATCTCTAGGGGTTCTGGTCTGCTGGGTGGAGCAAGCCCATCATCAACGGAGGAATATGAGGAAGGTCGGGCATCTGCAAACTTGCACTACGGGCAAAGTCTATCGTGGCAGCCTGTCCTATCTTCAGTGCTCTGCGCCATAACAGACATTTAATAATCAATAATTTATTTAAGTATATAATTAAAAATGTGTGAATTTCTTATGTCTGATAACACTGAAGATGGAGCAGGTTACCCCGGAAGCAGTCTATCTGTTATAAACGACTTATAAGAGTGGAGGTGTTAGGCCTTTTTCTTATGAGGAATTTCATTCACTTCAACCACAATAAATAAATCTTCAAAAAATTACGAAAATATATATTTTGAAAGAATTCAGCAGCGACTAAAATCAATTCCAAGATGAATAAAGAAGTAAAAAAGAAAATTATGTAATTTGTCCACAGCTAAAAATCATTTTAGTAAAACAGAAATTGGCAAGAATTCTAAATATTATTTGGCCTGGCCGTAACTTCATCAGAGGGGAGTATGTGTCATATGAAGGAACTGGGGAAGTCAGTGCACACATTAGAGTGCTCTAGCTATCGATATACACGTGATGATTTATTTACTTGCACCGCTATATCTTATCTTAAATACAAATAACTAATAAAATTTTCTAAACTTAGTCATTATTTACAACTTGGTAAGCAATTCCAATTTAATACAGTGGTAAAGGATTACTATATGTAAATGTTCGTACATTATCACCAATCCTACTAACTTTGACTAATTGATGTATTATTGAGTAAAAATTACTTAAATTATCAGAGGTGGAATTCAACATCATTTCTTCTTACTGGAGTTCAGAATGGAAATTAAAATCGACAACGGAATGACAAGATACTTTTAGTTTATCTACAATTAAAGCATTTTTAATTTTTGAATTTTTTTTTTTTTTTAATAGTTTTCCGTCAGATTAGATTCTAACCCAGTTCATGCGACCTAAACTGCAATCAACAGTGTTTTAATCAAGTCCAGAATTAATTGGTTTATGTAGAATAACCTAACGTTAGGAATGTTAAATTGAATTTTTCTGTAATCGTTGAATAATGGTAACATTACTAAACTGAAATGAGTGAAGAAAGTGAAACATTTTGAGAGAAAGTGAATTGCCTTCTTAATTAGTCATAAGTATAAATTAAAAAATAAGTTGAAGTTGGAAATTTAATGCTTTTAAATGTTTCTTAACATTGTAAGAATATATTTTAACAAAATAAATTGATATGAGAATGAATTATTTGTGTAAATAATCAATATATCTTAAAATTTAAATATAATAATAATTCCCTTCCTTGTTTATAACCTGCACTTGCTTATAACTGCACTACTTCACAATCATCACTAGTTGTTTTATAACTATGCTTATAACCTTTCACAACCATGCTTATAACCTACCAACAACATACCATAATCTTCACAAAATCCTAATTTTGTTCATATTCTGGTTAGATCTGATCATGTATTACACGATTACAGAAAAAATTTAATATTACACTCGTGACGAAAGTAGAATTTACAACTCTCGTGAAATTACCACACTCGCTTCGCTCGTGCGGGTAATCGTTTCACTCGAGTTGTAAAATGATCTACTTTCGTCACTTGTATAATAAATAACTATTCTAATGATGTATCCGGTATAATGAGAGGCCTTGTGGATATTTAATCTCTACAATACTGCCAAATTTAGGACCTGGCCAATGGTAATAGACTAACATGGCAGCATGGCCCAAGTCATATAAGTATAGGCATAAAGCCATAAGGTTGTCCATAAATTTCGAATCAATTATTTGCCAAAATTATAACTGATTTAAGACATTTATCAATAGAATAAATTAATAAGGAATTATTGTCACATTGAAAATAAGCAGCGCAGCATAAGAGGGGGTTGATCTATCTCATCCAAGAGAATTGTATTTGCTCAAATGACTCAATTTCCTATTTGATATAGTATCTTCCCACTTACTGGCTATTATGGGAATGACTATCTGACAGCTCCACGCACTCAAATAAAATTCGAATTTACGCCGTTCCAGGAAAATTTGCTTAAATATCAACAAATAAAAAAATAAAAGTGCTTAACTTCTAGAAAATAGAGGAATATCACTTGCTAAGTAGGAGCTCTTCTTGAAACAAAAGGAGTATTTTAACTTACAAGAATATATATATATATATATATATATATATATATATATATATATATATATGGATACTAAAGGAATGTTTGCAAAGTAATGATGTAGCCACTAAACGGCTTCATGATAGCCAAAGTTGGACTCTACACAGAAGAGAATAAAATCAATTAAAAGTAACGAAAATTTGGATTTCATCAGAATCATCATTACAAGATGGAATCAGAATATAACGTCAGACGGAGGATATTGCCAACAATATGATGATAATTCTACGGGGTATCTTGATGGACAACTATTCATCAGAAGTTTATTTGAAGATAATATTATTTCATTTTAACTTAAATTAAAAATTATAAATTAACATTCGTTAGTGAGGTATTTTAATATTTAATTATTAAGTAATTTATTATTATTTAAGGTAATAGTAGTTTTAATATTTAAAAGAGAAATTTCAGAAAGAACCCAGTATGGGACTGCATGGTGTAGCCTTTACAGCATAATGAAGAATGCTTTCATTTTCTTGTGAAGTGGCCTACGAAACTGACTTTCATAATTCGTATGGTGCTTGGCAAATGTAAGAGGGGATCAAATTTCAACGGGAGTACTCATTATGACTCTCCCTAACCCCTTTTTAAATGCTTTCTCCTTAAGGTGCCTGAACAATGACTAGCCTCAGAATGTTAACGTTTGAAATTTAGAACTATTGTAACATTTAGTTCTTCTGGGTAAGAGTGAGGATCTGGGAAACCAGGTCTTAATAACTGGAAGTTTTCCCTCCAAGTGCATGATTTAATAGCAAGCCTTTTTGGTAATAAAGTAACATCAGCAGGTGTTAACAAACATTTTAAACATGTTTCTTTTTTTGTTTTGTTAGCATCTCATGTTGGTACGTTAGTGCTGAAAGGCTTCCCAAAGTGACTTTTATTTATTATTTTCTTCTTGCATTAATCGTGATAAAATGGTTAGCAGAGGGAATTTTCGACTAGTTCTCACATATCACAGCATGGTTTATATACCCACTTCTACGAGAGAGATATTTGACGTTTAATCGCAAACTATTAACAATAGTGAGTAGTAGACTGAAAGGAGATTGGATGGTTACAATGGTAGTGGTAGTAAAAGGGGCCTTGAGACCTTGGAGCGGGAGGACCAATCAATTTTATAACTAATTCAGATCCTGATTAAGGGAAAGGGGTTGGGTTTGAGGTGGGAGAGGTAGAGGGCGCCCTCGTGTCTGTGTGTAACCCGCGGCTCAGTGTGTAACAGTATCCATTGTCGACTCCGAAGGAGGGCCTCATTTGTAACTGGATTAGATTCAATACATAAACATACATTATGTACGGGGCTCCTTCCTCTATCGGCTTGCATGCTTAATGCCGCCCCGACCTAAATTACACAAGGAACATGGAAATTGCTGAGGATATTGTTAACCGCAGCTATTGACATATTCAAATTAGTTTCTCTAACATAGAGAGAGCTTGGCTTGCTTGAGAGAGACAGAAACCACCCCCTCCCCCCACTACCTACCAGCTTGCTTGAGAATGAGAGAGTGAGAGGGGGGAGCAATGCTTGAGAGTGTGCCTATAGTTACCGAGAGAGAGCGCTGAGAAACTCATGCATAGCAGCTCCTTTCCGATACATAATGTAATACCCCTTCCAGCTCCTATCTGTAAGGGAAATCCCCGTCATTTCCAGCTTTAATATTTAAGCCCCTCCCCTGTCTCTCGATTGTTCTGCGACTCACAAATCGGGCGCTGCTCCATAAACTATTTACGTTTTCTCGACCTCCATTTTTACCTTCCACGCACGTAAAGGTAAATCTTTATTTCTTCACGGTCTTATACTTAGGAATCGATTCCTTACATGGCCACTGTTTCCACTGATGGTATACAGACCATTGTAAGTTAAAGAAAAAAGATGAACCAAGAAGTTAAGGATTTATATGTTCCAGATATAATTAAAAAGTAGAAATTCTTCAAGGGAGTTCCTGAAGAAAAGAATATTTCTAAATGTTGAAAATGGTAAATAGTGAAGTGAAGACCGTCGTCACTGGCTGATGATCGAGTTCAGCTTATGTTGTGCTTTCGATGTGAATGAACCATCTTCATGCCCTACAAAAATTGTACTGAGTTTAGCTATCCGTTAGTCAGTATACTGGTGGTTCCATCACTTTATTTGGTGAAATGTATGTTGAAGCCTTGGGGAAATTGTTGTTAACCAATCAGCTTCTAAGGCTTGGGAGATAGATACTAGAATGCTTGTGAGTGAGTCAGTTTGACGTAAGCCACATTTCTCCAAGGGGCAAACAGTTTGACTGCTGGGTAAGTTATGCAACGCTGGTTTTCCGAAACTTTTTGATCCTCCTCGAGCTCGTACTAGGAGGATCGCTTACATTGTAATAAGATTCTTTCCGAAATCTCGTAGGTAGATGAAGATCATTTTAACATCCATGAATAAATAAAATAAATCGTATTTGTGTGGAATACTTAAGTTCTTAGCGTAGAATGAAATGGTAGTTTCAAGCATCTGTTAAAGTTGTTTAAATGGCCTTTTAATTTCATGTGAAGTTATATTGTATAGCTGGAAGAGAAATGGACGTTCATCATATGTGTATCCGAGGATAATTTTCACTTATTGCCTCTTAAATAAATAAGATTATAAATGTAAATAAATATATTAATAACCTGGAAGTGAAATAGAAAATAAAGGACTGATAAAAAATATTAAAACAATTACAAGAAATGAAATCCTCGGTGGTAGAAATGCGAATGTAAAGTAAATAATAATGAAAGAAAGCATAAAAATTAGGCTCTGGTGAGCACAGATAGCGAATGAAACGAATAAGTGCGCACATTTAAAGAAAATAAAAATATTATTAAAAAAGCTTGTTTTACCTCTGCACTAATTGTACCTAGATAAATGCAACGAGGATGAGGAGAGATACAGGAAATGAGGGTAACGAAACAGAGTCAAATAGGAATTTGGAATCTCACCACTTTCCTACAAAAGGCAATTCCAGAATGTTTTGTGAAGGAGGACGGATTCACACAGAGCAGGTGAGAAGGTACGTGCGATGCAGCCAAATACCAAGTATCGGGACGAATATCTGAAACAACGACAAGAAACACCAGATCAGCTTCTCAAACAATACCTCACGATGTTACCTTTCTCCGGAACTGATTAGACTCTAGATTGGCGGGTAAAGAGAATGTTTCTCTTGGGTTACTATATTATAAAAAAGGCACCAATTTTAAACCATAGTCGTGCAGAATCCGTTTAAATCAAAATCATACGGCTCCATACGAGGTGCCTTATTCCATTGCCCCTCACCTACGAGTACAAGATAAAGAATAATTGAATTATTAAAAATAACACTTATTGTGTACTTGAACTTTCTGTTTGGTTAATGTTGGAAGAACAATGTATATATCAATACTAAATAATATCATGAAGAATTCATTGTTGTTTTAAGCGCAATTTATAATACGACGACATATTCTCCTCTCCATGGATCTACATGGAAATAAAAAAGGCAGGGGAGGACATAAAACGTTGGGTAGGAAGCACTGGTAGAGTGGAATTGTTGGTTGGAGGATGGCGGATGTGTAAGTGTTGGAGTGCGATATTAAAGAGAAGCAAGGAGAAGCAGTATATCTCCTAGCGGAATAAAAGGACACTAAAGCAGGCCAGAGAGTTCATCAATATGTATACTAGGTCTGGTTTTATATCTCCAGCTAGCTTCTTCGGCTAGTTTTAGTATGCTGTCACATGGGGTTCTGCGCTCTCTTTGTCACTGCGTACGTCTCGTCTCTTTGCAGGTCCTGTTTTCCGATGCTCTCCATTTCTGCGACGCTTTACGATCAGATGCCCGAGAAAGGCTCTCAGGGAGACGGGTCATACTTCCCAGTTGTTCCCTATTTGTATCTGTTTGTGTTCTGGGGGCATTAGACAAGTTCCTTCGTTGCTGCGCAGGAAGATCAATTGGATGGGGATAAAGAAAGGTAGTAATGACATGGTTTTATAATGCAGATCTAATTCGAAGTAGTTGCAAGTATAAAACTGTACATATTGAAGAATGCAAAGTCTGTATTCGGTACCACGACTTTCAAATTCAAGGAGATATGTGTATCAGCAATAAAGGATTCTGAAGATTGAATTGGTGGATGGAAATGCATTCAAAATCCAGATTTGACTGACCGTCAAACATCTTGAAATGGATCAGAAAGACCACTGGGTAACTCATACTATAATCCAATACATAAGCTGTGTTGAAATTGTAAAACGTAGCATGGGTTGAACATTCGTTGAAAGTGAGCATTTCCCAAACATTTTGAGGGAGGTACGACGAGTATATATAGCCAGAAAAGATCTAATTTTACAAAAAAAAATACTTGTCAATAGAGTATTTCTGCCCAAAGCCTCAGAACTTTTTTGATCGGTGGCTTTCTGGATAAGTTCGAATAATACTTTTATTCTTAATTATGTTAGTATTTATCTTTGCAAAAATGGGTTAACGTCCATAGATACCTGTGCATTTTATCTCCAATTGTCCTAAGTTTTTTTCTACTAAAGGGTGTACAATTCGAGAGTCTATAGGTGGCGTATTAGAAAACAAACCCCATAGTATTCTAAATCCATCAAATGGGTCTAGTTAGAATAAAACAATAGGCGTCAAATCTTGAAAGTGCATTTAATTAATGGAGAACTAATTGGCGTGGGAACATATGGGAATGACGTCAACACTGAGCAGAGACTATAAAACATTTAACCTCTATGGTTAATAAAAGGATATACACTTTTTGTCAATCCTGGGGATGAGAGTATTATGAGATTAAAATTACTTACGAGTTATTGCCGATGTTCCCTTTGTGCAAAAAGATTGGGAAGTTTAAAACATGGCTAAAAGCTATTTGTTTACGATGTTTATTTCTTATTTATTAACGCCACATTGAACTGTTATGGGTAATTTGGACGGCATACCTCTTTTCTAGACTAGTGAGTAACGTATTCACCAGTACTTTGTAGAAACAAAAGTAACTTCACAACGTTACTTTCTGAGACAGACATTATTTTTGTATTTACCTAATGTGAGTAAATAAGACACAAATCTACATGAAGTACCTCCACTTGAATAAGATATGGACTGCATCAGAGGAGTATCATATTTTACTTGCCTGTTTATATTAAGTGAGTTACATTGTAGAAATTCTTAGCTTACTCTGGTGTAACTGAGAGTAAATATTGAACCGGAAACAAAAAAATATAAATGTCTTCATTAATATTCTTATTATAACAGAATAGAACTAGAATATGTGAAAATAATAAGATTAGGAAGTTCACCTATGTTACAATTTTCTATTAATTACATAATGATAATGCATTTCCTATTTTAAATGGATGAAACTTTTCCTAAAGTACATACGAAAAAAAAAAAACGATTTCATTCATTAATATAGCTATTAATATTGTGTTAAAATATGCAAGTACAGAATTTAATTTGTGGTCAACTAAGTATATTATTTTGAACGGACGGGTAAAAGTTGTGATTTGATTACGGAAATTGAAATTTGAGAACAACCTCAATGGGCACAAAACATACTTTTGACCTTGACAAAATTGCAGTGGTTCATTTTGATCTATGAAGGCAGATGCTTGGTTCATGAAAGCGTTTCGTGGAAAATTAATATAACTGGCGGTTTTTAGGGTTCTCGGCTATGTTGGCCATCTTGACCCGAGGTGTAACAAACATTTTCTGAAGCTAGACAATAAAGGCTCCAAAAATAAATAAATAAACACTTAGGCAGTCATGTAATGATTTAAGATCTGAGTAATTTAACTTTTACTTATACAACGAATTCTATATATCGGATCAGTCCATTAGTTAAACAGTAGATTCATTCATATTTATGACAGTTTCTACTGTGTCAATTCCATTAAGGACTTCTCTATGAGACGAATGACTCACTCTTGAGGTCTTGTTTACACCAAGAATGACAGATGCTATCACTTCATACGCCCATTGATGACCCAGATGGATCAGAGAGCCCCTTCCCAATCAGATCGGCCTCATGCTGGGCCTCAACACTTGCCTGCAACATATGGAATCAGTGTAGAGCTGCCGCCCACTCTACCGGCATATGGCAGGCATTAATTTACAATTCGATTTGGGGGTCGTGGAAGGAGGCGAGTCTCGGGAAGAATGGGAGAAATATAGAAAAAAACGGAGGTCTCCAGGGATTGGAATAGTGTGAGGGGTCAGACATCTGGTGAGGGACACTTCTCCAGGGAGATGTCATTATTACTTGGTACCTCCCAGCTGAAGGCCCTTGGGTAATGTCAACAAGTAACCCTCACCTTACCCTCCTATCTAATAGCGCACACTCCTGTTCACAGTTCAGGGAAAATTCCACAGCTGGTCATCGCTAAACTAGGAAGAACATCCACGGCTATTCTCAAAAGGACATATATGAAATTTTAAGGAAAGCACATATCTATTGTTCAGCACTCTTTGCAGAATAAAAAAAAAAGTCCGTCACGCAAGGGCTGTGTTTACTAAGCAGATTTCCCAAGGGCGTCACGCATTTGCATTTATCTCAAGACGTAAAAGTTCAATGAGAACAATATTTGGTATTTAGGCTTCCAATAAAGTGCTTCATAATAACAGCATCATTTTTCTTGTTAATATGACACGAGTAGAAGTTGGGATTTACTCAAGGCCAACAACTATAAAATGAAAATATCTCAGTTAACATTAAAGATAGTGAAAAAACGTACGTAACAATTAAAGAAACTTACATTTTCAGTAAGACTAATTCTGTAAAATTTTCAAACTCGATGCATAATAACCGAGATATTTGGAATTTTCCTCTTCTGTACCTCCCCCCGCCTCCCATTAGTCTGATTTCAGCCGGTTAACGAACTTGATCATTCTTTTTACATAAAACGCTGATATATTGAGTTTGGTGACGATAAAAAAATAATTTCGAACGCTAGAGCATCTCATACCGTGCTTATATTTCTGTTTATATAGGTATTCCGTAGAAATAGAGAATGCAATGTGAGATGACATCATCATCGTGTGAGTTCAGCGGTTTTAAACTTCAGCTTGTAAAAACTTCCCATTCCGGGCTCCGTTCATTAACCTTACAAATATCAGTTCCGGAGGTTTCCTCTAGCATTTTGTTATTGTGTATTCGCGATTGTTTACAGATGGGCTGGTCTTCATCTAGATTCAAGGGTTGGTTCCTTGGGTCAATGGAGACCACACATTATTGAAATGCTGATTTTTCCTTGATGGTCCTAGACTAACTGTAAACACTGCCAGCACGCTATTTGCCTAAGCCTGTAAATTTAGTGTTAACCCCAAATTGATTGTCTTCCGCATGTATACTCAATCAGCTAAATTGGGAGTATTCGGAATAAATACATTTCGTCCAGAAACTGAAGTCTGCCAAGCAGACTAATATCTACCACATATAAAGGGTTGATGCTCATCAACAGAATATTCGTATGTCTTCTAAAGTATTTCATTGATTGATTTTTTAACCCCAATCCAGATACGAACAAGTACACCTTGGAGCATTTTTTGTGACTTGAAATGTTGCAAACTAGACGCGAAAATACACCTAGGACTGGGAATTTGTTAACAGACAAATATATATATATATATATATACATATATATATATATATATATATATATATATATACTAGCTCAGATACCCGGCTTCGCCCGGGAATTCATTTGAGGCTGAATGGTGATGGTATTTTTTAGCAGGCTTTACATTGCACAATATTTTGACATTTACCCGTCCCAGTGTTTAGGATTGATACCCGTCGTTGCCGTGGATTTGCTAATAATAGAATTATTTGTTCGATAAGACTTCAATGTCTTCGATATTTTTATATTTCCCGTCTCTTATACATGTAAATATGGTGAATTTTTATTTCAGGCCTCCCTTATAAGCCCCCTCCCGTTCGAACCTAAAAAATTTAATATAGCTTATAATCATGGAAGAATTAATGCTAATTGACCTACCGAGTTTTGTTAAGTTCGGTTCAGCCGTTAGTGCCCAATAAATTTGTTGGCTCCAGCTAAAGTTTTAACGTATAACTCATTTATACTTAGGTATACGACAAAAGTGTATATAACAAAAGTTGCTCCAAATAACAAAATAAACAACTTTTGTTATGGACATATTTGCCGAAAAACGAATAGGAAACGAAATATTGCTATTTTTAATTTCAGGCTTCCCTTATAACCCCCACTCCTGCCCGTCCATAGAAATGTTGGTATCGCTTATTATAATGAAGGCCTCACTGCTAATACACATACCGAATTTTATTTAGTTCGGTTGAGTCTTTTTTGGCAAATAATAATGTGGACTCCCGCTATAATTTTTAGCGTATAACGCATTTAAACTTCGGTATACGACAAAAGTGTATATAACAAAAGTTACTCTAAATAACAAAATAAACAACTTTTGTTATGTGCATAATTGCCGAAAATGCATTAGGAAACGAAATATTGCTATTTTTAATTTCAGCTCTCCCTTATAACCCCCACTCCTGTTTGTCTCAGAGAATACTAACATAGCCTAAAGTCTAAGTTGGGTTAGTAGTAAAATACATACCAAGTTTCATAAAATTCGGTTCAGCCGTTTATGCGTGAAAAGGTAACAAACAAACAAACAAACAAATAAACAAACAAACAAACAAACAGACACCAAAGAAACAAAATGCAGTTATGGTGTCTATGACATGTGAAACGAAAAGTTATCGTGAAATTTCGCGAAAAAAATCAATGTACAGACAGAGGTTACAATTTTATATATATATAGATATATATATATATAGAACGGACCTCATTTTCGTCATCCCCTACGTAGGAGCGATGTATATTTGAAGATATTTTTTGAAAATTGCGTCATGAGTACGACCTCAACTACTGATTTCCCTTAAGGGGAATCTGATAAAAATGCAATCACGTGAAACATTACTGACTTGGGCACTCCTCATCTTGGGAATAACGAGTGTTTATAGCCGTTTCACGCAGGGGCTGCGTAAACTAAGATTTCCCAACGAATTGGCAGGACGCACTACTCATCTCAACATATGCTCTCCATTTCCAAAGTAAAATCTTTTGGGAAGAAATGGACGGTCAATAAAATCTTGATTGATGACATCATCACACTGCTCATAGACTTGTATCACATCTAGTAAATATCTTTGGAAATAATATTGGGAATATAATTTTAGGATAAAACGTGTCATAATATATTTGAATACGGTTAAAATGCGATGACTTAGAGTGTTTTTAGCAGATTTCCCTTAAGGGAAATCAGCTATTGAGGTCGTACTCATGACGCGAGTTTCGAAAAATTTCTTCAAATGTCCATCGATCCTACCCAGGAGATGACGAAAATGAGGTCCGTTCAAAATTATATATATATATCTATATATATATATATATCTATATATATATATATATCTATATATATATATATATATATATATATATATATATATATATATAGATATATATATTTGTCTGTTAACGCTCTAGCGGTCGCAATTTTTGTTTGATCGTTACAAAACTCGGAATTTAATCGTTTTATGTAAAAAGGAAGATCAAGTTCGTTAATGGCTGAAATCGGACCAGATGGAGGGAGGGTTTAGAGGGGGGGATTATCGAAAATTCGAAATATCTCCGTTACCATACGTCGGATCAAAATATTGTATAGAACTAATCTTATTGCAAATTAAATTTACTATAAATATTGTTCTATACATTTATTCTGTATCTTTAATATTAACCGAGATATTTGGATTTGTAATGTTCGGGAGTGTCCGCCGAGCGCATTAGCGCTAGTGTGGCCATTTCACTAACTATTCGTCCTCGTGAGAATAGGTTATTACTAGGCAGATTTCTCTATTGTAAAACTTCACGTGGGAAATCTGCTTAGTTTACGCAGCCCCTGCGTGACGGACTTTTTTTGTTTGTTTTTTTAAATGCAATATTTTGGCTCACATTCAAGATAATAAAATGTGTATAGGCTAACATTTATAGAAAATTAAATTTCCAAAAACATTGGTTATATGAAATTTTTTAATCCTTCCCATAGCAACGAAGGTATTTAAAATTTTCGATCCACCCTCAACCCCCCCCCCTCTGCTTCTCGGCCCGATATGACATGAATGTGCTTATATTTTGTAGGATCAAATAAAAATGGATATATATATTTTGACGAAAACAAATATTAACTTTGAGCAGGCATCATTTCCGCAATCTATCTATTTGATCTATTTGAAGAAATTTTTCTAAAACCGTATCATGATCATAATCTCAATACCTAATTTCCCCTTGGGTATCTGCTGAAACACATACTGATTTTCGACACATCATAAAATTAAGAGAAAATTGCTTCATCGTATAGCTTTCCAAGTTGTTCATGGTCAAAATAGTCCCAATGGGAGGGGAGTGCTTACACGCGACGGAGGAGGGTCGAAAAATCTAAATTTTTGGATATTATGATTCGATTCTAAAACTGTTATATAATAAGTCTTGTTAATTTAATTTTCTACAGTTGTCGTTTTATACATATTCAATACTCTAATATTATCCAATATATTTGCAATTTTTTTTTAGTTTTACAGACATATATGCGTTTATTTAGATAACATGAGAAATAGAGAACAGATGACAACTGATCATCAACGTAGGCTTTATTTCTTTATGGTGGCGGATCATATTCAGCAGCTGAAGGTCTAGGATTTGAAGCTATATTTGTTATTATATTTATTTATTTAGGGACACCACATCAATGGTGATTTGCCCTTTCAAAAGGCAAACATTTTACAAAGCTAAATTACAAAAGTAAAATAGATAACAACAAGTAACAATAACAAATACCAAAAAAAACTTACAAATAACAAGAGTGAAATAGGTGAACATTTTATAATTTATTTATTTATTTATTTAAACGAGTTCCGCAACACCGGCAATTTACTCATAATTAAATCGTGCACGCAAAAGAAAGAATAGCAAAAAAAAATAGAGGGAAACGTAACAGGAGTGAACAAAGGTGGTTTTTGATGGGTTCATTGGAATACCATTTTTATAAGAATCAAATAGTATTGTATAAGTGAACATTTTAAAAAAATGGTGATGAGCATTGTTGGTGGATGATCAATAGGGCATGAACGCCTGAAAATGGTACTTTTGTTAATGATTGTCGTATTTTCCTCCTTCAGGGTAAACATATTTAAGTGTACAAACGCATATAAAACAATTAATGCATATAATTTGAAATCCTGTTGCACACCATAGACTAAATTTGTATGTTAAATTTTGTCGTTTATTAGAATTGTGTGTAGGTATGAGAATATGTTAATTTATGGTCTGCATTCGGTCAAAAGTTCTTGTAAGTCGTAGGGGAAGTCCTGGTGTTGTTTTTTTCGGCATTCTATCAGTATATGTCTTATAGTCAAGGGAATGCTGCATGTTGAGCAAGTAGGTCTGTCAGTCTTTGTCATTAAATATGAGTGTGTTAATTTGGTGTGGTAGATTCCAAGTCTCGAGAGAACTACTTCTTCTCTCCTAGAGTTTTTGAAACTTGATGACCACATGCAAATAGTGTTCTTAATAGATCAAAGTTTTTTGTGAGTACTTTTGTTAGTCCATTCTGGTTGCTATGTATCTAAAATGAGGATTTGAAGCTAAAATGTATTAAGTGCTGCGTGGGGACCTCATATCCTACTTATGCTGAGAAGCAACTAAGTTTGCATCAACATCAGCTTCGATATCAGGAATGAAATTTAATCAACACACTAAAAACAAATTTGTTTTCACCTCAACTTCCACTTCAAAGGTTGAACGGAATGTGTCCACCATTCAACTTCAACTACCCCACCAACCCAAGTTACTATCTGAAATTTGTTATTTATTTGAGAACTGCTATAAATTCCGCAGATGCACCACCTCGGTTGACTACACCTCCCCCGGATGTTGACATTGTCATAATTGACAGATCTGCCTGACTCAGCTAATGGCGAAACGATCGCCCCACGCCCTGACAATCCATTATCAACCCCTCCTTCCTATAGCCATTATCATTTTAATTTCCACAGCCTTTTCATCCCAGGGCCGGATTATTCCTTGTTCCTTTTTTCCATCCCCTATTACCCGGAGAAAAGCCGATTATAACAAAGGGGGTGGACATTTTTTTTTTTTTTTTATTTAATAACACTTCTTTTTCTCCAACCCCCCTCCTCGAGTCTTCCCCTACCACTCCTGAGCCCTTCATGGAATTAATATTATACCTCAGTAAGATAAAAGGGATTACATTGATCTAAACGTGCCAGGAAGGAAAATTGTATTACACTTTTATTAGGGAAAACAATTGGGTTTCCCCCTCTCGGTCGTTTATTTTTACACTCAAGAGGAACTCAAAGAATCAAAATTCTTCCTTTAAGTTATCTAACTCCTTTTACTTTATTCATAATTTTCTGCAGAACTGCATTTCTACTTCTTTTCTAAAAAATAAAATCCTGCCTAAGTAATTATGTAATAAGTCAAAGATATAAATATAGTTTTTAGATTATGCTGACCTGGACAGGAACATAAACAAACGTGAAGTAATAGGAAATACCCATAAGAATAATTTTATAAGCTTAAAAAAAAAAACATTTTCAAACATTATTTTTACTTTAATTTTCGAAGAATTATTATTTTCTGAGTAATAATTTGTAATGATCTGAACCTTCGTCTAGCGTTTAATTGGTTTGAATGACCATTTAAAAAAGAAGTCCTTGACATTAATTCATCTTCCTTTCTCATGAATCTTGAACTACTGAGCATTGACATTGTGACATCCTTTTGCCAAGTATCCTATTTGACATGAGTGCTCTGAACTTTCAAGGACTGCTTGTCCTATATAAATCTGATTAGTAGAAGGGGCCAGTGAATAAAATCTTAATTGGTGACGTCAAGACACAATTTGCTTATATCTCATCTAGTAAAGATTTTTTGAAAACAATGTTGGAAATATATACTTGAGATATGACGTCGAGATATTCGATTATTGTTAATGTACGATGACTAAAAGAGGGGCAGAAGGCTGAAAATTGTAAAAATAAATCTGAGTTAATATTCAATAATATTTTTAGAACTTTATATTTGCAATAATATTGGTTCTTATACAATGCTTCGATCTGATGTACAATAATGTAGATATTCTGAATTTATAAAATTCACCCTTTAATCAATAACTTAATTTCAGCCATTAACGAACTTGGTCATTAGTTTTATATAAAGCGTATATATATATATATATATATATATATATATATATATATATATATATTTATTTGTGTTGACGTTTTCGACCAGGTTATATTTATATATGGCGTTGTTATTCTTTTTGGAGTTTTGGTCAATGTTGGTGAAAAAATCTTGGTTTATGCCGATATTTCGAGAATCTTTATTTTCTCTTCTTCAGGGCAAGACTAAAGATACTTAAAAACTATTACACTTTACTATTGCACTTAGGACTAGGGTTATAGTAACCTCCCTTGTTTTACCAACATTGACCAAAACTCCAAAAAGAACAACAACACTATATATATATTTTTTGAACGGACCTGATTTGTTGTTGTTGTTGTATAGGGTTTAAGGGCGAAAAACTACCAGGTTATCATCGCCCTGTAATATTTATAATTCACATTTTGGTATCCTCATCCATATCGCCATTTTAACAATATAAACGAGGATACAAACAATTGCACTTTAAATTTCTTTGTATAAACTCGTGTTTTTTACAAAATTAAACAATTTATGGAGTTCTTTCGGGTCATCTCCAAGGGCCACTTCTATACTATTGGAGATATTGTATTTGTTTCTAATATCTGTACACTTATGGCATTCTATTAATATGTGATATATAGTCAGTTCTGTGTTACATTTCTCACAAATCGGGGGTTGATCTTTTGTCGTAAGATAGCCATGCGTAAGTCGTGTGTGCCCAATTCGGAGTCTTCCTAATACAACTCATCTCTTCTGTTGTCTCTTGTCGAACATTTCCATGGACGGATGGTGGTTTTAATAGTTTTTAGTTTATTGTTCTGGGTTTCATTCCACATGTGCTGCCAGTTTTTATTAATTTCTTCTTTTTGGTAGAGTTCTGCAGATGTAATTGTTGTTGGGGTGATGAAGTCGAGTTGGTGGGCTTCTCTGCTTTTTCGTTTCCATCTATTCCCACGTGGCTTGGAATCCACATGAAATAGAGGGCCCTTTGTAGCTCTCGGAGCATTTGTATTTGATTTTGTATTTTTTTTACTATTGGGTTGTTTGTGAATACACCTTTGATACTCAATAGGACACTCAAAGAGTCAGTGCAAATCAGGAATTTTTCTTGAGTCGAATATGATATAAAACGAATTTAATTGCGAATAGTTCGGCGGAATAGATGCTGCTTAATTTGTTGAGTTTGAATTTTTGGCAGGCATTTTCTTCATAGTAGGCGCAGGAGGAAGACTCGGTAATTTTCGAACCATCAGTGTATATTATCTTTGGGTGTTGATATTTTTCTATTTTATTAATTAAAGCTTCCTTTATTTTCCAATAGTTGATCTCTTGGGACGATTTGTTTATGAGTTTGGTGATTCCTGTATCTATTGATATTTCTTGAATTGTCCAAGGTGGAGTTGGGTCGAATTCATCAAGGCTGTTTGAGTTTTGTAATAGTTTGTGTGTTATGTTACTCAGCCTAATTCCAATAGGTTTTGGTGTTGTGGGGTTTTGCTCTTATAGCCGTGAGTAGAGAGGGTGGAATATACTCTGAAATGTCGGGTGACCTCTCTGTGTCACTAGTTTGGATAAGTATTTAGCTGCCAGTTTTTGCCTTCTGAATGTCAATGGTGGGATTCCGGTTTCAGCACACAAGCTTATTGCTGGGCTAAAGCGGAAGGCTCCTATGGATAAACCTAGCCCAGCATTATGAATTGCATATAGTTTGCATAATTTATTGAAGTTTGCTGAGCCGTATACAAAACTGTCATAATCCAATTTAGACAGTACCAGAGCTTTGTATATTGTTAGCATGGTATTCCTATCTGCTCCCCATGATGTGTTAGCAAGTACTTTAAGAATTTTAAGCCTTTCAGATGAGCGTTTTTTGAGGTTGTCTATATGTACATTTCATGTCAGTTTGCTGTCTAGAGACATACCTAGGAATTTAGCATGGTTGACATATTCTATTAAGGTGTCCTTAAGATAGATATGTGGTAAATCATTTAAATTTCTGTGCCTTGAGAATATTATGCACTTCGTTTTTTCGGGGGAAAACAAAAAACCTGTTTTTTTCGACCATTCTATTAATCTAAGAGTCACAGCTTGTAGTTGTATTTTCATATATGCCAAGCTTTGCAATCTGCAAATAATAGCAAAGTCATCAACGAACAGGAAGCCTTTTACATTGTTGGTAAGACATTTCGTTATTTCGTTCACTGCAATCAAAAAAACATTTGTACTCAAAATACTTCCCTGTGGGACACCTGATTTCATTGTTCTTTCTTTGGACAGTGTATTTCCAACTGCCACTTGGAAATACCTTTCCTTTAGGAATTTCTGGATGAGTATGGGCATGTTGCCTCTATAACCCCATTGATGTAGTTGATTTAAGATATAAAAGCCGGACCTGATTTACGTCATCTTCTGGGTAGGACCGATGGGCCTTTGAAGACATTTTCCGACAAACTTTCTGCAATGCCAGAATTTCCACTATAACATTATTATATAGCGCTTTCACTTCTACAAATAAAATCCTCCGTAAAATAAAAAATTATATACGTAAAAAAATTTTCAAAGGACCCCATTTAAGTCATCTCCTGGGTAGAACCGATAGACCTCTGAAGACATTTTTTGAAAGACTTTTTTGGAAGGCTATACTTTCTACCATAATATTTTTATATAGCTTTGACACTTCTACAAATAGGGTACAGCCTGGGTTTTAGCAGATTTCCCATAATGGAAATCTGCTATTGACATCGTACTCATGGCGTGATTTTCGTAAAGTGTCTTCAAATATCCATCGATCCTAACCAAGGGATGACGAAAATGAAGTCCATTCAAAATTATATATATATATGTGTGTTGTATTCTGATATAATTCAGTAATTGCTTTTCTTTCTGGTGTGAGTCTGGCCGACCCGTTTGTTTACATTTCTAACGTAACGCTTCCTGTCGGCAGGCTATTGAAATTGGATGAAACATTTCTTATTTCCGTTTGTATTTATTCACGGCGGTGTTGTGTTACCAGTATGTATATTTATCTATTACTAAACTTCACGAGGGAAATCTGCTTAGTTTACGCAGCCCCTGCGTGACGGACTTTTTAATTAAGACATTGTTTATTCTACTGCTTTTCACTGTTCACTCTGGCAGTTGGTGTCTGGATATCCAAGGTTAGTTTTCCAACCCTCATTGCAACAGTAATATTAAGTAATAAGTTTACCAAGCTAACGCAAATATTTTTGCAATGTGATTTCTGGTAGTTCCCTTGTTTACATTTTGCAACACCTGAAACTTCAAGTTCATTAGCTTCTCGTGCAAAACAAAAACAAAATAGGTTCTGTAAGAGAAACTAAAGTTTATGTTAGGTAGAAATGGCAACACCTTTCAACAATTTCCATGAACAAGAATTTTAATTTTCTTCGGAATGATGGTAGAGAGTAGCGATAGCATGCTTCAACGTCCTGTTGTCAACATATGACAATCCAAGGAGGAGAACATTTTTCGATGCAAAAATTGTTTGTGATTTGCATCAGCCAATTTTAGTAGAACGCAAGTCATACCTTACTGACATTTTGATATTGCACAAAGTAGTGCTTTCTCCTGTACTTATGTAGGTAGCAAATGGTAAACTTCAACCATATGTGTATGTACATTTACGCCGATCTTATGAAGAACCAATATTGTCATTAATTGAAAATTGGTACAGTGAATCAGTCTGTATACGGCAATGGTGCTAAGTAATACAAAATAGGCCGAATACTAATACAATGAAGAAATGGACTCTTCCAAGATTAAATTCCAAATGTTGCTGAATTCCATCGGCAATAAATCTGATTTAAGCAAATAGCAGACGTTGGCATCCATTCCGCTAAGTTGAGCGGAGCGTAAAGCGGGTAGTTTGTGTAGGGCAGCAGAGAGGGATAAGTTTGCGGGAGGGCTGACACCCTAAGGAGTTATGCCCGAGCTAAAATCTAATTTGTCCAAGGGCTGAATAAGTAAACCGCCGGCTGACTCACAAGTCTCTACATTATTCACAGGAGCCCAGGCCCTAGGTCCGGCCTAAATCACAATATAATTCTCTGCCAATCAGTGGACTTTACTTCACTCTCCCTTTATCGGGAGGCAGTTTCTCAAGGACTCTCTCCAACAGCTTATAATCCCAGGGAAGATGTCAGGGCTTCTTGGGAATGACTGGAGTAAGATCTGGCACAATCAATGGTACACTTGTGTATAGCTTACAATCCCTGGGAAGATGTCAGGAGTTACTGAGAATGACTGGAGTAAGATCTGACACAATCAATGGTACACTTGTGTATAGCTTACAATCCCAGGGAAGATGTCAGGGCTTCTTGAGAATGACTGGAGTAAGATCTGGCACAATCAATGGTACACTTGCAGTATAGCTTACAATCCCAGGAAAGATGTCAGGGCTTCTTGAGAATGACTGGAGTAAGATCTGACACAATCAATGGTACACTTACAGTATAGCTTGCAATCCCAGGGAAGATGTCAGGCCTTCTTGAGAATGACTGGGGTAAGATCTGACACAATGCGCTCTAGATGAGAGATCTATATTCTAAAAGATTCGCTAATAGGGTCTGATAAAAAGTTTCCTCAACAGTTGATTTTATTCATAATGTGTCCCAACACCAGCCAACACTGCTAATGCAGTTTTCAGGTAGAGTACCCACCCTAATCATTGCTAGCTTAAATTTCAGGTCCTCAAAGAATTCTTATTACTAGGAAAACTGAACATGGAATGCCAACAGATCTGTAGTATATCCTGTACGAGAAAATCTGTGTAATTTAGTAAATGTCGGGCGTTAAACTAAGGACAAGCTACTTACCTTGTGAACAAAAAAGGCCTCCAGGTTGAGTTTGTTTCATAATTAGTTACATTTATGGACAATACTTATTTAACTAGTTCTTAAGAGGTACGGAATACTTGAAAACAATTAAGACATGGGTGCACGTGTAGGTAGCCAAGGCATGTCAAAAAACTATTCAATAAAATCACGAATTGAAAAGTACAGATTTTTGGATGATCTCATCCTTTGATAAAAGTTTTTGGTCTGACACATGTATTTGTATTTTGTATTTTAACGCAAATCTCTCTTAATTTGGTTTTAAATGTATCTAGCCCCACTCTGTTATCAAAGAAACGTTGCTATGATTCCTGTAAAAATAAAAAATTTATTTTTAATATATATAAAAAATATAATGTTCCTACAGTCCTATACAGTTAAATTATGTTATTATTATTTATTAACGTCCACTTTTTGCAACTAAGGCTAATTGGGACGGATTACCTTAGATTACTGCCCTTTTCTAGCCAGGGTGAAACTAAGGATTTTTTTAAATGAGTTTTTCATTAAAAAAATTTCTATTGCCTATATAAGAACCGAACTCCCGACTCAAGGTTTACCATGTGAGATTAAGACCAACGCCTTAACTCACACGGCTAGCCTGAGCCTCTTACATATTTTAAGGACCATTAAGTAATCCATTTGATTCATTCGCATCCCAGTGAAAGTATACTTACACAATTTTCTGAAATTAAGCATCTCTTCATGTTTTCCTTCACAATTTACAAAAGGAAAGGAAGCTAGGATTCGGATTAAATATACAACAACGGGCAAGCACTCAGAGCTGACAGAATATGTAGGGAGTTTTTCCTCAATTGTGAGCCGAGCCCATGGGGACTCAATAGTGACTTTATTGTGCCCCGAAATCGTATCCTCTTGTAAGTGAATTACGTGCTCACTCTCCAGATGAATCCTTTTCACTCTTCCGTTGGGGGGACAAGCCGATATTCTGGAAGGTCCTGCTGTAGAAATTGATTCCTCCCTCTCGGCCCTTATTGGCGATCGGACGTCCCTGGGGTCCATTAGGACCGGCCGGACATAGGAGGGCGATACAGCGCCTTCAGCTGACATGTCAATTTTTTAGTGGAATCGTCCCATATGTCCCCCATGAGGAGAATGGGCCCGGTAGTTTTCCCCCTCCCATGGGCTTATCATCGCTCTCTCTCTCTCACTCTATCGCCCTCTCCCTTTATCTCCCCCTCCCCCATTGTATTATGATAATAAATCGTTCCCTTTACACTTGTCAAGTGTTCCGCGATTACACGCTTTTTATAAACTCAAATATCAGACGCTTTCCCATTCAGAGCTACCCCCGACTCGCTTCGTCTGCGTATAAAGTATGTTGATTGCATTGTATATTTCATGAGGTCTTATTAGGGGGAGGGGGGTTCTCTCCGCCTCCCTCAAATTCAGAGCTATTATGCCGTTGATGGTGTTGAAAATTGATTCCTTCATGAGAGATTTGTAATTTGAATACGGATCGGAGGGTGAATTACTGCTCCTCCCTTTAATAATATTTGTATAATTTCAAATTGAATAGTGCGACAGGAATCCCTTGATGCAAAGGGATAATTTATTATTAAATTAGTCTTCCTATTAATAAAATAGTGTTTTTTGCATGCTTAAATAACCTTACTTCCATAATAACTGTTCAGGTTTTTTCCTCAACCTTCAAAACGTCTTCTTATGAAGTAGATTATGATTAATACAATTTTCTTTCAATACCTACTACAGATATTCAAATTTAATCTCTGCAGAAAACTACATGAAATTCAAATATCATATAAACAAAATACAAATTCTATTGCAGATTCACATAAAAAATGCTAATAGTAAACAGCATAGGTTTGAGCCATCAGTAATATCACTGTGCCAGGATTATGAATTACTATTATGACATCTTCAATAAGAAGAAAACATCTAGAAAATTACATTAGCTCTGCATATATGCTTGAATCATTATTGTGTTTATCTGTGGGATTCATGTATATTATATGCTAATTATTAATTAGTTTTTTTATTTAAAATAATGATTTTTTGGCTTCTTTATGTTATGTTTAAGCATTTTTGTATTTTATTTTTCGTCAGTACTTGTGTTTATTTCTATTTTGATTTCGCTATTTTATTGTTTATTTTAAGAGCTTCGTAACCCCCGCGATGTTGCACATTAAATTGTATAAAAGAAAAAAGCAAGAAATAGAAAAATGTAACTACTAATACAAGAATACTAAAAAGCAACATACAGAACAAAAACACAATATATAGGAAACAAAAGGAAACATACAGAACCAAAACGAAACAAAATATTAAATAAAAATAAGCAAACAGAACCATCTTAAACAAAACTCAGAACACAACGAAAACCTACAATACCAAATAGAATTAATAGTAATAAATATATGATAAAAGTGTATTAAATTACATATTAATTAAAGTTTTCGACGTTTAAAAATTTAAATTAATAGATAAACAAAAACGCATTTATATAACAGAAATTAAAAAAAAAAATCTAAGCCACACACACACACACACACACACACGCACACACACACATACACACAAGCACACACACATACAAACGCGCATGCATATGGAATTGAAAATTATTCGATTTTGTTAATAATGCAGTTTTTAAATTATAGCGTATTGTATCTAAATTTTTGTGGATGTGTTTGAGTTTCTTAAGTACTGAATGATTATGGGTATGTGTGTGGGTACCCTTCATTCAAAAAATCTATGAAGTCTTGGGGTACCTGTTGACGTTTTCGGCAGTCTGTAAGTATGTGGATGCCTTCTTTTCTATTAGTAATGCATGTGTTAGGTTGGAATGGTCTATAAGAAGTCGTGTAATAATTACTTTCTCTCTTGGTGTAAATGTAATGTTTCTTTCCAGTAGAGGATTTTTGCTTTAATGTGTCCATTTGTTGTTCGACCGTATACAGTCTTGTTGCCATTCTTGATAGAAAATAGTTTTGAATACGTTTTGTAAGTCTTCTGATATCAGTTGATGATCGGTATTTTATTAAGATAAGATACTTTATACCACGTAGTGTTCAAGAAAGTCAAAATGCAGTATGCGCCAACCTTGCTAAGGGAAGTAATAAAAAAATAATGTTGTTGATTCCACAATGAGAGATTCGTAACTAGAAGACGCAGCATTGAGGGTTAATTACTGTTTCCCTTTAATAATATTTGTATAAATTTAACTTGTATAGTTTTCTCTTGATGCAGACAGAGATTGTTCCCAGCCGATGGGAATCATATCTCTCTAACCTTGCCACTTAGTATATCCATTTAAGTCAAATAAATCCCTAGAGGTTAAACCTAGACTAGTTCCTGTGAAAGCAGGCTTAAACGGCGAGGTATCAGAGGCATTAAGAAAAGCCCTCCTTATTATGTCTGTGGCAATAACAATAACTTCACAACAGAGATAACCAGTCGCTTATTCCCTAAAGAGGAATGGTTCTAAATGCCGCTTGGAAAGTCAGCCACAAGAGAACAGCTGATTGATCAACCGACAAATAAATCCAACGTGCGCAAAAACAGGTGTCCACTAATTTATGAGCCAGGCTACGATCCGTTTCCACAGATAAAGGACTGCCATGCGTTTTTGTTGGGCGGTGTCTTGAAAAACGGTTTCAAGGTATGACTTTGAATGTTTCAAGTACTGGCTCATTGAGCGGCAAAAAGGCCCTTTCCCCGGTAAAAAGCTTAAAAAGATCCTTATAATCAATAATAAAGATTCCAACACTGTCTTCTACCCCACCGCCATCTTGATAATGGCCGCCTTAAGCTAATGTTAATAGGACCATAATTCCCGATAGCTGTGCTCCGTAAGGTACAGCCAACTCTCTAACTCATCATATATCCTTCAGCCTGCCCTCCTCTCCTCGCCAATGCCACTATTTATATACAATACTCATAGTTGTATCAATAAAAATGTATATAAACCAATAAATTCCATATTTATGATCGCTTTATTTGCTCTATTGCAATCATTTATGATCCAAGAATGACTCTCAAGCTAGCGGACTAAAGTCTGAGAAACATTCAATATTAATTGGTGTTCTTAGAAGATTTACCGTAAAAAAAATAACATTGCGGTTGCAGTCATGGCACTATTTTCGAAAATACTCCGACTACTAATCATGTAAAGGAGATGTCGAATATTTATAAATATATATACACATATACACAATGGTACTAGACAAAAAAGAAAAGAACAGAATTCTACAACAAAATGGCACTTAAAACACAATTACTAACGGACACAATTGATAAATGGCAATTGAAATGGTATTCGACCACGAAAGGTTAACACTTAAAATTACTTATTTCAGATATTAAAGAGTATTTATTACAAAAATCAACATATATATATAATAGTCTATGACTTGACTCAATTATTAACGCGACACGGAAGAATAAATTCTTACTTTAATCATTAACAGATCAACAAATCGTTACTGTGACTTTACTACGGAACAGAATTACAGACACTTGCTTTGAATTTTAAAGGGAAAGAATTTAAAATGGATGTAAAACGCCTGAAAATGAATTGTCCTGTTGAGGAAAAACTATTTTATAAATAAAATACAATAAACAATTAAGAAAGAATACTAAACAAATACATAATTATATGAATTATTTTACTGCACTCTTCTTAATTTAATTATTTAATCTAATTTAATTCAACATTGTAACCTACATTTATTTTCTGTTGTAAATAGTTATATTTTGTAAATACTTTTTTAAATAAAATTTTTAGTTTATATTACAAAAAATGTTGTAAATAGCAAACACATGATATGTTTAAAAGTATGTACGGGGCATGTGGTATATATATATATATATATATATATATACATATACATCACATACATAGCAACTGAGGTAGGTTTAGACTAAATAACAAGGTTGTTAGATGGTCCTCACTACTATAAGTGGTAATCTTTTTATATTTCTCGTCTATGTCTCTAGGTACATCTTGTAATTAAAGCATTCTGGGGACTTGGGAGAGTAGATATTAATTTCGGGGGCCATATGAAACATTGCAATGGGTAGGAAGCGTCATTATTATGTAGCAAGAACATTATTAACCGACAAAAGCGGACTTGAGGCCTTCAACAACTGTTATTGTTAAGGAAGTAATGATTAAAAAACTGAAGTGTCTTCACTGACAACTATACGGAATAGTAAATGATGTTAGTTATTAACACCCAATTTTTGCTTCTAAGGCTAATCGGGACGGGTTATGTATAGGTTACCACTCTTCTCTAGCTAGTCTCGGGCAAAGGATTTTATTTAATGAGCCCATCGCTGAATAAATTCATATTGCTGGGGTGGGAATCGAACTCAAGGCTCTAGGTTTGGCAAGTGAGATTAAGGCCAAAACCTTTACTCACACGGTTAGCCTGAGCCGCAGTTCACGATTTTAGAAAATAAATGTTAATGTGTAAAAATAGATTTCACATTAATAATAAGGGTATAAACGCATCCACTGTTATATCTTCTAAGCGACGTCTACGTGCTAATTCTGTCTCAATATACGTGCTGTTTTTAGGGGTAATGCTACTCGATTTAAGCTCATCATCACAAGGTCTGCTATCTCGCGATTTATTTTGGAAGGTTAGTCATCCGTTTTTTGCCAAGGCTAAGTTCAAGTTTGACTCCTGCTTTATTTTGTGTTAGTTATATTGTATCGTTTCTTTCTATTGATAATTATTTATTTTTTTGAAATAAGGATATGAAACACATGGATATCCTTAGTATATATAGTATAGCGTAGGTAAAACACTTGTGGATTCGAAATTTATATTGTATTAAATGACATTCGTGGTGTATAACACAGATACCAAGTCGTATAAATGCCCTCTAGAACCCTAATCTCCATTACCGAGAATAAACGGTAATGGGAAAAACATATTTAATTAAAAATTAAAAGTAATAACCAATACTTCATGTAATTGGCTGTTCATTGCTTAGATCAGCAGTTTGATAAATTAGCCGACATTTTTCGCAGTGCTATAAAATAAAAGAACGAAAAATATTGCTGAACCGTACTTCGTGCCAACCAAGTTAAGTTCCGTTAATTTTTTTTTTTTTTTAACATATGTAGGTGTCGTACCAAAAGCATTTATCAAAGGGTTTTACTTACGCCTTAAATCAAATGGACAACCTGAGCCCCTAAAAGAACATAGTAATTTCAAAAACATCTAACCGTCGCAAAGAAAAAAGTTAATAAATCTCAGATCTAAATGAGTTTGCTTGGACACAACTTCTTCACACACATGTCATGAAATTCAGCATTGTTTTGTTTAAGTTATCCCTATCTATGAAGTCTGGGTGGGGGCTGGGAGGGGAGAATAGAACTCTCCATCGAGGCAACCAACTTTTAGTTCTTTTAATTTTTTTTTAAACAAATATAGGTGTCCTACGAAAAGGTTTTACTTACGCCTTAACTCACATCGATAACCTGAGTCCCTTAAAAGAACATAGTAATTTCAAAAACATCTAACCGTCGCAAAGAAAAAAGTTAATAAATCTCAGATCTAAATGATCTGCTTACGCACAACCTCTCTACACACACGTCGTAAAATTCAGCATTGTTTTGTTTTGAGACTTTAGTTCTGTTCATTGTTTTACCAAATACAGGTGTCATACCAAAAACTTTTATTAAAGGGTTAGGTCAAAAAGATTTACACAAAGATCTATTTATTTATTTATTAATGCGAAGCGATATTGCTCATCAAAAAACAATGAATATAACAAAATAAAAAACGAAAACAGTAACAGAAAAATTAAACAATACAATTAGAACAGAAACAACTAAGGATGCAACCAAATATCAAAACGCATCCAAATAACAAAACGCATCCAAATAACAGAACGCATCCTAATAACAAAACGTAACCAAAGAGACAAAACAAAAAATGTGATATCAGAATCGACAAATTAAAAAAAAAATTAAACAAAAAAGAAAACGAAACATTAGTTGAAAAAAATATATCTTATAAAGAAACTAGTAATAAAATATAAATGACATCTAAATGGTGTAAAAGAAATCTAAAATAATTGAAGTTGAGATAAAATATTTATTTTGGCATCCGAAAATGTTGAAAAATAACGTAAAACTAAAATTAAAAATATATCAGATTTTCGAATTGATGTGTATAGTTTTTAGATGTTTGAGAATATTATCTATGTATGGATTCTTCTTTGCCAGTAGTTAGTGTAAATTATTTGGTATCTGGAAATAATTGTTCCACGGCAGTGTTTGTTGGAAGTGAGGAATGTTTACTTGGAGAGAGAGAAAATAATTGCGTTGCCTGCAGTCAGTCAGTATATGTTTAGTTGTCAGAGCTGCAATACAACATCTGCAAATCGGTTTGTCTTGTTTGCTCATCAAGTATGAGTGTGTTAGTAGTGTGTCCGATTCGTAACCGTGCAAGTACTACTTCATCTCTGATATACTCGTAGATGAAGATCTGATTAATAATATCCAAAAATCCCTACTTTTCAATTCTTGGTTTTATTGAATAGTTTTTGGCATGCCTTGGTCTACATGGGGACCCATGTCTTAATTATTTTCAGATATGCTGTTCCTCTCACGAACTGAGTAAATAAATATTATCCATAAATGTAGTCAATTATCTCAAATATGCAATCAAATGTTTGGATTAGAGCTCGTTGCGATTTCATTCAACGAAAGGATGTAGTGTGTATGATTGATCCGTGCCGACTTCCTAATCCTAGCTCGGACATTGGATTCTCTCTCGGCGCACAAAGGGCTGCTGCGGCTTGACCTAGAGCAGAATGCTGTTCTGGTCAAAATGGAGGCCGTGCTCGTGGAATGTGCCCGGACCCAGTGGGATGACAAAGCCGATTAGCTAAATAGAGAGAGACTGGACACGTTGGACCGCTCTACCTACATACTAATAGAATAGACCAGAACTATTAACACCTAAACCCAATACCAGGGGTTGGCTGGCCTGTCGATGGCATACCTCACACAATAGTCAACTATACTCAACAACTATCCGTCAACTATATAACATTTAAAGCAGCTGTTCATTCTCCTCATATAACTATAAAAAGTCCGTCTCGCAGGGGCTGCGTGAACTAAGAAGATTTCGCTCCTGAAGTTTTGGTAACACTTGACACCACCTGTTAAGTGAATAAATGGTAATGAGAAATCATTCAATCAATTTTATGAAACTCCCAACGGAATACCCCGGAATTGTAAGCGAACAGCTGAACAGCTAGAAGGAAAATTCTTACCTAGAAGTAAACTAAAAAGTCCGTCACGCAGGGGCTGTAAACTAAGCAGATTTCCCACGTGAAGTTATACAATATAGAAATCTCCATAAGAGAGCCGAACAGTTACGGCAAAGGGCCGAACTAGCTTTTGGCGGGAAACTTAATTTGTCCGTTATCAGCCCAAATTTAATAAAAATGCAAATATCTCGGTTAATATTCAAGATAGAGAATAAATGTATAGAACAATATTTATAGAAAAATTTAATTTACAATAAGATTGTTTCTATAGAATTATTTGATCCGACGTATGGTAACGGAGATATTTCGAATTTTCTCAACTCGCCCCCTCGCAACCCCCTCCCTCCCACAGCACCGATTTCCGCCATTAACGAACTTGATCTGTCTTTTTTCATAAAACGTTTAAATATAGAGTTTGGTAACGATCAAACAAAAATTGCGCCCGCTAGCGCCGTAACAGACAAATATATATATATATATATATATATATATATATATATATATATATACAGTTTTGAACGGACCTCATTCAATTATAACAAATCAATTAATAACATATTAATTTTATTGAATACTATTTTCTATGCCTAGTACTGTAATTTATAAAGAAGCAGAATAATTTTTATCTCAATCACTCAAATTTTAGTAGTCCAAGAACAAAAGAGGGGCGGAGGGACAACAGAAAATATTTAGGATTAGGATTATGGTTTATTAGGGCAATAAACTACGAGGTTATTATGCCCTTCATCTTGTTCAACACCGTCATATAATTATTAGTTAGTTGTTTTAGCGTAACTCACTCCTGTCGTAATCAGAAAATATTTGCGTGTGTATCACTCATACTAAAGGTCACTTGAAAAAAATATTTGGTATTTAAGCTTCGAATAATGTGATTAATTATATAACAGAGTATTGTTTATCTGACATGAGTAGAAGTAGGGGTTTGCTGAAGGCTGAAACCAGAAAGATGCAAATATCTCGGTTAATATTCAAGATAGAGAATAAATGTTATTAGCAACATTTATAGAACGTTACGTTTGCAATAAGATTGGTTTCATACAATTTTCGACCATAATAACAGAGATATTAACAATTTTCGAAATCACCCATTTAAACCCCCCACCAACTTGTCGGATTTCAGCCGTTAACGAACATGATATTTAGTTTTATATAAAACGTTTAAATGTTGAGTTTGGTAACGAACGAACAAAAACTGTGCGTTGAAAGATACACACACACACACACACACAATACATAAAAAAGTAAAGGAAAAATCACCTCAGAAGACTTTGATTGCAGAGCTAAAGTCGACAGAGAAATAGCACTTGCTACACAAGCCTTCCAAAACAACGAGGATTTTCACTAATAAGCAATAAACATGGATATCAGAATAATGGTGCCCAAGTTTTTTGTTTGGAGTGTACAGCTTTAAGGGAGCGAAAGTTGAAAAGTTCACAGAAGAGAATATAATAGATTAGAAGAATGGAAATTTGCAATTTGGGGCTGAATTACCATTACAAGTTGGACTCAAAAAAAAATCTAACTTGGAAATTCTAAATGATATAAGTAAGACTAAAAGGTTTATCATGGACATGGGGAAGAGCGGTGACATTTCTGGGGTATGTCATCAGGCCCAAAGATTTCATCACAACGCACATTTGAAGGTAAGGAAGAGAACCAATTTTCTGTAAGGCATCAAACTTCTAATAGATTTCGTTGGGTATATAGTAATATGAAAAGAACAGCTTCCGAGAGAACACATAGTTGCTACTACATGGTACTTCTGAAATATTATGTGTTGTTAAACATTTAGTTTATCAATCTGGGTGAACAAAGTATGCCTGCTTATCTCTGTTTTGCATTACATTCAATCCTTAGTCTCACCCAGGCTAAAAACGGTGGTAACCTACAGATAAGCCGTCTCAATTAGTCACAGTTGCATACAATTGGAGTAAATAAATAATGCAAATAATGAATATTCCTCATATTGATCTTACAAGTCGGTTTAGTTTATATTATTATTAGATAACGGGTGCAACGGAATACGTTATGAAAGATTTAGTGCTATATAATAAAAATAAAATTTACAGCTTAACGTCAGAAGCTGAATGGGTGTTAGGATCAGTCACGGACAAGCAGATACGTCAGATATTTCGGAGTCAAATTACCCAGTCCACTGACTGATCGCCTTCCTTGGCGAATCGGGCCTGTTGCGTGAAATCAAATCTAAATATGAAGGGTTCAAAAAGACCCCGGCGAAGGGTGGACAACTAAACACATATTTCGGAGAGTAAGGCTGCAGCTGCCCTCATCCGATTAAACAAATATAATCTGGGGTGGCTGACGTGCGGCACCTGCCTTCACCCCAACGTCTATGCTCCATTAATTCATATCTGCCGGTCAGGATTTGCTGAATGAGTTGGCACTACTGCCAACACTTGTCAGCCGGGATACGTCTATATTTCCCCCCTTCACCAACCAATCTCCTATTTCTCCCTTTTGATTAATATTTGCTTCAGCTTTGGTTTATGTCGCCGCCCCAAAACATATCTAATAAATAAATCTATTAAAGCAACAGGTTGCCTACAATATTCATATTACAAAATCGTCTATCCCAGCTAGTTCATAATTAACTTTTAGCAGATTTTCCTCAAGGGAAATCATTACATTGAGATTTTACTCATGAGGCGATTTTGGCGAAATCTCATTGGAGGTCCATCGGTTTTGCCCAGAAGATGAGAAGATGGCGAAAATAAGGTTCGTGTGTGTGTATATGTATATATATATATATATATATATATATATATATATATTTGTGTAAAAATGCTCAAGCAGTCGCAATTTTCGTTCGTCGAAAAAACTAGTTCGTTAATATCTGTATTAAAACGGGCAGGAGAGGGATTTAGAGGGTGAAGTGTAATTCTGATAGAAAAATTATTAATATATAACCTACCTTATAATATTAATTTCCTTTAATGTTGTTGTATACGTCTCTGTCATTAACAGAGATATATGCATTTAATAAACCCCCACTCTAACTCATGTCACACATAGAAAATAATTCTACCATGAACCACTTCATTTTAAGCTTAAATACAAAAATATTGTATTCGTTGGACTTTTACTGTGTGAGATACATATAAATACGTGATAACTCCGTCAATTAATATTTGCAATACTCAATATTTAGCAGTACATTCAATGCCAAAGATCATAGAAGGTAATGGCAGAAATAGGAAAGGGAGGGGTTAGAGGGAGAGGAAAGAGAAATTTGAAAATATTTTCGTAATTATGAGTTAATTGAAAAATGTTATAGAACCAATCTTGTAAAAAACTGTCGATGCTCAACAATTCTTGTTCAATGTGAGTTAGTCATACTTTCTGGTTTTCATCGTTCAGTGAACCCCCATTTTCAATTGAACTTTCATTTAGTAATAGGGAATATATGGTGAGATGAGATCAGTAGTGTGTCGTACCAGTATGTTAGGACATCAGGTTAGCATAGGCAGCTCTTGTGTGACAGATTGTTTCACT
Organism: Riptortus pedestris; assembly: GCA_019009955.1. Taxonomy (NCBI): domain Eukaryota; kingdom Metazoa; phylum Arthropoda; class Insecta; order Hemiptera; family Alydidae; genus Riptortus; species Riptortus pedestris. The sequence continues at coordinate 38,812,343 of CM032230.1, forward strand.
ATGATGCAAGGATTATATCAGAGAGAGGTCTCTTGGTCTACAGGAATTGTGTTTTCCAAAGGTTCACACAGTGTGCATTATATACGAAAATCCGCTTCTTTGGGCAGTCTTTTAGGCTCGTCTGTGATCATTCGTTGTAGGAATGAATCACAGAATCAGTGTGAGACTTTTGTGAAATATTGACCTGTATCGGACGCATAAGCAACATACATACATTACATACCTTCTAGTTAGTAGGTGAACAAGAGAGAAGCATTTTAACTATTAGCAAGCACCAGTAGCTTAGCAGTTAAAGTACTGTGCTAGTCACTCAGGAGAATGGCGGTTCGAGCCCCGTTGGGTGCCAAAACATTTTCTCTGGAATGAAAAATAATTAAATTGTTAGTAAATTAAATTCCCTGGATCAATCTTAATTTGAATATTGTTTATTGTAGTAATACGTAAATTATTTTACTCCATTGCCTCAAAATGTGTCCTGATCACATACGATAATTAGTAAAGAAGTCTATTGGACATTTGTTTAAAATGAATTACTCAAAAGGTTACTGATATTATTAATATAGATTTTATTGAAATTATATTGTTAATTTTATCTTAAGGTCTTAATCTCATCATGGACATGTATTAAGTGAACAAGAGTGAAATAAATATGTCAAGTTCTTTCATTTTTTATATTTGCTTTACTGCATAAATGGTAACAGACAGTTGGCGTATTAATGTTTTTTTAAGACGTTGGTTCCACAAAAGAATTGTCTTTATACTGTTCGTAATACTACCTTACACACTTTAAAACAAGACACAGGTTATTACAAAGGTTAGTATTTAACTCTATAAATATGTATTTTCTCAGTCCTTTTATTTAAAATTTGAATATACTATTCATAATATCCATGTTTAACATGTTTTGGATTACTCGTTAATCTCGTTCGTTTCGTTTATTTGTTTTTTGATTAGTCAAGTGTTTTGGTATTCTTGAGTTTCATCAATCATAATTTTGAGGTGATAACATAAATTAATGATTAATAGTTATTTATTATACAAGTGACGAAAGTAGATCATTTTACAACTCGAGTGAAACGTTTACCCACACGAGCGAAGCGAGTGTGGTAATTTCACGAGAGTTGTAAATTCTACTTTCGTCACGAGTGTAATATTAAATTTTTTCTGTAATCGTGTAATACATGATCAGATCTAACCAGAATATGAACAAAATTAGGATGTTGTATGTTGTTGGTAGGTTATGAGCATGGTTGTGAAAGGTTATAAGCATAGTTATAAAACAACTAGTGATGATTGTGAAGTAATGCAGTTATAAACAAGTGCAGGTTATAAACAAGGAAGGTAATTATTATTATATTTAAATTTTAAAATATATTGATTATTTCCACCAATAATTCATTCACATTTCAATTTATTTTGTTAAAATAAATTCTTACAATGTTAAGAAACATTTAAAAGCATTTAATTTCCAACTTCAAATTATTTTTTAATTTATACTTATTACTAATTAAGAAGGCAATTCACTTTCTTCACTTGTGAAGAAAGTGAATACTTTCTTCACTCTATTGCAAAATGTTTCACTTTCTTCACTCATTTCAGTTTAGTAATGTTACCATTATTCAACGATTACAGAAAAAAATCATTTTTATACTCTGAAAAAAACTTCGAGGACGTACAATACAATAACTTAATTTATTCTAAACTATTGTATGAGCCATTCCTTGTTATATATGGCAAAATATAACTTTTATATCTTACGTAATTAACAATTTTCTGCGATAGAGATAAAATTAGTGAAAAAGACAAATTTAAAACAATAAAAAGCTGGATCTCGTGCTTAACAAGATAAAAGTTTTTACTTATTTAAAACATTCAGATCTCTCTCCTCCAATTATCCTACCCTCATTCTTATCCTTATTAAAATTTGCCTTTTCTTACTTTTTTTTTCTTAATTACGCTTCGTCTTACCTTCGAGCTGGGAATTAATTAAATTTTTTAAGACCCTTGATTCATTACTGTCACCTCTTCTCGATTATAATCCTCTATTTTATTCTCCTTTCCTAAAGTTTTTATTCTCTCCTTGCTCTAAATTCTTGGAAGTTTTTTTTGTTTTTTTTTTATTATTTTTTTTTTCGATGTTGTCACTTAAGTTTTTACTTAAACTTTGACTCGGCTGACCTTTCCCTTCGAAGAAATTAAGTTCTCGTGCCAAGAAGCCCTTGGGCTACAAATGTTTCATTTGGGCTATCCGTGAGGCATTCCTATAGTAACGTCTAAGCTATAGATCAGAAATTCTTTCAAGTTATTATATTAGGCCATTGAGGTCGTACTCATGACGCGAGTTTTGAAAGCTTTCCTCAAATGTCCATCGGCCCTACCCAGTTGATGAAAAAATGAGGTCCGTTCAAAATTATATATATATATATATATATATATATATATATATATATATATATATATATATATATATACATATATTTCTCTGTTAACGCTCAAGCGGTCGCAATTTTTGTTTGATCATTACCAAAGTTCATATTTATTCCTTTTATGTAAAAAGAAAGATCAAGTTCGTTAATGGCTGAAATCGGGCCTGTGAGAGGGGAGACTTTCGAAAATTCGAAATATCTCCGTTACTAAGCGTCGGATCGAAAAGTATAGATTGTATAGAGCCAAGCTTATTGCAAATTAAATTTACTATAAATATTGTTTTTATATTTTTTTCTGTATCTTGAATATTAACCGAGATATTTGCATTTGTATTGTGTGTGTGGTCGACAGGAGTCGGCTATGTTCGGCACTTTCCGCCGAGAGCTAGTGCCGTCGTTTTCGTAACTATTCGTCCCTCGTGAATAGGTTTAGAGATTCCTTACTATTGCTGCCTTTATTAGGCAGATTTCTCTATTGTAATACTTCGGGTGGGAAATCTGCTTAGTTTACGCAGACCCTGCGTGACGGACTTTTTATTTATAGTGATAGCCATTAAGGGTCATTGGTAATCAAAAGGAATGGATGTTATTAATGATATCTAATATTACAATATTTGGTGAAAAATAGCCACCGCTTCATTTCAGATCACTTTAGCTACGAAGATAACTTGAACTTTTGGAGCTTTGAACACGTATAACGGTTAAGATAACGGTTTACCTCATTTCTAAGATGATTCAATTTTTCTGACGTTAACATTAGTGCATCAATTGCCGTAGAAATGAATTAAGGATGTCCGTGATACTAGGTCAACCTTCACTGCAGAGACTTAATAAGTTCTGGAATGACACAATGTTGATTTCTTCTCACATTTGATTATTTATTTCTATCTTAGTAAGAAACCAATGAAAATTAGGCTTAAAATTATAGATGACCGTGAAATGTTTATTGTTATTTATTGACGTCCACTTTTTGCTACTTTTGGCAAATTGATATGGGTTATCTACAGGTTACCACCCTTTTCTAGCAAGGGTGAGACTAAGGATTTCATTTAACATCCTAAATAAATTCCTATTTCTCTGGAGGGGATTGAACTCGCCACTCTAGATTTACCAATTGTGATTAGCACAAATGACTTAACACACGGCTAATTTCAGCCCCAAGAAATGTTAGAGATGTAAGAGACTAACTGAAAACGATATTCACGGGTGTTACTCTGGGCTCTAAAAAAACTCCTTTAATATTCGAGTAAGAAATAAATGCTAGAAACTGCATTAATTAGTAAATAAGATTTAACAGATATTCACAGTTAACTTATGTTATTTCTGATCTCCGAATAAAAAGTATAAACTATTTATTTTTGCCTTTCAGGCAGTATGGTGACCAATAATTTAATATAGAAGTTTAACTAATATCTGTATTTTTAACGTATTGCATTTCCAATATTTATCCTAGAACTATAATTAAATACAAATTTTTTAGCTGTGTAATTGTAGAAGGCCTTTTTAAGAAAATGAATAACGTATATTGTATAGTTATCTCAAACGGTAATTTCGCTACCAATGCACCTTAAACATTTTTCTTGACTATTAAATTTTTTGCGTGACTTAGAATATAGGAAGAAAAGGCTCATAGTTTCAAAGACACACACACACACACGCACACACTATATATATAAATTTAAACAGATTTCTTTTTTTAATCTACTAAGCTTGATCCATATGTATTTGATTGTTATTTGTTATTTATTTATTTACGTCCACTTTATGCTACTATGGCTATTTGAGACGGGTTATCTACAGGTTACCACCCTTTTCTAGCTACGGTGGAAATAAGGAATTTATTTAATGAGTTCGTTACTAAATATATTTCTACTGCCCAGGGCGGGAATCGAACCCGCTACTCTAGGTCTACCACACGAGATTAAGACCAACGCCTTAACTCGCACGGCCAACCTGAGCCCCCAAAGTATTTGAAAATATTTTTCCAAAATCGTGTTGTGCACAACCTAAATAGCTCATTTCAATTATTGGAAAATTGTCAAAATAATTAGAGGAAAGAAGGAAACATTGAACGAAACTCATTTTACATATCTATCGAAAGAAGAAGAAAAACCGAAACAAAGTAGTGATTTTTATTTTATTTTTTCAATATAAGGAACTCGAAGATTTATTTATAATGAGATTTTTAAGTATTATCCATTAATTCAACACAAAATCTCTAGGAACGAAGGAGGATATCGTCCTGGATGGCCAAGTTCCAAGATGACCGTTGCTGCGAATCCAGTGTCAGCGACCGGGTAGTCTGTAGACGAAATTCCAGGAGAGGTAGAGTTGTTAGTCATCCAGACGTGGCTGGCAATTCTATGCAATCACTAGAATCCTGCTAAACAAACTGCAAACACCTGAACTATATTCCTCTCGACCTGGGATCGAACCTCTATTACTATACTATACTAATATAAACCACTATAACTACTTTTTACCCTTCTTTACTCAGGGTGGTAATGTCATTTTGTTGTATAGTAAAGATTATCCAAAATTATTTATTAATCGTTTGCTATAAAGGACTTTTGCACCGTAATATATTGCAGAAAATAAACGGCACACAAACCTTTGCCAGTATATCCATACTAGGAAGTTGGCCTTAAATTAGACAATAATTTAAAAAAAATAGATATTTCTATTTAGTGATCTATAGCCAACATCATTAGTTAGCAGATTTCCTAAAATGCCCTTCGAACCTACCCTTGAGATGACGGAAATGGGACAGTTCAAAATTTTTTATATATAACGTATACTATCGTAAACTGTATACTGACGTTCGCATATAAACGTTCTAGTGGTCAAAATTTTTGTTTGATCGTTGCCAAACTCGATATTTAAACGTTTTATGTAAAAATAAAGACGAAGTTCGTAAAGGGCTGAAATCGGATATGTGGGAGGGAGGGATTTCGAAAATTCTTAGTTTCTTCGTTACTATGCGTGGGGTCAAAAAGTTCTATACAACAAATACTATTTCAAATAGATTGTTCTATAAACGTTGTTATGTATCTATTTTCTCTATATTGAATATTAAAATTGATATTTACATATTTTAGTTTTCGGCTTAGAGTAAACCCCCTCCTACTCATGTCATTTTAACAATTAGCTGTTATACCAATAGAAAGTTAAATACCAAATATGGTTTTCATTGAACTTTTACTTTGTGAGATACATACAAATTCGTTCGATGACGCCATCTATTAAGAATTTACGTTCTTCCCTCGAATATATTTATTTCATCTATACGATTCTCGATATTTAGCCGTTTCATTCAGCACTTAAGATTATATTTCTTATAGGCTGAAATCGGAGTTGAAATACTGGGGGTATAGAAGGGGGAAATTCCATAATTCAAAGAATTTGCGATATTATGAATGGGATCGTAAAGTGTTATAAAACAATCTTGTTAAACTGTTGATGGTCTACAGGTTTTGTTCTATCCATTTTTTTCGTAATTGAAATATTCAGTCATTCGCACTTTCTTCTAAGAAACCTTCAGTGCACCTCTGCCCACTTCTCATCGGAGTTTTATATAGAAATAGAGAATTTGTGGTGAGATGAGATCAGTAGTGTGTTATACCAGCACGTGTGATATTTACGTAGTTTATGCGTGTCGGAATTTTTAATGTTATCATGGATGAGATTATCAAATATTTAATGGCAGTAAACACAACCCACTTCTTATACGCACATTAGAAAATTCCGCAGACTCAAACATTTTACAGACTCCTATGTACAACAATACTTTACTATCACTTCCTCCTTGGAGAGTAAATAACTTAGATATTGATTTAACCTTAACAAAATTTAATAAAAATGATCCCCTTTCTTCAAAATTTTACTTGACTGCATTTAACTCCATTACTGCAAATAACCCAAACGCACTATACACATTCACAGACGGATCCAAGACTGACTTTGGAACAGCAGCTGCTTCAATAATTGACTACCACACATATGCCAAAAGATTAAACTGCACATCAAGTATTTACTCAGCTGAACTACACGCTATACTCCTATCTCTAGAAAACCTCCAAAATGTTCAAAATCGCCAAATAATTTTATTTTCGGACTCTCTAAGTTCTTTACTCTCTTTAAAAAACATATATTCCACTCATCCTATTATAACAAACATTTTTGAACACATTCAAAATCAACAAAATCACATAACATTGGTGTGGCTACCAGGACATCAGAATATTGGACGAAGCGCTGAAGTTGACATGCTCTCAAAAATAACGACAAAAAACACCAATACTGACATTAAAAAAATAACATCGGACGACCTACAAAACTACATTAAAACTAACATACTCCAAGAATGGCAACATGACTGGTTACTAACAGACAACAAACTGAGACAAATTAAAACTACAGTTAAGACATGGAGTGACAAATTTGAGGTATTTACACGGAGAGACGAAGTAGTCCTTACGAGACTACGTATAGGTCATTCTTTCCTTACCCATGGTTACTTATTTCAAAAGAAAAGAATGCCTAACTGCAATGTGTGTAATGCTCCGCTTACAATAAAACACATACTAACAGACTGCAAAAGACGTGACCATCTAAAGATCCCTCATGACTTACACGACTTACTTACTGAAGGTAGCCCACACATACCCATAATACTCCAACATTTACATGATATTAACATATACTCACAAATTTAGAATTGTTACATTTTAAAATCCTTTTTAATCCTTCTTAAATTAAATATTTTAAATTCCAGCTAAACCGTTTTACTGTATGTTTATGTGTGTGTATTTGCGCGTGTGTTTGTGTGTGCGTGCGTGTGAGTGTATGTGCCTGCACGCGTGTGTGTACGTGTGCATGCGAGAGTGAGTGTGTATGCATGTTTGAATGTGTGATAAAGAAAGTGAGAGCATATGATTGTAAATATTTTAGGTGTTAGAAATCTATATTTTATTTACATACTAATTTATATTTATTTGATTTTAGTTTAGTTTTTATCCATTGAAATTATATAATTGTTTACGTAATTTTATTAGTCTTTACAGTTTTTGTTTTTGAACTTAATGTTTTGTTTTTATTTATTTATTTTATTTGTTATTTTGTGTTTATTGTTGTTTTTCGTTGTTTGGTTATTTGATTTTGTTCTATTATTTAGTTGAGTTTTATTTAGTTGTGTTTCGTTATATTGTTGCGTTCTGTTATTTAGTCGAGTTTTGTTATTTGTTTGCGTTCTTATTTTGTATTATTTAATTTTTTCTTGTTTCTATTTTCATTTTGTATTTTGTTTATATAAATTGTTTTTGTTGTTTTTTATGAGCAATATCGCCTCGCTGCGAACGCTCCAAAATAAAATAAATAAATAAATAATGGCATTATAAAAGTTAGGTTCTAGGGTTTATCACTGCATGTGTTACTCCTTAAACAACGTCTTCAGAATCCGGAAAAATGATTTTTTTTCTTGCCATATTTGCTGAGGGTGATGTCACATTTACACTAGTGCGTGGAACCTTAATTGACATAACGCCTTGCTAAAGGAGGACCCAGCGCCGGACTCAGACTTAAAGAATTTCAAATATCGGATTACATTAGGAAGTCTTTTACTTCTCTTTATCAAATTCCTTTTTCAAACATTTCGGTCTGTGGAATGGAAAAAAGATAGCTTGTGATTGGAGGAGTCAAAGGGGGTGAGCTTTCTGTAATGAACCTCTTCCATTGAGGAATTGAAGCATTTTTAATTAACTTTTTTTTCCTGTTGGACAAGGAAAGGCGAAGGGGACTCCTCCCTCGACCACAGGACAGTGTGACCAATAGAAGCAGATGAGACAAAGAGTTCCTCGGACAGAAATTAAATAAACACTCTTACCGACCTTTTACGAAGAGATTCAGTTCTGGCAGCGTTAACCCGTTCACAATACCCCCCGGACCTTCTCTGATTAAATCCAAGTTCACTCCAATGATTAAACTCCTATTTAAAATAGCTTTGTGTGTGTGTCTCCCACCCCTCCTCCTTTTCCTACCGGCCATTTGTTATTTTCCAAACTCAAATTGTTTCCACCTCTATGAATAGGGTTGAACGGTCCCTTTCCGATTGCTTTCTCGGGGAAGAATGTTCCAATCGGCTTTCTAGACAGAATTAAATGTGATTATTTGTTTCCCTTATTTTCTTCATCTCGTTGATTTTTTTTTGTCCTTCTTTTGTATTATGTTTTCTAATTTATAATTATCCATTCAGGTAGGTTTCTTTTTCTAATTAAAACTTTAATTAAACTCTATTCAAAAGGAAGTACATGGCCTATGTGCTGAGTTGGCACGGTTCCCCTTCCCCTTACTACTGGATCTAATAAGAATTTTATTCCCGTGGAAGAAATTATCTGCTATTTCGTTGCAACTTTTGACTATTTGACGAATTTCGTCCAATCTGAGCACCAATTTCATATTCCACAACCTCCACAGCCTCTCAAATCTATGATATTTTTCCTAGTCTCAAACTTTAATAAAACTTTACAGGATCATTTTAACGTCATTTATTTATCAGCACTGTCCTACATGTTAATTGTTTTCTTTCAGTGCAAAACTGATTATATTCCTACACTATATATTCAAATAGGTCGGTGATACTAGGTCCATCAGGATTTCACGTAGTGAGTGATCAACTTGAACCACGGAGGACTTGAAATGAGTTGTGTCTAGTAGTCTGACGGGCGTCATTGTAACCGGAGGGCCAGAATTCAGTTTATCCAATCAGCCTCTCGGTGGGCGGGATCGAGGACAGTCATAATTGTTAGTCATCCCATAATATATTCGTTTGACCCCGTTGATCAATAAGCACTAGCGCGCTCTTGTAGCGAACTCATGATATTGTCCGTCGATATGAAAGGAAGGAAGTCATCGTATCTCTTGGACCAAAAGCCACGTAGGCGAAATATGTATTTTATGTTCTTGAGATCCGGAGCATGTATAACAGTGGTGATAAGTATAACGAGTGAAAAATTCTTTGTGAAGTGTTTATTGATCTTCGAAATTGCCACTTTATGAAGCTCAGTTTGTGCCAGCTCATGAGTAAGATCACTATTAAGTAGTAATTAAATTTTTTGGCACTGCCAATAATGCAAAAGAGATGTTTTCTCCGTGGGGCAAGGTTGTACGAGGAATGGTATATATATACTAGCTCAGATACCCGGCTTCGCTCGGGAATTCATTCGAGGCTTAATGTTGATGGTATTTTTTGGTAAGGCTTTACTTTGCACAATATTTTGACATTTACCCGTCCCAGTGTTTAGGGTTAATACCCGTCGTTTCTGTGGATTTGTTAATAATAAAATTAATTTTTGATGTAAGACTTCACTGTACTCCATATTGTCATATTTCCCGTTTCCTGTGCATTATGCATAGATTGGAATTATTAAGGACAAAATATTAACATACATTTGAATTAATTTTTCCAGGTGAGGTACCTGGAAGTTCATATTGAAAAGAATTGTTGAGCAAATTTCTCTAAATAACAAAATAAACAACTTTTGTTATGTGCATATTTGCCGAAACCCCAATAGGAAACGAAATGTCACTATTTTTAATTTCAGGCCTCCCTTATAACCCCCACTCCTGCCCGTCCCTAGAAATGTTAGTATGGCTTATTATAAGGAAGGCGTTAGTGCTAATACACATACCGAGTGTTTTATTTAGTTAGGTTGAGTCTTTTGTGCCAAATAAAATTGTTGACTCCCGCTATAATTTTTAGCGTATAACGCCTTTATTCTTCGGTATACGACAAACGTGTATATAACAAAAGTTACTTCAAATAACAAAATAAACCACTTTTGTTATGTGCATATTGCCGAAAATGCATAAGGAAACGAAATATTGCTATTTTTAATTTCAGCCCTTCCTTATATCCCCCACTCCTATCGTCTCAGAGAGTATTAACATAGCCTAAAGTGTAAGTTCTATTAGTAATATACATACCAAGTTTCATGAAATTCGGTTCAGCCGTTTATTCTTGAAAAGGTAACAAACAAACAATCAAACAGACACCAAAGAAACAAAATGCAGTTATGGTGTCTATGACATGTGAAACGAAAAGTTATCGTGAAATTTCCAGAAAAAAAATCAATGTACAGACAGAGGTTACAATTTTATATATATATATATATATATATATATATATATATATATATATATATATGAATTTCGTACTTATTTTTACCATCAGACTAATGTGGATAGTGGTAGATGTCCACTTGCCTTAACCCCCCCCCCTCCTCAAATTAAAAATTTAACACATTTTAATTCTTAATCAATTTCCCATTCAGAATATTTATATGGTTTTGTTCCTTTAGACAAGTTACATAAATGTAAGTCTCATATTGCTATCAGGTTTTGAAAGAATGATTATATCTATTAAACCAAACTTCGTATCTTTCACACAGTCTTAAAAATATTTTAAACATTGAGAGTTGTGTTCCAGTTTATTGAACATATACTGAAGTACTGTCTTCAACTTTGTTTTAAAATTCATATCATTAGATCTTTATGTGGTAATAATCAATGATGACACTCCATCTACGAATCTGATCTTCACTCCATCTGCTATTGATCCCTGACTTTGCGGCTAGTCCAGAGTTCTGAGGCTCTTGCATTCATTCAGTGAACTTCGTAAAAGTTCAGTAAACTTTTCACTCGTCCGACTACTTAATGACACTTTTTCTTCCTACCCTCTACGGGCTGCCACAGATCTCATGTACAGCTAAATTTAAACTTACCGGTCGCTGAAATATATATAGAACTTTTTGGATTTGCTATTTTTATTAGTGACCCTTGCCTTAAGGTATGAAGAATTGATTAAGAAAACACAATACCCAGCAACTTTTTAACTAAGTATTAGTCCCACCCTGGCTAGAACAGGGTGTGAACCTATAGATAACCCGTCCTGATAAGCCGTACTAGCAAAAAGTAAACGTTAATAAATAATAATTTAATTTAACTATTATTATTCAAGTTTGTTTGCGATGTTACTGAAGTTTCTTTGGGAATCTCCAAAAATAAATTCTTCACATGGTAAGTTAAGAGTTATTGAAAAACTTCCGTCACCAACTCAATATGAAAAAAGTCCGTCACGCAGGGGCTGCGTAAACTAAGCAGATTTCCCACGTGAAGTTTTACAATAGAGAAATCTGCCTAATAACAACTGTAGTAGTAAGAAACCTCTAAAACTAAAACATTATTTAGGGCGTAATAACCCAGTAGTTTCTAGCCCCAAAAAACAGTTAACCTAACCTCTAAACCTATTCACGAGGGACGAATAGTTATGGAAACGGCCGCCAGAGCTCTCGGCGGAAAGTCCGAACATAGCCTACTGGCGACCACACGCAGAATACAAATGCAAATATCTCGGTTAATATTCAAGATACAGAATAAATGTATTAAACAAAATTTATAGCAAATTAAATTTGCAATAAGATTTATTCCATACAATTTTTCGATCCGACGCATAATAACGGAAATATTTCGAATTTTTGTAAAAACCCCTCCTTTAAACCCCCCCTCCCACTGGTCCCATTTCAGCTGTTAACGAACTTGATCTTCCTTTTTACATAAAACGATTAAATACCGAGTTTGGTGACGATTAAACAAAAATTGCGACCGCTAGAGTGTTAACAGACAAATATATATATATATATATATATATATATATATATATATATATATATATATACACACACACACACACACACACACACACACACACAGAAAGAGAGAATTATGAACAGACCTCATTTTCGTCCACTCCTGGGTAGGATCGATGGACATTTTAAGAAATTTTCCGAAAATCGCGTCATGAGTACGACCTCAATTGCTGATGTCCCTTAAGGGAAATCTGCTAAGAGAACTAGGAAGCACCAATGTCGTATTAATTAAATCACGAAAGTGAGAGGGGTTTTCGCTCCTTTTTCCCTCTCCTGAGTGGGGAGGGAAAACGCAGTAAATATATTCAGGAAATAAGACTGCGTTAATAGAAAGAGACGTAGAGCATTAACTTTAAACGACAAGGCTGTGTCATATGCGACACCTATGTCGTAAGTTGTACACTCATGAGCTTGTAACAAACAGGACAAGACAGGTGTGCTTTATACCCTCTTATTCATAGTCAACTACATGTCAAGGTTATTGCATGCTCTGACCATTTTTCGTAGTTTTTGTCGGTTTTTGCGCCGGTAGGTGTAGTATATGACCCAGCCTTGTTGTATAACTTCCCTTTTGTAAATTTCCTATGACACTATATTTGATATTTGTCACTGAGGATGAGATTAGAAATGAACTTTTAAGACAAAAGGACAAAAGCGATAGTAATTTATAAATAATAAAAAAAGTAACGCCACGCAGGGGCTGCGTAAACTAAGCAGACGTGAAGTTATACAATAGAGAAATCTCCATACGAGAGCCGAACAGTTACGTAATCGGCCGAACTAGCTTTTGGAGGGATACTCACTCGTCCGTTATCCACCCAAATTTAATAACAATACAAATATCTTGGTTAATATTCAAGATAGAGAATAAATATATATAACAATATTTATAGTAAATTTAATTTACAATTAGAATGGTTCTATACAATTTTTTGATCCGACGTATGGTAACGTAGATATTTTGAATTTTCGAAATTCCCCCCTCTTAACCCCCCTTTCCACTGGTCCGATTTCAGCCATTAACGATCTCGATCTGTCTTTTTGCATAAAACGTTTAAATATCGAGTTTGGTAACGATCAAACAAAAATTGCGACCGCTTGAGCGCTAACAGACTAATATATATATATATATATATATATATATATACACACACACACACACACACACAGAAAGAGAGAATTATGAACGGACCTCATTTTCGTCCACTCCTGGGTAGGATCGATGGACATTTGAAGAAATTTTTCGAAAATCACGTAATGAGTACAACCTCAATAGCTGATATCCCTTAAGGGAAATTTGCTAAAATAGAAGAGGTACCGTCTTTGCTGTAAATGCCAAAGAAGTATTTGTGGTGAACACATAGTATACTATCGTTTCCCTGAATGTTTTGTCAATAACGAATCGTCAAGGGAATAGTATCATTTTTTTTTTGTATTATTTTCCTTATAAATGTGTGTCCTTTGATTTTTTTTGTAGTCTGTAGGTTAATATTTGTATGTAATTTTTTATACTTAGGTATATTTTTGTATAATAATAATATACTACTAACTAGCTTGCGCCATATTTATTTAATATATACTATACGCGCTTGCATATTTTTATTTAATATTTCATTTTAAGCTCAATTTTTTGGCAAGGGGGGTACTATCAAGCACACGCACACACTATTCTTCTTAACTTTTGTAAATGTTATTTTGAGACAAGAAGAGTGATTCTGAGCAGAATAAAATTGAAAATATGCATATGGCATTGGCATGTATGACACCTACTTGTCAAATTTGTCCTGGGTCACAGCCTTCAAAGTTTAAAAAAAAATGGCAATAATGGAAGTAGGAATTCTGGAACCTTTCGTATTCTTCAAAACCAAAATAATTTGGAATACTGTAAATTGTATTGTGATATGTAAAAATGGCATTGTGCTTTGTATGAGCATAGTTAGAATACTGATGTCTTTAATCGTGAGAGTAATCTTTTTTCCTACAATTACTAATAGTAGTGGAAAAAGAAATATGGTTTTACAGTTAATAACAATATTGCCTAGATTATCTGTCTTGTGTTCCAATTGACTAAACGCCAATATAAGCTCTTTACAAATTCTCATTTATTACTCGTATATTGAGCTTAAAGCGACTCCAAAGCAGGGCAATAAATCTTCCAAAGGCCGGAGAAAAGTGTCAATTTAAAAGCGAAATTAAATTTCGCCAAATGAAAACAAGTTGCTATGGGTCTATTGGGCCTCCTGTCTCCTCTTCCCGTCCTCTAAGCCATCTCCTACTTCCATTGACAAATCGCACTGTGTCAGTGCCCCGGGATTCTCGCTGTGGGCCTCGGGTGTGGGGGGAGGGAGGGGGTTCTAATTTTAAATTTAAATAAAGGGGTTCTTTCCAAAGGGAGAGGGGGGGGGATGATCTGCCCCTGACTGACATAATTGGAAACAAACGAGTTTCATAAGGCCTGGAGAGATTAGAGCGGAGTCTGTTCCTCCCGACTATAGTGAAGGGAAATTGGGATGGATGTCGGTAGGTGATTGGTCCGACTGGATTAAAAGGACGTCACTTATCGGATAGGACTTATCCCTTAGCTGCACTTTTATTGGATATGCCCGACCATCTATCAGCATCACTCCTTTCAAAAATTCCTTCAATACCTTTCTTTCCTCGGAATTTTATTGGGTACTTTCTTTAGAGGGAGTAAACGACGTTATATTTTACAACCCCCTTTATCCATTAAGAACTAAAAAGAAACTCAGATCCTTATTGTAAATGCTGGGAGGGAAAAAAGTCTTATAGTTCTCAACTAGTGAAAAGTGAATAAAGTTTTGGAATCTCAATATTGATCAAACACTTATTTACATAATTACATATTACTGAGAGTTGGATTGTAAATGTAATAAAAACACTGGGAATTTAGAAACTGAAATAATTATCTTAGCATAAGTAAAAGAAAATCTGCAAAAGAATTAGAAAGGATAGTATACAGAACAATTACGGTAATGAACACGGAGTAAAAATGTTATTATAACAACATAACAATTTTTTTAATCCACACAACTGATATGAAGGAGCATAACAAATGCATTGCCCCAACTTGTGAATGAATAAAGTAAATTTTATTTTCGTTTCCATATTTAAGAATTCTTACAATAAAAGAAATTTACATAAACTTGGGTTAGCCCATCAGCTGGAGTGACAGGCTTTTCTTCATTGGAAATAAATTTAAGTTTATACTATTGGATGTTAAGTAAAATAATAAATACTTAAGGTAACAAACCAAAACACAAAATAGAAATTTACAGAATAATCAAATTTATACTTGAATGCTCTATTTACACAATTGAAAAGTAATGAATAATCCTCTCCATTTAATATTTTTCGTACTCGATTTTGGGTTTTCGGTGAGTTATTTTCAAACGAATTGCCCCAACTTGTAATTATTATTAGGGGGGGGGGATGTATTGTCAAGAGGCTCAGTGAGTTAAGACGTTGGTCTTAAATCGCAACAGGTAAACGTAGGGTCGTTTCTTGCCACTGTTTAATTTTTAAGTCTATTTTTCTTCGTTTACCATATTTTTAAGAATTAAATGAAATTTTTCACCCATTAAGCTGTTAGTTTAACTGGTCCTCCAATTTGAATGCTATGGGTAAATTTATTTGAGCAATTTTTCTTAAACCATTACTCAATTAAGTGGTTTGATATTATTAGTTAGAAATGTCCACTTTTTGCTGCTACGGTTAATTGGGTCGGGTTATCTACAGGTTACCACCCTTTTTCTAGCCAGGGTGAGACTAAGGATTTCATTTAATGAGTTCGTCACTAAATAGATTCTTATTGCCCAGGTGAGAATCCAACTCGCAACCCTAGATTTTCCATGTGAGATTAAGGACAAGGTAGATTTGTTTAATAAATATTTAATTTTACCTTTCTACTAACAGACAAGAAGCAAGACAATTTATTTACACGGACGGATCAAATACGGACCAAGGAGTGGGGGCAGCTGTAATTGTTGGCTCAGCTAAATTTCAAATAAAGCTTCCAGATGAGACTAGCATATATACAGCTGAGCTTGAAGCCCTGAAACTTGCGATAGACAATATACCTGAAACTACAGACACGCACATCATAATTTGCACTGACTCTCTTAACTCATTACATTCTTTAAAAAACATGTATAGTTCACATCCACTCATCTCGTACATAATACACAAAATCCAGACACTTAGCAAAAGAATAACTATGTACTGGTTACCCGGAATACAAACATTAAACAAAGTGCACAAATAGATGGACTCGCCAAATCAGCTACTCAAAAAAGAACTCACGACAACACATAGCTCACCAAAATGTTCAATCCCAAGCAAAAAAACATAGTATACTCAATTCATGGCAGAAATCTTGGTTTGCCACAACTGACAACAAACTTCGAGAACTGAAACATATACTTGGTGAATGGCCTTCCTCAAAAAGGTTAATTAGAAGAGAGGAAATAGTTTTAACAAGGTTAAGAATTGGCCCTTCACGACTGAAAAACTTACTTACTAGAAGAGATGAACCCTATTGCCAACACTGTAACTGTAGACTTACTATAAAACATATACTAACTGACTTCTATCTAAGGACTCACATAGACCTACCATACACTTTCACTCAATTACTACATGACCATAGCCATTATATAGACCGCGTATTACACTGCTTGAAATATAACATTTTCAAAAAATTATAATGTAGGACAATACTGAAATTATTTGCAGAAATGAACATACTTACGTAAATATAATAAAGTGACTATAGGAATTTAACTGGTTCTAAATCGCCCAGGTCGCGAAATGCGATTATTGAAAGAATAAAAAAAAATAACTTAATAAAGTAAATATTAGAAACTCCTATTCACTATAAACAATTTATACATTGAGTTGTATAAAAAACGTTTAAGTTGTTTATAGTGAGTAGGAGTCTGTACTTAGCTATCTGAGGGAGTAAAAACTGGGCTGTCCTCGCAGTTAGTGAGAAATGTTTTTTCCATCTGCCCCGAAGAGCTTTGCATATTTTGCAGATATCTGGGCTGTCATATCGTTCCCCAGCAGGCATTAGCTGGTCGCGGCAAAAACCGAGGCGAGCCGCCGCGAAAATCTGACTCCCGCTCCAAAGACGAATTCTCGCGGGTAAAAAGCCTTAATGACCCCCGCAGCGGAATCTTAATTGCTCTTTTCTTCCATCTTTATAATTACCCCTGGCCCTCAGATATTATAAAGAGACAAGGGGGGGAGGGGACGCCAATGAGTCAAAAAGCAACGACTTCCAGGGTCCGCCAACTCCGAATACAATGGGAAGGCGGCGTTCCTCTTAAGTCCGTCATATCTCCGCATGCGCGGGAGGCTTTTCCGAGTTTTTTTTTTTGCCCCTCTCATTACTTTTTCCTTTTTTCTCCTTCATTTCTCTCGGAGAGAACAAAGAGGCCGACGACGGGCATCCATACCGTATCGATGAGCGTATGCTAATCCCTGGCAGTACGTCTGTCTGTTCCCTGCCTTGCTCCTTTACGTCAAACAGTCTCTTTATGCGACCTCTTCCTTCTATCCCATTGTGCAGGAGGCTGCATATAACGTTTTTTACAAGGCTAATTGGTCCACTCGTTTTTTACCTATATGGCCCCGTTAAACATGTGTAATTTCAGACTAACCTTTTTGTATTTAACTCTGAAGAACAACTCCCGTACTTCTAGAACCTACTTCTTACGTTAATCCTTATTCTAATAAGATACACGAACCCACATTTAATACGACTGGATACCACATGGTGAAGTTCAGCAATTAAATAAATTATTTTCTATGTGATTTTAATTATTGAAAGATTAAATACATGTTTTTTAAAGTGCATCCTTTGCTCATATCCCTGTTTTAGCAAATTTCCCTTAAGGAAAATCAGCTATTGAGGTCGTACTCACGACGCGATTTTCGAAACATTTCTTCAAATGTCCATCGATCCTACCAGGAGATGACGAAAATGAGGTCCGTTCAAATTATATATATATATATTTGTCTGTTAACGCTCTAGCGGTCGCAATTTTTGATCAATCGTTACCTAACTCGATATTTAAACGTTTTTTGCAAAAAGACAGATCAAGTTAGTTAATGGCTGAAATCGGACCAGTGGGAGGGGGGTTTAGAGGGGGTGATTTTCGAAAATTCAAAATATATTCGTTACCATCGGATCAAAAAATTGAATATTATTATTATTATTTATTAACGTCCAGTTTTTGCAACTCAGGCTAACTGGGACGGGTTATCTACAGGTTACAACCCTTAAAAAATTGTATAGATACAATCTTATTGCAAATTAAATTTACTATAAATATTGTTTTATACATTTATTCTCTATCTTGAATAATAACCGAGATATTTGCATTTTTATTAAGTGTAACGGACGAGTGAGTTTCCCGCCAAAAGCTAGTTCGACCGTCACTGTTGGGCTCTCGTATGGAGATTTTTCTATTGTATAACTTCACGTGGGAAATCTACTTTGTTTACGCAGCCCCTGCGTGACGAACTTTTATTACTGGGCACAGGTGATCTCGCAATTCGGGGCACAAGTTAGCCATGCGAGTTAAAGCGTTGACGCTAATCTCACATGTTAAACTTAGAGTGGCGAGTTCGATTCCCGCCTGGACAAAGGAATTTATTTAAAGGCAGAATTCACTAAATTAAATCCTTAGCTCCACCCAGCCTGGAAAAGGGAGGTAACCTGTAGATAACCAGTCACAATTAGCCTTAGTTGCAAAAAAGTGGGCGATAATTAATAATTTAATTTATCTTACAATTTCTGAGATTTTTATTTCCATGTACGGAGTAACGGAAGTATTGTGAACGTGAATATTTTCCGTTTTCGGATTTCCGTGTTGACCGTCCCTGAAACCATATTGAATAGTCTCAGCGTGGCGTCTGTTTGTATATTTGGCATAGATCAAGAATGACTACTATTAGAATATCGAAATTTCGTTTTAAGACTTTTATAATTCTAGAAGTGCATCTTCCTTTTTGGTAGAGGATTTCTGGGTGTTGGCTAATTTATGGGTTTCTTAATTCTTCAAATACAGAATTTTTTTAAGAGGGCTGACAGTTTCGGGCACCATTGAATCCCTTCATCAGTGCTGAATAATGAACAAAAAAGACAAAAGGTTTATACAAATTTTTGAACAACTGTGAAAAAATATAATATTTTCTGTTATATGTACAATGACCGTAAATTTAAATAAAATTATTTTTGTGACTATTGATAACTAATATAATATAGTTTATAAATTGTTAGCACTCTTAATAAAATTCATTATTTGAAGAATTAACAAATCTATACATTAGCTAACACCCAAAAATCCTCTACCATCACTCTATAACCACTGGTTAACAATAAAACTAATGATCTTCCATTTTGATCAACTAGGGGGAAGGGGTTTTAGAGGGGGCGGGAATATAAAATTACAAATTTCTCAGTACCTATTAGATGTACCACAATTTTGTATTGAGCCATGTTTTTATTAAATTTGAATGACCTATAAATTATATTCTATGATATATTTTGACCCGATGCGCTGGAAAGGAAACATGGTATATAACTTTCAAATAAAACCATGTTTCATAAATTGCATCAAAACATTTTGCTTATATAACTTAATAGGAGTACTATTACGTTATGTGGTACCAAAAAGATTTTTCATTTGTCTAAACTATCTTGAATGAAATTTTACTATCTGATGTATAGGATCAGAGATACCGCATAAATGAAATGAAGTAGATCTTTTTGTGTAGTTAATTTAATTGAAGTATAAGGTAGACATTTGGTCTCCTTCCACATCAGATTTTTGTATATTATTGTAATAATTCTATTAGTTCTGCTCAATTTTATTTATTTTATTTGTTTTCTTGAAAAATTCTGAGTAAGGAAACACATCAATTATTTATCAAGATACCTGTGTAGGACAAAATTATATTAACGGATGTCGCTTAAGATATTAATTAACATTATTCTCGTTTCTACAAATAAAAACAGAAAATGTAAAAGTATATTCGTTATTATATCCAATAAATGTATTAAATATATCTACAGTGATAAATTAACATAATAGTTATTTATTAAACAAGTGACGAAAGTAGATCATTTTACAACTCGAGTGAAACGTTTACCCACACGAGCGAAGCGATTGTGGTAATTTCACGAGAGTTGTAAATTCTACTTTCGTCACGAGTGTAATATTAAATTTTTTCTGTAATCGTGTAATACATGATCAGATCTAACCAGAATATGAACAAAATTAGGATGTTGTGAAGATTATGGTATTGTTGTTGGTAGGTTATAAGCATGGTTGTGAAAGGTTATAAGCATAGTTATAAAACAACTAGTGATGATTGTGAAGTAGTGCAGTTATAAACAAGTGCAGGTTATAAACAAGGAAGGTAATTATTATTATATTTAAATTTTAAAATATATTGATTATTTCCACCAATAATTCATTCACATTTCAATTTATTTTGTTAAAATAAATTCTTACAATGTTAAGAAACATTTAAAAGCATTTAATTGCCAACTTCAAATTATTTTTTAATTTATACTTATTACTAATTAAGAAGGCAATTCACTTTCTTCACTTTATTGCAAAATGTTTCACTTTCTTCACTCATTTCAGTTTAGTAATGTTACCATTATTCAACGATTACAGAAAAAACAAGTATTACATCAAGGAAACAACTTTTGGTAAAATTCATGTAATCAAATTTCATGATATACACAGTCAGCTGATAGAAAGAAAAAAAAACTCACTTTTAAATTAACTTAACACTGACATGGATTAGAATTGGAATAATGACAAGAATATAAAAATAGTACAGCAAAGTAAAGTGTGGTACTCAACGTATTTTATTATAAATCCGAAATAACCCTATTTCATTCAATTTAAATATGTTAAATTCTACCCCTCCGTGACACACTGAACAACTTCTATTTAAAAATGCATGGCATGAATATAATCTTGTCAACATATTAAGAAAAATTTAGTGACAAAACGAGTCACAAAAATATGTTGCTTTTTTTATCCATCCCATGTTAAAACATTTAATAGATCATTTTCAAATTGTGAAAACGTTACAGCCTGCTGAATGATAAATAATTCTTGTTCGTCAGCAATTTATAAATAGCTCGTCATGTGACATGTTATCGCTAACTGATGGAAGGAATCACTGTTTGTATTGAAGCCTGGTCGAATTGAATAATTGATTGGAATAATATTATAATTCAGCAGCAGCCTTGACTATTTTAAACATGGAATCCATTGAAAATTTCACATTTTATCCTCCATTACAGGCGTATATAGTGACAGGTCGGAGTAGGAAGATGAGTTAACTCTTGATATTTTAGAATTTTCAGAATAATACCATTAGGTCGGTTAGAGACGTGTTTATCAGTGACATTCTCAGATGGACACAAGTTTGACGGACAAACCTGACTAAAGCTAAAATACCAAGGCATTTATTTACATTAAAACAAAATTAGCCTGGGGTAAATAAATTCTATTCAGCAGTAGTTAATCACTGATAACATCATTATTTGGAGAGACCGAATTCTTGATTACTGCGTGTTTAAAATGATATATTTAGATAGAAATAAATTCCTGTTCACAAACTGTTTTAGCAGAATTCCCTAAATCACCTATTGAGGTAGTACTCATGACGCAATTTTCGAAATTTTTCTTCAAATGCCCATCAATAATACCCAGTAGATGACGAAAATGAGACCCTCTCAAATTATATATGTGTATTTGTCTGTTAACGCTCTAGCGGTCGCAATTTTTGTTCAATCGTTACAAACTCGATATTTAAACGTTTTTTTGGGAAAAGACAGATCAAGTTCGTTAATGGCTGAAATCGGACCAGTGGGAGGGGGGTTTAGAGGGGGGATTTTCGAAAATTCGAAATATTTCCGTTACTATCGGATCAAAAAATTGTATAGATCCAATCTTATTGCAAATTAAATTTACTATAAATATTGTTCTATACATTTATTCTCTATCTTGAATAATAACCGAGATATTTGCATTTTTATTAAGTGTAACGGACGAGTGAGTTTCCCGCCAAAAGCTAGTTCGGCCGTAACTATTGTGCTCTCGTATGGAAATTTCTCTATTGTATAACTTCACGTGGGAAATCTGCTTAGTTTACGCAGCCCCTGCGTGACGGACTTCTTTTACTGGGCACAGGTGGTCTCGCAATTTGGGGCACAAGTTAGCCATGCGAGTTAAAGCGTTTACCTTTATATCACATGTAAAGCCTAGAGTGGCGAGTTCGATTCCCACTTGGACAAAGGAATTTATTTAGAGACAGAATTAGCCCCACCCAGGCTAGAAAAGGGAGGTAACCTATAGATAACCCGTCACAATTAGCCTTAGTTGCCAAAAGTGGGCGATAATTAATAATTTAATTTATCTCACAATTTCTGAGATTTTTAGAGGATTTCTGGGTGTCGGTTAATTAATGTATAGGTTTCTTAATTCTTCAAATACAGAATTTTATTGAGGGCCAACAGTTTCCTCAAAACTCCCTTACAAGTACATATTTTCAACTGACAATATAATTAGCCAATATTAGAATTAACTGACTTTTATTTTTAATGTATGTACTATTGTTTTTTGTTTGCAAGTAATTAAAATCAATTTATCACACACTCAATGGAAGAAGTATCTAAGAATCCGAAAAACATTTCCTTGTGCACCAGGGTCTTATACACTTTATCTCGTCATCATTGGTTCTAATTATTTTTCTGGAACAGGTAGTAAGAAAGAGGAAAAACAGTTGGCATGAAAGCTAGAATGATTGCAAGGACCAAATGCTTCTGAGTCCTGCAAATAGCTGTAAGTTCTAGAACATCTCTCTTGCTGAAAATAGGGAAAGTCCGTCACGCAAGGGCTGCGTTAACTAAGCTGATTTCCCACTTGCGTACCGTATTTTCATTTATCTCATGACGTAAAAGTTCAATGAGAACGATATTTGTTATTTAGGCTTCAAATAGAGTGCTTCTTAAAATAACAGCTTATTGTTTATATGACATGAATAGGAGTGGGGGTTTACTGAAGGCCGAAAACTAAAAAGCACAAATTTCTCGGTTAGTATTAAAGATAATGAGAGCATGTACATAACAACATTTGTAGATCTTTTATTTTATTATATTTATCTTAATTTATTATTATTAAAAAAGTTGCACTTAAAAAGATCTCCAAGGAATGCCTGACTCAAGACTACTGTTTTGTAGGTTGTAAGAGGTACGACTTCATTTGGTTTATTTTTGTTCTCGCAAACTTATCTTTTGTTTAATTGTAAATTTGTTATGCCATTTTTGTTATATCCCTGCTATTTATTTGTTTTTAATTACTAGCAGATTTCCCTTGAGGGAAATCAGCTATTGAGGTCGTACTCATGATGCGATTTTCGAAAAAATTCTTCAAATGTCCATCGGTCATACCAAAGAGATAACGAAAATGAGGTCTGTTCAAAATTTTATATATATATATATATATTTGTCTGTTAACGCTCTAGCGGTCGCAATTTTTGTTTGATCGTTACCAAACTCGGAATTTAATCGTTTTATGTAATAAGGAAGATCAAGTTCGTTAATGGCTGAAATCGGACCAGTGGGAGGGGGGGTTTAGAGGGGGGATTTTCGGAAAATTCAAAATATCTCCGTTATTATGCGTCAGATCGAAAAATTGTATAGAATCAATCTTAGTGCAAATTATATATTGTTCTATACATTTATTCTGTATCTTGAATATTAACCGAGATATTTGCATTTGTATTCTGCATTGGTCGGCAGGAGTGAGCTGTTTGGTACTTTCCGAAGAGAGCTCTGGCGGCCGTTTTCGTAACTATTCGTCCCTCGTGTATAAGTTTAGTGATCCCTTACTACTTACTACACTTGTTTTTGGGCAGATTTCTCTATTGTAAAACTTCACGTGGGAAATCTGCTTAGTTTACGCAGCCCCTGCGTGACGGACTTTTTTATTTTATTTAGCGTTTTAATTCGATGCTATTTAAACCTCATTATGATTTTAGATAACTATGTTGTTATGTGAATTATTCCTAGTTCTAGCAGATTTGCCTTATGGGAAATCAGCTATTGAGGTCGTACTCATGACGTGGTTTTCGACAAATTTCCTTAAATATTCATCGATCTTATGAGATGACGATAATAAGGTCCGTACAAAATTACACACACACACACACACACACACACACACATATATATATATATATATATATATATATATATATATATACAAACACAAACACACACTTGTCTGTTACAGCTCTAGCGGTCGCAATTCATATTTGATTGTAGCCTAACTCGATATATAAGCGCTTCATATAAAACTGAAGGTCGAACTTCTTATTGGCTAAAATTAAACCTGTGGGAGGGGGGGGGGTTGGAGGTGAAGAATTTTGGAAGTTCAAAATGTTTCGTTTTTATATGTGTAATTGAAAATTGAATAATTATTTTATATTTAAAAATAAATGTTATTGCAAATGAAGAGTACCACAAATATTGTCATATACATTTTTCTCTGCCTTTAGTATTAACGAAGATATTTCCATATTTTAGTTTTTGACCTTCAGTAAACCCCTACTCCTCTATTCCTGTCATATTAACAATAAGACCATCGTCACTGGCTGATGGTCGAGAGCGTCTGGCAATTGCTTTCCAGGCCGTCAAAATTTGTAGTTAATATGTTTCAAAATTTTGAAGCACTTTATTTGAAGCATAAATACCAAATATTTTTCTCGTCGAACTTTTACGTACTGAGATAAATGCGAATATTTGACGCACGTGGGAAATCTGCTTAGTTAACGCAGCCAATTCTTATGGTTGGAAAAAGCTGTTTAATGTGTTTTAGGTACAGGGCACTGTTGATAAAGCAAAGGGGTTTTGTGTTTTTACTAAATAAAATTTGATAAATATTTGTGGAGGATATCATGAGCACATTTCTTGTTTACCCGAAATACGTTAGCATCCCATTCCATAGACAATAATTTTTAAAAGTGTACGTCTCCGTCTAATCGTTATCAGCAACCATGATATACGCCCAAGGTAAATAAAATAGGCCAAGAGATAGAAGGTTATTCATTCCCGTGGCTTATGACTAAAGGTATGTGTGGTCCCTTTCTTCATGCCGACAATGGGTTCCGGGAAGAGCGATTTATGAGATGAGCAGTAAAAAACACTGGCAGTCCACCGCATTGGATCAACTCCCGGGCAAAATATGATGACGCGTCATTCACTAATGCCACCATCAAAACCCAGAGCCCGCTCGCATTCTAATAGCCCGACCCCAGGAAGCTTAACAACTCAAAAGAAGTGATGAACCCTGAATTCTTGATATTGAGTCAATATATTACTTGCATATAACATTAAAATAGGGCTCAGGGTAGCCATGTGAGTTAAGTAATGGCCTTATTCTCAAATAGTAAACCTACAGTGGGGGGTACGACTCCCGCCTGCGCTATAGGAATTTATTAACTGACGAAAGCGTTAAAACAATTCTCAGTGTCACCCTAGAACCCTAGAAACGGGTGGTAACCTGTAGATTAGCCATATTAGCAAATAGTGGACGTAAAAAAATAATAATAATAATAAATCAGAACATTGATTTATTCCCACACTGGCTGGAAAACGGCGGTAACCCGTCCTAATTAGCCTTATTAAATTAAGTGGAGGGTCATTTTCCACATCAATTCAACCACACCATGACACCCATCATTTCAGATTTTGTTGATTTTTATTTTGGGTGTTATATTCATTGATTTGAGAAACCATGCCAAATTTTTTTGAAATATCTTTTTTTATTTTATATTTTTTATAAAATATTTTTTATTTATTTAAATGAGTTCCGCAACGCCGGCGATTTACTCATAATTTAATCGCGCACAAAAAAAAAATAGCAAAAAAAGTAGAAGGAAACGAAAAAGGAGTGAACAAAGGTGGTTTTTGATAGGTTCATCATTGGAATACCATTTTTATAAGAAACAAATACTATTGTATGGAAACATCGAGATGGTGAAAATAATATAAATGAAAATATAAGTCGACTGGGGAGGGGGGAGAAATAAATAAAAATAATAATAATAAATAAGGAAAAGAGAAAAGCAAAGAAATGAATAAATTAAAAAAAAAAAAAGAAAACCAAAAGAAAATGAATAAATAAAAAAAAAGTGGAAGGGAAAGGGAAACTAAAAAATAAAATAATATATTATTATTATATAGTCTACACTGGTTCTTAGATCATTCCGAATTGTTGATATATCTTTAACGGTTTGGATTTTATGGCCTCTTAAAGTTTTGTGATTTTCGTGTTGTTTATCGATAGGGAACAGTAAAATTAATTTTTTCTGAATTCAAAAATAATTTATAAATTTCTTATTTATGAACCAATTTTGATGATTTTTTTTTGTGTGTATTCATAAATATATTTAAAAACAATAAAAAAATAAACGAAGGTACCAAGTAAGTATTTGTGACCAGAAAAAAATTACGAAGTGTTAACTTGAGTTTTTCTGAACGCAAATACATAGTTTCACGTAAAATTGAATATCTCCAAAAGGGAAAAGAACAATCAAGGAAATCTTTTTTTGTGTTGGTTCTAAGACATGTGATCTACCACCTAAAGTAATAAAATGAATGGTTATTTGACTCCTTCATTGTTTATTACAAGTTTAAAAATAAATATTTATAAAAAATTTAGAAATTTGTATGAATTAAAATAAAATGATGAATAAAGGTAACTACAAAGGTAGTTCTTACATTACACAGATTTATTCTAAATGAAATACCGCTTACATTATAGAATTCATCAGACTAAAATTTACTTTGACGTGTACAATTCTTACCCTAAAATTGCTATGGAATGACTTCCAGAAGTAAATAAATTATAAAACAGTAAAAATGTTTTAAGATGAATAGCTATTGTAAGGACATCTTCAAAAAATGAAAATATGCATTCTTGGTTGGTTCGTTGGTACTAAAGGATTTTGTAAAATTTTAACTAATTAATTTAAATTCCCTCCCTCCCTCTCTTTCCCTTTCCGTCATCCTCCGAGTATCTCTGTTGGATAATTCAAAAACTTTTTTTTAAACAAATGTGCATAATGCTAATCGTTTTAATTGGCCTTAACTAGAAAATGTTTTGTATTCTCGGGATAAAGAATTCTTGCATATTGATTTCAACTGCAAAATGTTAAAACGAGGGTATAATAACAATGGTAGGAACCCATTAATAGCATTTTAATTGTATCAGCTTTCCAAATGATATATGCACGGGGTTAAGAGTAAAAGAATTGGAAGAAATTCCACTCCGAGACAATGCTCAACCTCGTCTTATTGTTTCTTCTTTGCACCGTTGTAGAGGGTGGGAATTTCGCCTCGGCGAGCATGCGTGCTAGCTCTGCAAATGCACAAAACAATTAAAACACGACGAAGCCAGGAGAGAACAGCTCGGATTCCGCGAGGCCCAGAGGCCACAAGTCAGCCTCCGAGCAGCGACGAACAAAGGGTACAAACAAGGAACAAACATTACACACCTACAATAGCTGATAATTTATCTCTCGGGACCACGACGAAGGACAAGGATGAGAGAGAGAGAGAGAGAGAGAGAGAGAGAGAGAGAGAGAGAGAGAGAGAGAAGAGGGAGAGAGAGAGAAGAGTGAGAGAGAGAGTGAGAGAGAGAGAGAGAGAGAGAGAGAGAGAGAGAGAGAGAGAGACAGAGAGAGAGAGAGCTAAGGGGGGATGGGCAGAGCGAAATTTAGAATATGCCATTATCGTTATTGTACAAGGAGTGGGAACAACTTGTGTATCCCAGTAGCCATTAAGAATCCTCAAGCATAAATATTGACTTAATCTATTCATCCTTCTCTCTCAATAGGCCCATTAGCGGTTATTTTTATGTTATTTCCAGCCTTGCTTCGAAGAACCAAGAACATCATTCACCTACTATCTTCAGTTATTTGTTTTAATGCAGTCGGTTTTTACTCGCCGATAAATTATTTGGATAAAAGAAGCTCGCTGTATGTTTAGTGAAAACTCTTGAATGGTTTCACTTTGAGCTTTTTTGTGGCTCCGTCTTAAATTAATGTGGCACAGAGTGGAGAGAATTCCTAATTTTTGGAGTGCCATCTCTCTGTAACCCATATAGCCTGCATAAGCTGGCTCACAAAAAACAAGAAAAAAACCCATTTTATTTGGTGCCCATTAGCGTGGCAGGGTTTTATATGTGAAATCATTGCACACGAATGAATCCTTATGCAAATAACACATTTTTAGATGTCAGTTTGAAAGCGGTAAATAACTAATTAAAACTAGGTTGTGAGTCCGATATTTGAGCAGGAAATCATTGGAAACTTGCCTATTTGTGATTTAAATTAACTTTTTTTACAAAATTTTTGCAATGCCTCTAATTAATTGAATTTAAAAAAAAATATTAGTTTCAATATTTGTCTTTATTTTATTTTAATAGGTAGTGAGAGGAAATGGCTATTAGAGTGTGTATATTACTTTCCAATGTTCTTACGACCCTGTTTGGGACCTACTGATTTGAAGAATTTGATACTTGGATTCTGAAATCAACTGAGCTTTTATAATTAAACCTGCAAATGTGTGTCAAAGTTTGTTTTCATTTTCCTCAAGAAATGAAATCACATTTTTTTTTTTTTTAATTTGTTATAAGTCCAAAATTACCATCACAAAAAAATCTAATTATATTCATTCAACAACGATTAAAAATTAGGTAGAGCGAAACAATACTAAAGATGCATTTTAAATATTTCGCTATTGTAACAAAGAACCCACTATTTTAATAACAACCCTAAAATTTGATAAAATAAATTAAATTATGAAGTGAATTAAATTAAATTGTGGTATTGATACATAACAAATGCTCAGGTTAGCCATGTGAGTTAGAGTGTTATCTATCCTTAATCTTACATGGTAAACCTTAAAGGGGCGAGTTCGCCTGGGCAATAGGAATTTATTTAGTGACGGACTAATTAAATAAAATCCTTAGCTAAGGCCCTGGCTAGAAAAGGGTGGTAACCTGAAGATAACCCGTCCCAATTAGCCATAGAAGCAAAACGTGGTCAGTCATAAATAAAACACTGTATATGACATTTACATTATTAAAAATAAATGTGTGTGTGTGTGTGTTATTAAATGGCAGTAGCCAATATATAACACCCATTTTTGCATATCTCAAAAATATCTAAGCACAAACAGCATTTATGCAAATCTATGCTAAAAACCAATAGAATATTTATAAACAAAAATTTCTTTAAACTATTCCATTAACCTACAAATGTATGTACTGACTTTGTGATTTGTATGATTATTAACGCCATCTGACACAGGAGAATGCAAATTAAGAGAAATTATTTATTCCCGCGACGAAGAAATATAGAATGTTTTAAACTCCGGAAGCAAATTCAGCAAAGAGTCTTTAATCGCCGGGAAGGGAAGGACCATTCATAAATAATCATTATTGAGTGTTTAGATTATGGAAATTATGATCACAATTTTTATTCTAGTTTAGACGTCGTCTTTATAATTGCACATATCATTTTGTCTTGCTAATGTAAAAAAAGGCTTAGTGTAACGAACGACCATAATAGATACTGTCCAATGTTCCCAATTACTAGTACTAGTTATTTTGCCGCTATTGAGTACACCACTACAGAGGAGATCTTCTGAAGAGACACTAATCCCCAGGAGAGGTTTAGGGCATTGTTATGCCTACCTGGGGTTGCATAACCTCCCCACGGGCAGATATGTAACCCGGTAAGCCCCGTCCCCAGAGAGCCCTTCAAAAGGAGCCGATCATCCTTCATACCTGATCCCCATAGCTATGCAGTGGTGTCCCCAGGACAATATTGTCCAGGGAAGGATCTAGCTCAGAGATAGGGGTCAGCTTCGGACCCTTCAAATCTACTTTCTCTCATATTTCTCCTACTCAAAGGATAAGCCGCCTTTCAGCAAATGTCCTTTTGTTAAACGCGAAGGGTCTTACAATAGTTATAATACACATTTTTTTTATACAAATATCTATAATTATTTTAGGCATTGAAAAAGATCTCCCCTTCTCACTAACATGGTAATTTACCAACAATAGCTTATTGTTAACAAATAATCACATTGGTCAAGGCTCATTACCATAAGTTTTAATTTTTCTGCTAGGCTTTTAGGTTTATGTTGAATTAAGAGAATAATTCTAAAACTTAGAATTGTAGATGTTCAGAAGGATGAAACAAATATTGCTTTAAAGCAATAAAGATTGTTTGATAGACCTGAAGATCTTTTTTCGATGCATTACGTAGCATTTTTATTTCTCTAATTAAGGATAAGGGGCATATGTCCTTTTTGGCAAATCTATACATATTAATAGATCCAGTGATAATATGGTTATTTTAATCCAAGTAGCCGCATTGTAAAGGTTTCAGACACCTTTTATTTCCATTAACAAGGCCAAAGACGAATAAAATTAAAATCGGAAGTCACTTTTATGAATGAAATTTATTTTTTTTGCACGATAGTGACCCGTGAATACTTCAATATATGTAAAGCTAGGAGGAAAAGGGTCATTTTTTTAAAGATACTTTCGGCCCACACTTTTTGTTGAACGTTTAGCGTTTTCTGTAACGGCTCTTCAGTATCATAATCGGAGACCAAGAAACTAAGTCAGGCATGCTAAGGGAAACATCCTTCCTCTAGACGTGTCCCGCGGTTTCTATCAGGTTTTGATTGAGCCCCTTATTAGGCAAGCTGATGTTGGTGTGATTCTATGGAGCAATGGTTACCAAGAGTATTCCGACATTGCCGTAAGTTAGGAGCATGGGAACTGCCAACTGTGCACTATCAGCTAGTAGTTTGGGAACCGCATCCACAGCATCTCCCAATACCTTTATAAATCTACTCCACTATCAAACTATGTCTCAGTTAAGTTGTAGGTCGTCTCTATGTCTGGTTGCTCTCTGTCATATCAAAGTCATTAAGTTTTTCACCTCTCGTAATTCTAGACTCTCTACTAGGCCGGAACGAGCGCAAATGGAATCTGGAGAGTTATTCGCCACCGCATTGCTGGATGATTCCAGGATTCGTAGAACGGCTGGCCGACGCAGCCCGCACAGTAGCGACGACGACCACTTGCTGTTTCGAGAGGCGTGCCGACCTTTGGATGTCCTTCTGCCTACGCGGCAGTCATAAGGATGAGCCTCCGTGCCGTGGGACCTCTGCTGGTGTATGCATGCCTCACTTCCCCATCGCCGCGTCCCGAATATCCGATCGGGCGACGTAAACAGCAGCCCTCGCCCAACCTCTTCATATTGTATTTATACGGGGACGCCAGCCCGCTAACGGTCCGAGGGTGAATAAACCGGATTAGTTACTACACGCAATTCAGGGCGTTCTTTTCTAATCATTTATTATTAGGGGCGATAACTGGACTTTTTCGCACAACATTGCTTTCTCCCAAAGTGGTACAAAGCTTCCAGCCAATGGAACTATTTGTCATAAATGACCTTTCACGATAACTCAATACCACAAGAAAGTAAGCTCAACGCTGTTTCCTCCAATCTTGTCTTTGTTGTTGTTCTGCAATATTTCGATTAAGGTTCCAGACAATCTCAGAAATACTTTAGTCCTGTGCTGGGCGCAATGTTCCTTGAACATCATTTGGCTCCAGCAGTCACGCCGTCAATATCTGATCTAAATTTTGGAATAATTTCGGCTGCTTTCTTCAGAATACTCATCGCTACTATTCATAGGCTAAATTCTGTTTTAGGTTCATAGGCATTTCGTTTGACTGGATAAAATAGCTGAAGCTTGCCAGACTTGGGTGGTTTGAAGACCGAGGTGCTGTAAATTACCATAAGAAAGACGTCGATGAACTATCGAAACATAGAATTCAAATATATAGGAAACGCCAAAGCAAAATCTCGATGAAAATGGCCGAGGTCTGCTGTGCGTCAATCATATTCTCCTCATTAGTGGTCTTTTTAAACTATTGAACCAAAAATCTCATGTCAACTACTTTTATGATTTTTCTTCCCTGCTCTAAGATCAACAAAAATGTATACTGAGGTCATCTTCTATCCACTTCAAGCTCTTTATGTTTCGCGTCAGAGGATTTCTCTCTCAAGACCACGATTTTTAAGTTTGTCGCAAGTCAACATGCTACTGTATAATTTACTGTATTTGGGGGAATTTCGGTGGGAGCTAGGTAAGGTATCATTTAGTAGGTTTGAGTGTGGTATGTTTTTGTGAACAAGGTGTTGGAGTTTTGCACCTGAATAGGAACCCAATGAAGTGAAACATATAATGAAACTAAAAAGACCGTAGAGTGTTTCTATTCTTACGCCATTATTGCTACAACTGTAGTTTATTGAGTTAATTAGACACAATTGCACTAGTGTAAAATTATCCCCGTAGCAAAACACTATTGCGAAAATGAGAGGGAGTAGGATCTCAAAAGGTGCCATATATCGGGCCGCCAAACTGAGGAAATACGGCTGATGAGAATCATTTCCAAAAAAGGTTTACAATGACAACATCTTTGAGCCAACTGGAGTGAAACGCGGGGGAAAGAAGTGCTTCCCACGAAAAGAGAAAAGAAAAATTTACAATCATTTGTGGAAAATGCAAGAACACCTGTCAATATTCCTGTGTCAACGACAGCACATATCCTATGTAAATTGATGCATTTTTGATGACACATATAACTTATTGACAACATTGTTCATGTGCTACTGGGCTTAGTGGGATTATCATTACATCATTAAGACATCATATATTACAGGTTTTATAATAATATCTAGAAAGATATTCGTTTTGTTGACTCCTGGGTATTTATTATATGAATTTTATACTCGAAGGCATAACATTAAGGCATCAAATATCCCTAGGTTAGTCATGTGTGCAATAAGGTGTTTTTCATAAAATTAGAGAGGTTGCTTCAATTCCTGTGCAATAGTAATAGATTTAGTGATGAACTCATTAAATAAAGTCATTAACCCCACCCTGGCTAGAAAAGGGTGGTAACCTGTAGATGCCCCGTCCCAATTAGCCTTAGTAGCAAAAAGTGTGCGATAATAAATATTATTATCATTTTTTCACGTTCACTTTTTTTCAGTAACTATGGCTAATTGAGACAGGCTTTCTACAAGTTACCACCCATTTCTAGCAAGGGAGGGACTACAGATTTTATTTAATGAGTTCGTCACTAAATAAATTCCTATAGCATAGACGGCAATCGAACTTACAACTCTGGGTTACCATGTAAGAATAAGGCTAACTATTTATCTCACATGGCTTACCTGAGCCCCGTTTATAAATAACATTTCTAATATTACTGGGGGCTCAGGTTAGCCCATGCGAGCTAAAACGTTGACCTTAATCTCATGGTAATCCTTGAGTGGCGAGTTCGATTCCCACCTGGGCAATATAATTTATGTAGTGACGGAATTTATTAAATAAAACCCTTAGCCCAACCCTGGCTAGAAAAGGCTGGTGACCTGTAGATAACCCGTCCCAATTAGCCTTAGTTGGAAAACGTTGACGTTAATAAATAATAATATTAATAACAAATGGGGGTTTGGTGCTGAAATGGTGTAACCCACAAGTTTCCTGTTTTTGGAAAGAATGAGTAAAAGTAAAAGAAACCGTATAAATTAACTATTACTGCCACAAAAATTGTTCTTTGTACTTGGAGTGATATTAGTAAATTTAAATATTCGCTGTGTACATGAACTTAAAAATTGCATTTTCAGTGCTAAAATTGTGGGTTACACCATTTTTCCTTCAAGAAAAATTTGTAACTTTATTGGTGTATTCCACATTTTTGTATTTTTATACGTCATTGTCTCTATGAACAAAATATGTATTTACTGCAAGAATGAAGTAACCTACATTGCCATAGTTTTAAGAAAAATTGTGGAAATAACACTATTTAAATTAAATAAACAGTATGTATTAAAGAAAATAAACAACATTTATTTCACATTTTGCTACAAACATGGAATGCAAAGTACAACTTCTTACTTTACTGACATTAGACAATAATGTAACTTTTTAAGGTAATATTACAAAAACGTCTAGACAAATGAATCCATAGTGGGTTACACCAATTTTGCACTCAATCAATTTCAAAATAGTTGTCTTCAAGTTACACCACTAATGTTTCATTCCTGAATGACACCTAAACCAAGTACAAAAATGATGGGCTATAAAAACAATATAAGTAACAAAAAGCACAAAAATATAAAGAAATGGGCATTTGTGGGTTACACCGTTTCTGCACAAAACCCCTCAAATTTCACTGAAACACTTATTTTGATTGGTATATATGTTGACATATTTTGGATTAGGAATTCTGACTGGTCGATGAAGGATTATTTATAATCATTAATTATCTTCTGCTATTGATAAGAATTTCCCGGATTTGGTGATCATTGTCCTCGGGATATATGTTTGCAGGCTGGCGGAACCTCCTGGAGGGCAGCTAATATAACGAGGTGAGTCATGTGTGGACAGCATTACTGTTCGCCCCATGACAAGCCCATCAACTATGTATCGGAGACAGAATCTGGGATCCTATTAGATGGACAAGAGGATTAGCTACTGACTCAGAACGGGCTTTCATGGCCTATTAGAGTCCAAGATATGGCTGTAATATTTCTACAGTCTCTTCCTAAATCTCTGTAACTAGGCAGAAATTTAACATTTAAATTTCCCGCCAGTAGAAATCCATAGGACTCACATACGTAATGACGTCATTTGATAATCAACATCTTGAGCATAAACATGTCAGTTACTGCCTTTGCACGCATCCCTCCTAACAAGGAATCACAAATTGTCTATAGTACCAAAAACATTACCTAAAATATTGAGATAATTATATGAGTTTTGTCTGATTTTCTATTTAAATTAGACGGAGATAACTTGTTTTCAAATTCCTTACCGTACTAAGAAAAATTGTATCAAAATTGAAACTGTCTGTCCGTTTGTTACTCGTTCAAAAACAGCTTAGAGAATTTCCATGAAATTTAATATTTGCGAACTAACTATCGTAAGGTACAACACAAGTTAAATGAGAATTTTCAACCATGAAGCTATTTCAATGCCAATTTTTAATCCGTATCTTCGTTTAAATTGCTATTGTTATATTATCGGAAAAATGTAAAGAACAAATTGTGTTTAGAATAATGATTGGTTATTTACATATACGAATTTTGAAGTTTGATTTCCGACTATCCGTTTCCTGCATGCCCTGAACAAAATTTCTGTATAAGTATTAAAGTATTGAGTATTCTTAATATGAGATATTTTATATTCCACTATCACTGAATGAGTGCCGGTGGAAATGAGTGCTGGAAACACCATTATTATCTCAATTGATTTGCTGATAATGTCTGTTGTAAACATAAATCCAGTTAATTGCAATATCCTCAGCCTCACCCTGGTTATAAAAGGTTATTAACCTGTACATAACCCATCCCAATTAGCCATAGTAGCTAAAAGAGGCCTTTGATACATAATAATAATTGAAATATATTACAATTGGCTCAGGTTTGCCAATTGAGTTAAAGCGTTTAATCTCACATGGCTAACCTAGAGTGTTGAGTTCAAATCCCGCCTGGACAATATGAATTTATTTAGTGACGAACTCATTAAATAAAATTCTTAGTTCCACCTAGAAAAGGGTGGTAACCTGTAGATAACCCGTTCCAATTAGCCTAAGTAGCACAAAGTGGACGGTAATAAATAATAATAATAATAACGGGAAGTAATAAAGATATAATTATATTAAACGATTTTATTTCACCCTAATAAAGGATAACGTAGCTAGTATATATACTCAAATTCATTACTTTGATCACAATTCAGCTGTAGTTTTAAACATATTGAAACTTCTTGTTTTTCGAGTTTCGTGATTAAAAAAAAATTAGTTATTGGACAGAATAATTTACTAAAATACTCGTAGATTCCATGGGGTAAGGTCCAAGAGTAATGAAACAAAAAGTACCAAAAACATCTTATTGACTGTGTAATATAAACGGAAGTAAGTTACGTCGATTAATATAAACGTCTATAAATATAAACGTAGTCTTATTGACTGTGTAATATAAACGGAAGTAAGTTACGTCGATAGTTGGAGAAAAAGTTTATGATCTCCACTAGATTGTATTAAAGTATATTACGTTTACAGGAACATTTATAAAATAATGTTTGAAATAACTAATGGTTAAGTCACTATTTAACTTAGTGTGGTCCCTTAAAGTAAATTCGCTGGAAAGATTGTTCACCTGACTAAAGCTCTAAATGCAATATATAAATTTTGGCAAATCGTAGAAAATTAGTGTATTAGGGGAAAGAAAAATTGATTTCCATACATCTGCATATAGGCATTTTTTTCTATTAGTTCCAAAGCAGACACCGTTTTTATAACCATAAGTAATATACTTCTGACATGAAATTGAAGTTCCATTCATATAGCAGTTTTATTTGATTTTTTTTCAGAATTATTCTATTTCGATAACGGATTTATATAGCCCAATAATACAAAGGGAAAAATACCTAGGACGTATTTTTATAGGTGTGACTCAATCTCATTCAATTGTGAATAGATATAATTACTTTTGTATATTCATCTAAACTATTTAAAACTCTTAGGTGCTTCCCTTCAAATGAAGTTTTTACTCTTGATTAGTGTTACTTAAACGTCAATATATACTGCAAAGGGTGGATTGCATTGAAAACCGCTGATTCTACATAAACCAGGCAATTCTATAATAATCAGCTGTGTATTCAAAGAACACCTGATACTATATCGACAATTTAATTCTTAAATAATCGACTTCCAGACATTATGCATAGTGAGAATTTAGCCAAAAAGTGAAGGAGTACACTAATGCGGTATCTTAAGCCATCTCAATATTCCGGAACTGAGTCAGTGACTGCTATGACAAATACCGAGGATGCCTTTCAAAGAAGGCGATAGTTTAAGATGACTGAAATACGAAACCTTTTAGTGAGGTATGTCACATTTGGCTGTAACATTTTTGAGAAGTGATGGCATTTTATTTCCCTCTTTTTTAACCGCAGGGATGCTTTTTTATTATTTATTTCCCGAGGAATTTATTTTGAAGTTTTGGATATTCAAGATTCAAATACTTTCGATAACTAATTCTGATCAGATGAATTTAAACTATCCTTGGTATTGTGCTCTTTGTTCTTTCGGGTTATATTTATTCCTAAGGTTACAGTAGATCAATGTTCCATTGTTCCATTGTGAATTTTATTGACTGTTTTATTTAATCATTCAAGAAATTTTTTTTTTATTTGTACAAATCTTCATAAATCTATTTGCCATATCAAGAATAGATTATGACGGTTTTAAGTTTTACTCACATAAAGTAGTGTAATCCATGTAAATTACTTGGCAAGGTCGTTTTACTATCCATACTTATGAACTACTTAGCTAAAACACTCCTTTTAATTAGGAAATCTTCTTTAGAAGGTAGTGCTCACAAACGAGAAAGCTTCTTCACTTTTCTATGTTTTTAAGCTTTGTTTCTTCTCAAAAACCTATTTATTACTATTGAAATGTGAGTAGTCCTCATTTTGAAATTACCGATCCTGGGACACTCCATTCCACTTATTTTTACTTTAGTATCGCACCAATCTGATGTAATGAGATGGTATCTCGTTTAAAACTTAGATTAAAGATAAATAACCTAATTTAGGATAAGCACAAATACTCTATTTTGTAAGAAATTCAAAGTTTATCTCTACGAAGCTTATATGACGAATGTCCCCCAACCCCAAACGGTGGGATGAAGAACAAAATAGTAGAATAGTCCTACCTAACACCTTAAACCCCGACTCTCTTGTATTAAGCGCGTTCCTTTAGCTCCGAAAGTCTAGAGGATGGACATTTAAAACTGTTTTATGATTACGTACTGCTAATTCCTTCAGCGAACGTAACATTAACCAACTTGAATTAAATATTTTAATTACTATGGTTTCGGCAATGTTAATAATGCAATGTAACGGAAATGTCATTGAAATAAATCTTTGTCAATCTCATTGCTCTGGTACATATAGTTATAGGATTTGGTCGTGGACGTTTTGCATGTTTGTTGGATCTAATGGTCGCCTATCTGAATGTTGGTTGGATCAGGTCAAGGTCTATATGCATGTTCGTTGGATCTAACGATCGCCTATCTGAATGTTGGTTGAATCTGGTCAAGGTCTATATGCATGTTTGTAGGATCTAATGAAGGTCTATATGCATGTTCGTTGGATCTAATGATGGCCTATCTGAATGTTGGTTGGATCTGGTCAAGGTCTATATACATGTTCGTTGAATCTAACGATCGCCTATCTGAATGTTGGTTGAATCTGGTCAAGGTCTATATGCATGTTCGTTGGATCTAATGATGGCCTATCTGAATGTTGGTTGGATCTGGTCAAGGTCTATATGCATGTTCGTTGGATCTAATGAGTGCCTATCTGAATGTTGGTCGGATCAGGCCAAGGTCTATATGCATGTTCGTTGGATCTAATGAGTGCCTATCTGAATGTTGGTCGGATCAGGTCAAGGTCGATATGCATGTTCGTTGGATCTAATGAGTGCCTATCTGAATGTTGGTCGGATCAGGCCAAGGTCTATATGCATGTTCGTTGGATCTAATGAGTGCCTATCTGAATGTTGGTCGGATCAGGTCAAGGTCGATATGCATGTTCGTTGGATCTAATGAGTGCCTATCTGAATGGATCAGGTCAAGGTCGATATGCATGTTCGTTGGATCTAATGAGTGCCTATCTGAATGTTGGTCGGATCAGGTCAAGGTCGATATGCATGTTCGTTGGATCTAATGAGTGCCTATCTGAATGTTGGTCGGATCAGGTCAAGGTCGATATGCATGTTCGTTGGTTTTAATGATCGCCTATCTGAACTTAGGTTGAATTGGCCATCTCCTACATGAGCGTTCATTGATCTCGTCATCCTCTGATTGCTCAATTGATGATGTGCCGGTCTCAACTCTCTAACAGTCAAGAGTGATGAAGGTTGGTATTTTAAACATTTTATGCGTTTTAGCATTTTAATTTGTTAACTATGATTAATTTTATTGGTTTGTATTCTCATTATCCGTTAGTATAATTTCCAAAAAAATTAGTCTTAAGGAATACTTTTTATATTTTTTTTTAACATTTAATCTGTACCGCTATGTTCTAGGTGTTTCTTCTAAAACAGGTTTGGGCAACCTCAAGCATGTTGTGGGCCAAACTTTAATGTGCAAATACGTTCGCGGTCCGCTTTTAAAGGTAGTGCTTTTTAAAGTTGTGTTTATAATTTTTAACGATAGATATCAAACATGGCATTATTCGACAATGTAATTATAATACAATTTATTAAAATGACAAAATGAAATGAAATAAATAAGTACACATTATTATTAAATAGTAAAATTTGGAATTATTACAAACAACGAAAGTTAAATAGCGTCACCGAAATCAATGAGACACTTGAGCTTGAATTTGGGAAACTAATCCATCAATGTTAGGATTAATTCCACTGATACAAAGACGTAAAGAATTTTCCAAATTATCGTAACTCAGCCTTGTATGATGTTTTGATTTATTAATTTTTATCATTTAAAAGAACTGTTCGCATTTATAAGTACTGCCAAACGCACAAATCTCTCCTCACCTTCCTCTGTGGAGTGAGTAGTGTCATTTTTGTTTAATTGGGTTTTCCAAATTGCCTCGCGGGCCGGATCAAATCTTACAGCGGGCCGGTTGTTGCCCACATATGTTCTAGAAGAATTCATCTGTTCATTCTGTACAGCTCTGAGGATGAAAACTTTATCCTAAGAAAGTACTTCGCCCACAAGTAAGTAAGTATTTTTAATTATCGCTTAGCTGTTGTTGTTCATACCAAACAGAATACAGTCTAGCTTTAATATTCTGGTTTAAATATTTTATGGAAGAAGTTAATTGAATACATAAACATGGCCATAAAAATAAATCTTAATTCTTGGTATACGAGGGGGCGGCGATATTACCAAAGGAGGAGAGAGGGGGGGTTTAGGAAGGCGCAGATTACTAAAAGGCAAGCAAATTACTATTGAGCAGAACTTCCTCCCTTTATACATATGCAGATGGGGCGAGACCGGATATTAGAGACATAATTTCCTGTGAGCCTAGAAATTACCCAGCCTCTCATAACAACCGTATCCTGTGTCAACACACAGAGAGGTCCAATCCTCTAGGGGGGGCCTTTTAGGTGTCAAATGGTTAAATCCTGATCAATATCGTCCTATAGTTCTCGCGTCCGGCCCGACCTCATTACACACATAGCTACAATATATGCACCGGACGACATCCATTGCACTCGATTAACCGAGTCCTGCGTGGGCCGTGAATTTCGCGAAAAATTCCACGGACGTTTTTAAAAAATTAAATTAATATGCAGTGGGTTTCCAATTTTTTTTTTTTTTTTACATTATTAGTTAGTTTACGCACACTCTGGAAATCCAAATGGGATGAGCGATGTTAATGCCCTCGCATAGGAATTGTTTTAGAGATGACCTCCTTATTTATAGTCTTTAATTTGACCCTTGATAGAATATCGTGGTTAAGGTTCGTCGTCTCAATCAGTCATCGTAGCAACATAAAATGGATCCTATTAGAAAAGAAAAAATGTTGGAAACCTCATGTCCTCGGTTACATTAAATATACAAAATAATTGGCTGGGCTTCATTTAAAATTATTAAAATTGAAAGTTTGATACGATATCTCCGTTTCAGGCATCAAATTAAACAAAGACATTGACTATCGTTGCTGATATATCTATGATCCAAAAGAAAGTTCTCTTCGAATCTATGAGAAATTTGATTTTTTTTTTATTTTCTCCACTTTAAAACCCTTCTTACCTTAGTCCATTTCGATTAAAGTAGAATGTAAATGTTTAAAGTTGTTCGGCGACATCACCGAATCATCTCTGCTTTGAAGTATATACATTTCTTTTTTTGTATTATATAATGGAAAGATCTGCTTGGCACATTGTGAGAGCATTGATTGAAGGGAATTTCTGTCTAGAATGAATATAGAATATGTGAAATAGTAGAAAGAGATGCCAATTTTATTTCATCGGTCAAAGGGAGGTTTGTTTTTCGTCAAAGTCATTCTTAAGTACCCACCAAATTCAGGATATTATTATTATAATAATTATTATTGTCGTTCACTTTTTGCTAAATGTGTTAAATAGGGACGAGTTATCAATAGGTTACCTAGATAAGATGGGACTAATGATTTTATTTGATAAGTTCGCCATTAAATTAATTCATATTTGCCCAGGTGGGA
The DNA here is from genome assembly GCA_019009955.1 of Riptortus pedestris. Taxonomy (NCBI): domain Eukaryota; kingdom Metazoa; phylum Arthropoda; class Insecta; order Hemiptera; family Alydidae; genus Riptortus; species Riptortus pedestris. The sequence continues at coordinate 38,853,910 of CM032230.1, forward strand.
ACTCGCTACTCTAGGTTTACCGTGTGATATTAAGGTCAACGCTTTAACTCACGTGGCCAACCTGAGCCCGAATTGAGGATATAAAGAAGTGTCTTTTGAAATGACTAATGCTAATAAATACACAGCTGCTATCTCAAAATGACACCGACTGAATGAATTTATTGTAATATATTAACCTGTACTTTGTACTACTGAGGCTAATTGGGGTGGGTCATCTATAGATTAATACCCTTTTCTAGCCAGGATGGGACAAAGGGATTTATTTAATGAGTTCCCCGCAAAATAAGTTTCTTCTGTCCAGATGAGAATCGAACTCACGACTCAAGGATTAGTAAGTGACATTAAGACTGGTAAGAGTGAGATTAATATTTGTAAATTAGTCCATAGACGGTTTCAAGGTCTGTGATAAGGCTATTATCATTTATTTCTGATTTTTTGAAAAGTAGCTCATTGCTGACTACATTATTCTTCATTGAAGAAACATCATTCATATCATTCAGTTTTATTACTCATTTATTATTTTTGTGAATGGTGTTTATTTACACCCCCTTTGTACTAAGGATATTGGGCTTATCTAACTAGAGTTGGGCTGAAGAATTTATTTAATGAGTTCGTCAAGAAATAAACTCCTATTGGCAAGGTGAGACTTGAACTTGGTTTACCAACTGAGGCTAAGACTAACGTCTTAGCTCACATGGTAACCTCAGCCCTGTAAAATAAATTTACTCATTTATGTCAATGATCATAATTTACACAATCTGCAGGTATAATCTGAAAATGGTTATATGACGAAGTTAGGGCTGGTTAGAAAAAATAATGTGTCATATTTGCCACATTTTTTAAAATATAGTAATTATGTTATTTTCATGGTGTAGTGAAAAACTGAACCAACACAGACTGTACGACAGGCGTTTAATCCTTTCAGTCTCAAACTGAATTGACAAAAGAACTCTTAGAGCTGGAGGGTGAAGACAAATTTTCCTGTTATCCTGAATACAGATAATCTTCCAAAAACCTGAATAGATTTTTGGCAAGACCTTGTGTTATTTATGGACGGAATACGAGGGCATTCCCACCCTCCGTTTTTTTGTTGCCTTTTGCAGGATATTTATTTAAAAGACTCGGCGGATGAAGTAAAGTCATAGCTCTGACATCACTTTTCACTTTATTCTTTTCAAAATCGGAAAAAGAGAAAAATCGACTCCATCGTCCACAATTCATTTAATACTTTTTTTCCTTCCTTTTTTTTTTTTACAATTTATCCTTTCACTCTCTACAAACACAGAGACATATATAAAATTCTTTTATTTCTATTCCAGTCGAGTACAGAGCCTCGCAATTAGTGAGGACGGATAACTTCCGACAGTGAAAACATTTTTTCATGTTTGTGTCAAATGAAAGAATAGCAGAAGGGGATAATGAATTTTAATCGGCGATCCGACGAAAAAAAAATGAAACGTGGCGGGGGGAGGGGGCGCGAGTTAATTTGAACGTGAAAAGCGGGTGACCAGATAATTCATAAGTGGCTTATGCTGTGAATGAGAAGTTAAAAAAAAACAAAAGAAAAAAACGAAAAAAGTAAATCCCTCATGAAATGGTCGATTTAGATTTCATTAAAGCTCTCATTGTGTTAAGCGGCTTTTGACGGACGGTTTTGACTCGGCCAAAGAGTCATTTTACTGGATGAAATTGAACGCGTCAATACCGATTATATACTGAATACATAATTCATTATTGCCGCTTGAAAGACTACATTAGTGCTTAGCGACACAGAGGTTCCCGCCCATTTAATTTGAGCTGCATATAAACCGCACGGTTTCCAGCCAGCCTCTCATTTATATTCTAAATGTATTATATTTGAATTATAAATATAAAAACAACACAATAGTAACTCTCAGATTTTGAGTCGCTGCATTATTTTTTTATTTATATATATTTCCTTTTTAAAAATATTGAACTTATTGACTATGTTTCAACGTTTGGTTAATGCCAACAACAAATTATTTACTAATATTCTTCTGAAATTGTTTTATCGTTTATTTAAATTCCTAAATTAATTTTTATTTACTACGTACGTATATAGTGATGAGGTTTCCACTTGCTACCTGTTGCACAATTGCGACTAAAGCAAAAAGATTTGTCACACAGGAGCTGCACTTTAAACAGTTTCCTTAATAACGCAGATTTAAAGGGTTTAACATAAAGAAATAAATTTTATTTTTAATGTTGTGACTATTTCTGTTTCAATTACGAGTAGATCGGGAGGAAGCCTTTCTCTTTTTCATCACATTTTATCTCTACATGTTTCACTTTAAACAAAGCCACTTCAGGTGTTTCTCCAAAATGAACGCAAAAAAGTACAGCACGCAGGAGCTAAGTAAACTAAAAAATGTGATACAAAAATGAACGATACACGAATGTTGTCAAATTACGTTCACCCCATTTTCACCTTAGAATCCTACGAAAAAGATTTGAATGTATGCTACAAAAGAAATGGTTAGTGATGTTAATGAACTCAATCTTAAATGAAACTCATAATAGAGACTGTACTATCCTTACCAACAATCAACATAATTAACTATTATTGGTCTGGCGCCTAATAACAGATATATATGTGGATAAAAATTTGAATCACACTCTAAACCTCTTCCCCCACTGGTGTGTACTTTTTCTGCACGATACGTTTAAATCACGAATTTTAATGAAATTATATGATCGTTGTTTAAGTACTAATTAAAAAAATTAAAGTATTCTTTTCAGTTTTCATTGTAAGAACGCTATGTAAATATTTTTAATAATAGAGATATTTGGGATATCGAACGGAAAAAGAATGCCGTGTTTGGTAACAGTCAATCATCATGGCCGCTGAAGAGTTAAATGATACACATACAAATAAATGTTAGTGAATGTAATTTATGTTAAAACCTGTCTTTTTTTCTTTCGTATTTATTTTAGAATTACTCTCTTGATATTTTAAATCTGTGAATAATGGAAGACGAAGGTTCTTAGATCTCCAACAAGGAAAAAAAATTGAACCTCTCGGAATTATACTACCGCAAGAGGGGAGACCCACAGGTTGAAATATACTTGTAAAAAGGGTTCTGATTATTACAATTTTATATTTATTTAGTGTTGTTGTTTTCGATCAGGTTATATATATATATATATATATATATATATATATATATATATATATATATATATATATATATATATATGGTGTTGTTGTTTTTTTGAGTTTTCGTCAGTGTTAGTGAAAAAATCTTAGTTCATTCTAATATTTCGTTCATTTTTAAATATCTTTAGTCTTGGTAAGTAGAATTAACGCAAACACTATATATAGTGTATATATATATATACATAGAGTTTTATGTATTTCCATTTTTTGTGAACTTTACTAATTCTTTTAATTTTCAAATGGAATTATATTTTACTTTTTGATTTAAATTATACCCAGGGTGGCTGTAGAAAACCCGTCCTAATGAGCCCTAGTTTCAAAAAGTGGACGTTAAAAAATAATAATAATAAATTATTCCCTGGCGTTTAACATCGTTGTTGGTTTATTCTCCTCCAAGTATACAATCATGAAAAATTTTGATTTTCATATTCCGAAAGAATATTCAAATCCCTGAATCCTTTTTGACTAGTTTCGGTGACAATTAAGTACTTATCTTGCATAACTAAAATATACAAGCCTTAGAATGTTGTCATTTCATATGTAAGACTCCTGTACCTATCTATTAGTGCAGTTAACTTTTCATCAAATTCGTTTGAGAGGGTGGGGGTGGTTTAAAAGGGCGGGAATAAAATATTTGAAGACTATTGGTACGTACTATACATACTGAAAATTGGTATAGGACCAAAGTTTTATAAATTACGTTCTATTTTTTGATCCGATATGTTGGAAAGAGAGTATCCTTTATGACTTTAAATTAAATAATTTTAAATGAACTGAATCATTTATTTACTATGATTCTGTTTAAACATTTGTGTGATGATGGTTTAGATGGCTGATAGAACCTTTTCCAACAGTTCGTTAAGCGGCGGAAAACTCGGGCACCCAAAAAGTTTGTATAAGGAAAATTTCCCAATCCATCCAACAGATTGGAATTAAGTCGGATCGAATATCGTTACCAACTCCGAGAGAGAGAGAATAGGGGCAGAGTATAATTGCTGTTGGGAAGAGTTGTTGTTAGCGACGGTGATATACGGCAAATGATTTGCTATAAGTTATCACTTGCTTTGGAAGTGCTCTTTCAGCACTATCGGCGCCTGGGGTTGAGGAGGTCCGGAGGGGACTCAAGTTGCTCCCGTCCAGGATATATTGGGGGGCCAACTCCAGGTACTCCCCGGGGAGGTAATTCGCCACTTCCTACGGGGGACTTGGCTCGTCTCCATCTCAATCGATTTACCCCCCTCGATTGCCTCCTTCAGTCGACCAGCGTTCATACTCCGATGGATTCCCACTTCAATCCTATCAGCCGGGACGCTTAAAAAGAAATATAATCGAAAAGGTTCGAGTAGAATGTCGATAGTTATGCTCATTCGGCGTAATCGTAGTTTTCCGTCAATTCAACAGGCCCAATACAGTTCACTAATAACAAATGTGGACTCATATCTGAAAAATTAATTAAATTATGCCATTAAACATGATCTCCCCCTTCCCTTCGAATTTATACGTACTGACCCTTTCGGAACCCATTCGGACTATTTCTTCCAGGGAAGCTGGGTGGTAGAGGAACGAATCAATCTGGATTTACAAAGTAGGCCTGCTTTCCTCTGCAATTTAATTTTATTTAGGTAAAGTGTACCTTCAGAACAACAGCTCTATTTTCACTGTCTGCTGCCATAGACAAAGCCCTATGAAAAACAAGTAACCAACATTATTTAAATTAGCTATTTTTAAGTAATGGAAGCTCCAGTTTTTTCAGTGGTATTTATTTCTATTTTGATCTATTGTTGAACGTTACCATGTATTTTAATTTGGATTTTTTTCTTAGGTTATGGTTATTAATTTAAATAATGTTGGGTACTTGATTTTCATATGTTTCTGTTTATGCCAACAAGCACAGTAGATAGAGCTGTTGCACTGAAAATGCACTCGGTCTAAATAGAAAGTATTCTTGAAAACAGAACCACCGTGTACATCCAGAACCATTTTGACTAGTTTAGGTATGCACATGTCACAAAACTCAAGAACATCAAGGAGGGCCCCCGTAAGGGCTACTGGTGCTTGTGTGCAAAAAAAGGATTTTGGCGCCCCTTAAGGCATTTTGAATTATCTTTTTTTTTATGGTAGGTAGGTGCTTGAAATAAAGCAAAGAACTGAACTTTAAAAGTCATATTTATTTGTAGACTAAAATATCAAAATGAAATAAACAGAATAAAATTTTTTTTTTGGGCCCTTGGTTTACGCACCCCTAAAGGATGGCGCCCGAGTGCATTGCACACTTGGTAGCGGGGGCCCTGACAACAAGCCTTAGATTCTTTAAATTTCATATTTAGGATTGTGGAAAATCTAGTTAAGCACCTATCCTTTTGATCGACATTAACTAAGGGAGAGGGGATGGGATAGATAAAACGACTATAAGGAAATACAATCGAAACAAGTTCGAATATTATATTGACAGTATGTTCAAATATGTCATAACTCCATCATCATTATTGTAGTTTCCTGTCAGGCACGGTGGTTCACTAATGACGTAGGCGGTTTCATATCTGAAAAATTCATCAAATTGCGTCGTTTTTGATGATCCCCCCTCCCTTAATATTGGAGTTACGAAAAAATGCATTGAACAAGAATTGTAGACTATCAATAGTTTAATTAGATTCATTTTTTAACATTTGCCGATTCGATTCTCAATAACGGAGATATTTCGATTTTTCAATTATTCCTCCCTCCCCCTATAGGAATTATATATATTTCCGGTTGAAAACATAAACCTTAAAAACCATTAGCCCCTGAGTGAGTGATAACTCGACGTTCAATCCCCATTAACCAAGGAGGACCTGGTATGAGTTCTCTTCAGTGAACTTCCTTCAGTGGTCCTCACTATGTACGGGGCAAGGGTTTTATCACCGACGGCTACGGTTTGCATGTTAACTGTGACAAACGCCTTAACTTACATTGTAAACCTGAACCCCTTTGATTCAATTTAGTTTGCAATATTCATTACATTGAGAAAAATGTATATAAAAAATATTTGTTAGATCCCATGACTTGATACCTGGTTTTTCTTTCGATATGTTGCAAGTGATTGTTTCTATTGTATTGGAACCAATATCATAAATCACTGTTCCAATCATTGTGAAACTATTGAAGTTTCATTATGCAAATTAGTGCAATTTCACGAAAGCTCCATGTCCCATTGTTGTTCCCATGACAACCCTAAAATCGGGCTCGAGACCTGAGCCCCCACCGGTTGCAGCATGCTTTCTGATGTAATTTGACTATTGGCTCAGAGAGAGCGGTGATGTTCTCCGTACACCTTCCGGACGTACTCCTCGGAGCTGGGAGTAGTCATGTATGAGGCCACCATGACATCACGACCACGGGAGCTGTTTCATGACTGCTCCCGATTGAATTTGCATTCCGCGGCCCAGTTGTTCCCAGACGGGGGCGAAAGCCGCCTCATTAAGCTAACCGCGCGAACATACGCTCCTCTAAAAACCCTTCCCGCCCGTTCCCACAGTCGCCGGCCTCTGTCATAGCAAGGCTTATGTCGGCGTTTATAAGTTGGACAGTAAAAGGGATAGTAAATCATGTGTTCTCGTTCCCAAGTAAGGCTCCTTCGACTACTGTTCTTCTTTGGGCCAATTAATGGATAATTCTTGAAAGTCTGTTTCAAGTAAATTATTACTCTTGCGATTTGCATATATTGGAGAGTTTATCTCTAAAGGTAGTTCAGAGTGGTGCATATCCAAAGAATTAAATCTTAAGGTTGCATCATACATGATATAGAGCTTATTAGAAGATTTCTCTTAAGGGATATCTGCTATTGAGGTTGTACTTATCATGCGATTTTCGTATAATTTATTCAAATGTTCATCGATCCTACCCAGGAGATGACGAAAATGAGGTCCGTTCAAAATTGTATATATATATTTGTCTGTTAACGATCTAGTGTCCAAACTCCATATTAAAACGTTTTAAGTAAAGATCTGAATGGCTGAAATCCTGTATATAGCCAATCTTACTGCTAATTAAATGGTCTATAAATGTTGCTCTATATATATTTTCTGTATCATGAATATTAACCGAGATATTTGGATTTTATAGTTTTCGGCTTTGAGTTAACAGCAACTATTACTCATGTCATATCAATAATATAGCTTTTTTATCATGAGCCAATTCATTCCAAGGTTAATTAAAAAATATTGTTTTCATTGAATATTTAGTTTGTGAGATATATGCAAATACGTTCTGTTGATCCCCCCTTCTTTTGTTCTTGGATTACTAATTTGAGTGATTGAGATAAAAATTATTCTGTGTCATTATAAATTACAGTACAAGCTATAATAAATAGTTTTCAATAAAATTAATATGTTATATTCAGACATCTTTCAGGTTATTGTTTTTCTTTCCTGTCTAGAATATTTCTTTCTACCTGTTCAGCTCTCCGGGTTGTCTGACAATTCAGACACTTTCCGTTGGGAGGTTATTAAAACTGACTGATAGACATCTCATTACCGCTAGTAGTTATTCACTTAATATTCAAGGTGGTGTTGAGTGTTTGTTACCAGTATGTAGATTTATCTAATATTTCACCTGGGTAATCTGCTTAGTTTACGCAGCCTGCGTGGCGGATTTTAGCAGATTTCCCTTAAGGGAAATCAGCTATTGAGGTTGTACTCATGACGGAATTTTCGAAATTTTTCTTTAAATGTCCATCGATCCTACCTAGTAGATGACGAAAATGAGGTCCGTTCAAAACTGTATATATAATATATATATATATATATATATATATATATATATATATATATATATATATATATATATGTATATATATACACGAGTATATATCTATATATTTGACTGTTACCGCTCTAGCGGTCGCAATTTTTGTGTGATCGTTACTAAACTCGATATTTAGTCGTTTTATGTAAAAAGAAAGATCATGTTCGTTAATGGCTGAAATCGGACCAGTGGGAGGGGGAGTTTAGACAGGTGGATTTTCTAAAATTCGAAATATTTCCGTGACTATACGTCGGATCGAAAATTGTATAGAATCAACCTTATTGCAAATTAAATGTACTATAAATATTGTTATATAAGTTTATTCTCTATCTTTAATATTAACCGAGATATTTGCATTTTTCAGTTTTCAGCAAATCGCCACTTCTACTCATAACAAACAATACTCTGCTACATAATACATCACATTATTGGAAGTTTAAATACCAAAAATAGTATTCAAGAGACCTTTATTATACGAGATACATGCAAATATGCCCTGGTGACTCCCCCCCCCCATCTTAAAGCTTTGGACTACTAAAATATTATTGATTGAGATAACAAATATTCTGACTCAATATTAAATACAGTACTAGACATAGTAAATAGTTCTAAATAAAATTAATAAGTTATATTCTCATGTATTTCAGTAATTGTTTTTCTTTCCGTTGTGAGAGGCGGGTAGACCCGTTTGTTTACATTTCTAACCTAACGCTTCCTGTCGGCAGGTTATTGAAATTTGATGAAACATTTTTATTTCCGTTTGTATCTATTCATGGTGGTGTTGTGTTAAAGTATGTACATTTATCTATTACTAAACTTCACGAGGAAAAATTGTTTAGTTTACGCAGCCCCTGCGTGACGGTCTTTTTTCATTGTTAAAGTCCAAGCAGCGATTTATTTCTACTGAATATATACATGACATCATAGACTGGTTAGATCTAATAAATATTTAAGTGTGTATGCGTGTTTATATATTTGTTCATTGAATATCTACAGACAACCATAATTTCTTCCAGGTTTCTCGAGTCTTTCCAGGTCCTCTGTTGAAGGAGCACAATATGCAAAGAGACAGCCAATTTGACATTATATTTAAGAGGTTGCAATAGGCGTGACTTGGGGTAAGAAGTGAGCCAACCGGCTCTCCATCGACTGCGACTATGGCGAGCCATGAGGAAGACCAAGGATGAGATGGGTTGAAAGAGTGAAGAAGGACAATGCGGAGTTCCACGTACATGTCTATAGACAATGCCCATGAGGTTTTGTAAAGCTAAGCGAAAAAAATATATTTGTCTATTGCCACCTTAGTGGTCATAATTTTTATTGACCGTTGCCAAACTAAATATTGAATCGTATCATGCAAAATTGATGGTAAACAACATTAACAGCTGAAATTGAACCGGAAAGAAATGTTTGTTTGATTTTGGCAAAAACATCATGGTCATCAATGCCCAACACTCTTCAGACAGTATTTGAGTTCCCCGATCATGGGAAATCGCTGACACACGCACGCTAGGCCGACTTTTATATATATATATATATATATATATATATATATATATATGTATATATATTCTTTTTTTTAACTTTGTATTTTTTATTTCAACCCCCCCCCCTTTGGGAATGAGATATGTGGTTTAGAGAGAGGAACGAAAACTCGGACCAGTGATCGAAAAACCTCAAATGACCATTGTTATTCCTAATTTAAACTAGATTAATATTTGAAGAAATGTTTCAATAATTATCGCGTCGTGAATAGAGCTTCAATAGCTGATCCTTTCAGGGAAATCTGCTAAATCCGGTACTCTCTCTACTCTAATTAACAATTTATCCTGATAACATTCTGGATTCTGGGATTCAATTTATAGAGAACTCCATGTGAGGAGGATAGATATGCCCTGTGGGATAGAGTTGCATTCAGCAAACGCATTCATGGCCGTATGCAATTATGTCTCAATGGTTCAAATCAGCTATTGACGCAGTGCTTCAGTCGGCCCACGTCCATTTTGCGGTTACCAATTAGAATTGTATTGAGCCCTGTACTGTGAAATGCCGTCCCAACTTGTGTTCAGCAACTTTGATTATATCGCCATGTTGGATTTATCTCTAATGCTCTTTATCACTATCCTATCAGCTCATCATCAATGCAATGTATTTTGGATAGGTTTTTGGTTCAAGAGACTGATTGAAATTGCATTTCTGAAATAGTATTAGTTTATTTATATATGTTTTTGTTTATAGAAATTATCTGTGAAAATTTCACGAAAGAATCAAATTAACACCCAACAAGGATTAAAAAAAGTACGTCACGCAGAAGCTGAATAAACTAGCAGATTTCCCACTCTCTGGAATATATAAGTTGATAATCTCATCTCACCATATATTCGAACAATATAGGCTACACGAACTTATTCCGACATAATTACCAACAAATTTCAATATTTTCGGATTGAAATTTTCAATGATTGCCCCCAACCCCAACCGATTTAATCCCTTACCTAGGATAATCTTATCTTAAATGTTAAGGGTGGTGGTGCTTAAATTTAAATCATATAGTTTAGAACGTAAAACCTTAAGTGGTGTTGCTACACCGAAAATACTTGCAAATATTTCATGCCGTAATAATTCAATGAAAGCCATATCTCATATTTAAGTTTTGAATAAAGGAGCTCGTGATATAGGTGCTCAGAGCTTTATATCTTCTCTTTGATGTTGACACACTTTTCACTTTATTGTACGGTGTAAAGGAAATATCGTAAGAGGGAAAATTTTTAGTTTTGAGTTAAGAATAGGATTTCGCTGTTCACTGGAGCAGAAACAGTGTGAGCTTTTTCCATCCACTCCAGCTGAGTCCTGTGGTACCACGGGCGCAACAATGCTGTTTTAATTATACATATTAAGGTTAGAGTACCAATCTAAGTACAAGACGTTCTGTAAGTGTAAGTTACAAGCACAGCAGTAGTAGATTTGGGGTTTCTAATGAACTAAGTCCAAAAATTCTAAAGAATGTAAAAAAATATTTAAACTAGTAAACTGTTCTGGCTGGTGGACGCCCATCATTAAGTGAAGGATGTAAAAGGTCAAACACCTCACTATTATGTAAGTCCTTTTGCATATTCAGTGATCGATGGTTATTTCTTACTCAGGCGGGATTTCCTGAGAAATTTAGTTTAAATACAATAATTAATTTTGACACAGTATGTTAAATTATTAAACCAAGATCTGACTTGAAAACGTTAGTAGAGGTGGCTTATAGGAAAATAGTCGTAGAGTTGACCAAAAATCGAAACTGCGAAATCCGAACTGCCCATTGAAGGACAGCACTAACTGTCTCCTTGTCAGTTGTCAATACGATAAGGTATTGCGAACAGTATTGACCGTTTAAGGACCGCTTAGTGGAAATCCACATTGTACTTCATGCTTAACTTCCGTTCTGTGCAGTATCACACAATTTCCTCCCATTTCGCACAAAAGGTGGTGTAGATTTTATCGACTGAGAAGAGGGGGGGGGGGCGGAAGGCGAGATATTCAGCAGATGAATCGCGTGGGTACTTGTCACAGCTGGCGGCCCTGTCCGACCTAAAGGGTTTACACGACTGTGGTACATCTGCCGACAAAGGGAGCAGTACCCACAACTCCACCCTTTAGGCTCGGCGACTCCTTTCATCACCTTTGTCCCGGAGACGAGGTCGTGGAAGTGGAATTAAATGTGCCTCCAGGTCTCAGGTGAGGGTCCCCCAGGTAGGCAACCCGAAACCACTCTCACGGCCCAGTCATAATATTATGACCTCTCTCAGACCGTCATATTTCATAAATCAACGTCCTCTCGTGGGATGACTGCTAAAAGCATCTCATTGTGGAGTACGTGCACTTAGAACGAATCTTGGTTTTAAGTCAAATAGCTGTTAAAAGCTTTTATACGGTTGTCATTTAACTTTTAAACCATGGAATTGAACCATAAAACATGCCCAATACAAACAATGGATGTACTTCTTCTTTTATGATTTTATTTTTATGTTTACCCGGAATTATCTCCCAACACAAATATTCCAACACGTGCAAGCACAAAAAATTTAAGGAATTTGCCTAGTAGTTTACGTCTGCTTTATATCTAAGATATTTTCCTTCTTAAAATATAATAATTTAAAAAATAACAATTGCCAAAGAGCATATATCTATTCTACGTTTTCGAAAATCATTAGCCACCATTTTTATGTCTATATTCCTATAAAAAATGTATTAAATCGTGGAAAATTTAGGTTTAATCGGATTTACCCGGGCACCCCTAAACACATTTAGGCTATTTTTTGTGCGACTCTAGTGCAATTTCATATTTAGGACTGTTAATATATACTTCTGCACATCTCTACTCGAAACGGTGGAGGGGTTTTTGACCAGAGAAAATAAAAATTGAGAAGTCCTTTTATTGCTTTTCATAAATGATTTATAAATTACATTATGTGACACGTTTTACGCGGCAATAGAACTGAGAAATCGTATGACTTTCAAACGAAATAAGGTTAAATGAAATAGGGAAAAATATTTTTTTTTTTTATTTCATTTTAAAGGAGCACAAAGAGAGTCCTCTGGCGTTCACATCAGATTTTTTTTTGTTATTAAAATCAATGCTTGAATGATATTTTCTTAAATTTATTTACTAAAATGAGTTTCGCAACACCGGCGATTTACTCATTATTCAAATGTGCTCAAAAAGCGAAAACCAAAAAAAAAAAAATAATAACAAGAAACGGAAAGGAGTGAAATATGGCAAACGGTGATTTTTGAAACGGGTTATTGGCATACCAGTCTATATGAAACAAACGATATTGTTTATGGAAACATCAGGGTGATGAAAATAATTTAAATCAAAATGTAAGTATAGAAGGGGAAAAAAGAAAGAAAGAAAAAAGAAATAATAAAAGAAATAAGGGAAAACCTAAAAAAAAAAAAAAAAAAAAAAAAGGACACGAAAAAAAAATAAAAAAAATAAATAAAATTAAAGTGTATACACTCGGCTGCTAATGTAGGAAATATGTGGAGTATAGTAGTGTGTAGAAATTGTAGATTATAGTGTATTGTATATATTAATGTCTTTTAGATTTTTAATGACGGAGTCTATGTAATTACTGTTATCGACCAAAAGTTCCTGTATGTTATCTGTAATTTCTAAATTGTCTCTTCGTCGACCGTCAGTCAATATGTGATGTACAGTTTTAGTTTCGTTACAATATGAATGAATGTTATAAAAGTTTGAATTATATAAATATAATTAAAAGTTTATTTTTTTAAAGACCATCATAGGACCAGTAAGAATAGGTGATTAGAGAAGTGGTGACATATAATATGGTAAATAAAGATTTTCGTAACTAAATAAATTTCTTTTTCCCTGGCGGGAATCGAACTCTCCACTCTAGCTTTTCCATGTGAGATTAAGGTCAATGTGTGTCTTTAACACACATGACTAAGCTGAGTTAAACTGTTGACCTAACTCGTACAACTATGAATACACATTTTCTTCTTCTTCAGATATTCATTAGAGTATTTTAAATAATGGTAAATTAAATACATAAAATAAGTACCATTGTTGCAGTTGGGGCGCTTTTGGGGGATTAAATTTATATTATTGCATAGTTTATAATAACAAATCTTGTCCACAATTATGATTTGTTTATTACTTGAATGAATGCTATCCATGGTTATGAATTGTATTGTAAACAGTATTTTCAAAAGTTGAGAGGGAGATTTATCGGGAACTCATTTTTTTTCTTTCTCCTCTTCGTTTTATGCTTATGGGACTAAAAAAAGTCTAAAGTTTGCTATTGTTACTAGGATAAATAGTAACCTAAAGAGACGGGAAGTGTAGAAATATTGTGTATTATAAAGCCAAGTGAAATGATAATTATTATTCAGATTTCCTAAGCAACCAAGACAGTTGATTTCCCGAGCGAAGCCGGGTACCTTAGCTAGAATATATTTATTCACTTTTATTGGAAAGTTTTCAGCATTCAATAAACTCCCAGTCTTACTCATTAGAGATTATTCCATCTTACAGTCTTATTGGCCCTTATAATTTTAAGTCTTACTTACCATGGTTTCTCACAACAGAAGAAATAGAGAATAGAAAGTAATAGCCCATCGCAGGGCTTCTTTAGACCACTCCCTTGTTCAACTTAATTTACACTTCACCTGCTTGATATTTTTATCTGGAGGTCCGTACCTGCCTTGCCTTCTTAATTTTTAAATTAATTATAATACCACTTCTTAATTACTAATTTATGGCAAAATTCCAAATGTTTTGAATGTCATCTCATATTACAACATTCTAAGTAGCAACGCTAATCTTTCATATATTACCAAACTAATAGCTGTCCTCTATCTAAACCTCTCACAGTTTTATAAGTTAGGTAAGAATTGCATTCTTGAAAATTGTGTTAAATTTATAGCTTACATCTTATTCCGAAGCCATATTTTTGGAGGCATGAATACTAATAGCAAAATGTATTATGGGGAGTTTAACATTAAATTACTGTTATTTTGGAATATAAAATTTCATGTTCCTACGAATTTTCTTCTTATATAAAATGTGAGAATATACCAAAATATTTACATTAAATATTAAATCGTAGATTCTACTGATTGAATCAATAGCCAATCAAACAATTACGATTGTGTCTTCTCCGCTGAAAGAGTTCATCTTTTTAGTGTGGGCAAACCGTGAGCATATTCCTACGAGAAACATTACGGCACAACTGATGTTAAATTTCCATACGATTTTTCGGTGTAAATGTTAGAATAATTTTTGCACAAACATGTTTTCACCAGATCCTGCTATCATCATCAGATGCTAAAACAGTAACATATAAAACATTATCTCTGTTAGTATGAGCCATAACGAAAACATTACATAACTAAATTTGTTGGACATGGTAATGTACTATTTCTTTGTTCTCTTACTCTAATATTAACGTAAGTAATTGTAATTTAGAGGGGCCAGCCTTTATTAACGGTAATAAATAATATATCTTGGGTGAAATTCTCTTCGTACAATCTTCGGCAGAACCAGTATAGAAGATGCAGGTCTAGGCCTTAGATGACTTTCGTTTTTTAGCAGATTTTCCTCAAGGGAAGTCAGCTATTGAGGTCGCACTCATGACGCGTTTCGAAAAATGTCTTCAAATGTCCATCGATCCTACCCAGGAGATGACGAAAATGAGATCTGTTCAAAATTATATATATATATATATATATATATATATATATATATATATATATATATATATATATATATGTATGTATGTATGTATGTATATTTGCCTGTTAATGCTCTAGCAGTCGCAATTTTTGTTAGATTGTTACCAAACTCGGAATTTAATCGTGTTATGTAGAAAGGAAGATCAAGTACGTTAATGTCTGAAATCGGACCAGTGGGAGGGGGGGTTTAGAGGGGGATTTTCGAAAATTCAAAATATCTCCGTTATTATGCATCGAATTGAACAATTGTATAGCATCAATCTTATTGCCAATTAAATTTACTATAAATATTGTTCTTATACATTTATTCTGTATCTAGAATATTAACCGAGATATTTGCATTTGTATTCTGTGCGTGGTCGGCAGGAGTCGGCTTTTTTCGGGACATTCCGCCGAGAGCTCTGGCGGCCGTTTCTGTAAACTATTCGTCCCTCGTGAATAGGTTTAGAGATCCCTTACTACTACAGTTGTTATTGGGCAGATTTCTCGACTGTAAAACTTCACGTGGGAAATCTGCTTAGTTTCCGCAGCCACTGCCTGACGGAATTTTAATAGAATAGATATTGTTCTTCTGAAGAGGCGTTAAAGTAAACAATGTGAAACATAGATTCTATGAATTCTGATCCTTTGCCTACAAGCCATATCGGGACCGGTAAAAGCTTTTTCCATAAGACAATTCGCTAAACATCGCTTCCCTTGCCTTACTTTTTTTACGGAAGGTGTACCAATAAACAATAAAAACAAGCTTCCTGTTGTTCCAATCCCTCCGGAAATCTTTAGTATATTACAGACTACGTTCAATTATAATGTTATAATTGGTATAGAATATCGGAACAAGGTGCATCGGAAACCACAGGAATTGCTTCAATACACTGAAGAGTATCCATTCCTGAGGTAGTCACCGACAATAGGCTGTTGAGGACTAATGGAAAGGAAATAGTTAGGCCTTCACAATGGGGATTGTCACTGGAGACCCAGAGATCTGTATTATCCCAGGGGACATTTTTTTTTTCTCTATTTCTTTTCCTCTTGGCGCACTCCGAGAGAGAGAGAGAGAGAGAGAGAGAGAGTGATTGGGTGAGAGAGGGAGAGTGTTATGAGGGGGACTTGTTGCGCTGGGTCCCTGCTACCTGAAAATCATTTGTCCCATAGGGATTTTCTATTATGGAGTATTTTCTATTTTGCGGTCTGATGGCTCGAAAAGATGTCGAGTGGAGGTTTGGGGTTCGGTAAATAAATATCCCATGTGGTATCTAAGCCGGAGGACAAAGATGCCGCTATGTCGGATCGTCTTTGTATTATATATATAATGCCATTTTTTGTACATGAAGATTGTTTCCCCTTTGTAGCCAATGTTTTTCCGGTTTACAAACCGGTCTTATTATAGTCTTACATTTTCATTCTGAAAACTTAAAAATCAAAGATATTTATTTATAAATCATAATACTAAGAATTCTGTTTTAATGTTGATATTAATATTATATTTCGATAAATGTAAAAATATAAGGTTTGCAAAGATATGAGAAGTATATTTCTTTTAAGAAGGATGGAAACTAACACCCAAGTGCTTCGTAGCCAAAACAAATTTCCCAGCTCTTTGCTAACCACCGAAGATGCCGATGAAGTCATCCCACATGTCTATTTATTACATTATTGGAAGTCTATTTTATTATGATTATTATTATTATTATTTATTAACGTCCACTTTGGGTGGGGACTAAGGATTTTATTTAATGAATTCCGACAGTAAATAAATTCCTATTTCCCAGGTGGGAATCGAACTCGCCACTAGGTTTACCATGTGAGATTAAGGCCTACGCTTTAACTCATATGGCTATTCTGAGCCCCAGGAAGTCTATTTAAGCTAGACTTATAAACTTGACTTGAGATTTTTATTTTCATAGTTCCTAATTCATTTCAGTTGTAGTGGACACCTGAAGGCAAAAAACTAATATACAACAAGATTATTCTAACCCAATTATAAGTTTATATTCATGAAGTCTATGTGCTAAAATTGTAAAATAAAAATTTAACAAATCCCAAATGAACCCATAAACAGTTTTTTTTTTATATGTTTTTAATATAACATATTTCATTCTGAGTATTCTGGGCATTAGGTTTTATTACTTAACAATTTCAGTATATGGAACTGGTAAGAATTCAGAATAGATAGAAATTTGGTCATACTACAGGCAACGCTTCAAACACTTAATATATTAATTAACACGGAAAATTAAACTCTGGCTAATGATAGTCCAAATCCTCTGAAGGGGAGGCCATAATTTTGAAAAGGAGAAAATTCGACAAAGTTTGATATTCCTTCGTACATTAACACGTTGCCGTTTTCATTCGACTCAGGCCATCTTGGTCATCACTCTTTGTATCTCTGTATCCCTGGCGACTGCTTACTAATCCACAACTTGGATCCCCAGAGGTTCCTTCATTTTATTTCCACATCTGATCAAAGTTTGCCCACTCTTGCAGTTTTTTGTAAATTGAACCGGATCATTTACTTCTTTTGTTGACTCTCCAAGCTATCATACACCGTGATATCGTGTTTTACATTTCTGGTTTCAGTCTTCTAAATTTCATGTTTCCATTATATTAAGGATTAATTATGGCCGTATGAACGCTGGGTTTAAAAATTTCTGTCCGTTTTATAATAGTCTTATAGATTCATAATCTCATGGTCTATTAGATTTTCGAAGGGCTCAGTTACGGGTATATAATTTTGCACCAAACGTCCGACAGCTGGAGTTATGAGTCCTTATAAGTCAGAGATTCCCTGGAAACCCTAGACAGTTCTTATCGACTGATTCGTACTCTGCTTTCGGGTCAAGGGATAAGGTGTGCTCGTATTTATCTACCAACGCTTTTAAAGTGGAAATATCTTGTCCAACAAGATTTTCCCCACTTCTGAGAGAAGTTTGATAATCGCTCAAGGATCTCTGTAGTATGGGATCATCCTGCTAAGCAAAATGTGTGGCGCGATCCAGACACATAATTGTCAGAGTTGTTCTTCAGAGTGTGGCTTACATAGCTACATGCCTCTGCTCCGTTTGCCATGGGATATGCTTTCCTTGGCGGATCTAGTGGACAAACTGCTCGGCAAGGAAACAGTCAGGGGCCTTCCACAGTTTGGTTTCATTAAATGTCAGCTCTCCCAGAGATTAAATGTCAGAGCTCCCAGAGATCTTGCTGTTCAGCCAAATTCCAGGTACACCCGGTAATTATTATGCTAGTGTGTTTTCGGGAAGTCCGCTCTCGATATCCTGTTCCATCTGTAATCAGGTAAGTAAATCATGTTTTATTTTGAAAGCTTCTTCCTTTACAGCCTGCTCTCTGTAAAACAACTTTAAAACCACATGACATATTATTTAACATACATTACGTTAATGGAAAAACGGCTTTTCTTAATGCTGGTAGTTATTCTTTAACGCTGAGTTTGCTAAGGTCCTTTCTGACTTGGATTAATAGAATTTTTCCGACTAGACGTCATATTCATTAAATAAAATGACAATGTAAAATTGTAGAAGGAAGGAAGGAGAGAGGCGGAGCTGATGAAGTAGACGGAGGTATGACCGTGGTAAATATCTCCAAGGCCAAGCTGCCAATTACCTGGAATCAGGCTTGTCTCTCTCCCCGAGCCGAATACATGAATCAGAAATGTAAGAATCTCAGCCATCTTTCGCCTCCTCCTTGCTCCTTCTTCCATCAGCTATACACTCCCCCACCTCTACGCGCCCAATCCTTTGTTGTGTCTCGTCTTAACGAGGGCTTATACAGCATTTTCTTTGTAGAGTAACGACTTACAATAAATAACATAATGTAAACCTCCGCGCGTTTAGCCGATTTAGATTGGTGACGAACTATTGTGTTTGTACTCATGAGGATATTTCCAAAAAATGTCTTGAACTGTAGATGTGGTCCTCTTAAAAATATGCATGTGTTTGTAAATGCTCTAGAGGCAACACATTTGTATTTCTTCCAAACGAGATTCGATTAAAAGTTCCATATAAAAACTGTGGTTCATGTTTGCTTTTAGCCAAAATCGAAACAAGAAGAACGGTGCTTTAGAGAAGGAACAAAATTCTTTTGTCTACGGCATTTATTATGTGACCACATTTGCTGACGGAGTAATGTTCTACAAATGTTATTTCTAGTTTGAATATTAAATAAGATATTTGTATTTTATCTTTTGTTTTTTTTTGTCAAGAATAAACCCCCAAAAACCTAATCTCATAAACCAACTTTTTCTAAAGATACGGTATTCTTCACATATGATATTTACAAAGGGGAGACATTTCAGAATCTGCGAGATCTGCACATTTTAAGCAGCCGTGGGGATTTTTTTCCATCGCAAGTATTACAAATTTTCTTTGAAATACAAGAGATTAAAATCATTTTCAATACATTTCTGCGCCATTCAGGTCCTACTAAAAAACAAGAGTAAACTGTTTTTTTTTTCGTTTTAAGTACCTTTATGTACGTATATACTTAAAATTTGAACAGATGTGGTTTTTGTCACCTCCTGTGTAGATGTATGTTTGGAAATATGTAATTACACTAGCTGATTTCCCTGAAGTCTTCTAAAATTACTATCAACGAGAGGCATTTTGGGCATTTCGTGCTTGGTAAAAGTTCCAAAAAAGTTGTCATTTTACTCATAGAACGTGGTGAGGTGGTTTCTAGATTTGGAGAACGGGGACAGAGAAGCGTCCACGAAGCGTTTTAGAGATAACAGCACCTCCCCAACCCTTTGCGATTAATGATTACGACTGTAACAGATCGTAAGACAATCATTTGTTGTGCGTACAAACTCGTTATAGGAAATGTAGCAAGGATAATTAACGTTGACCCCTATAGTTATGATTCAAACTCCCCCGATATAAGACCGGATGCCTAAGCTAATTCGCCGACACTCCCGAGTCTTGAGCCCTCTCTCGGCAAAACCTCCGAATTCCTGACTCCTCCTGCTTCATTAGCCTCCTCAGATTCCCCTCATATCCCATTGTCTTCCTAAGCCCCAGCCAGAAATTTCAAGCTTGATTTATATCTCCTACTCGCCCACCCCTCTCTCTCTTTCTCCTCTCTCTCTCTCTCTCTCTCTCTCTCTCTCTCTCTCTCTCTCTCTCTCTCTCTCTCGCCACTCTCTCACTGGCCTCTCCCTCTCAGAGAAGATTTCAGTTTTCTCATCTTTCGCTAAACATATTTTTTTTGCTAATTCAAAAAAATCAGTTAAGTGGGCAGGCTCTAATAATTATGTGTTTTTCAAAAGATGCCTTCACTTTTTCATCGTTTTGGGCCAGTTGTAACAAAATATTTTTTTTTCAAATTTTGTGTGTATCTATGTGTGTGCTGTTGTATGGATTTGCCTGTCCGTCCGTTAAAGACCGCAATTTTTATTTGCTTGTGACTTAAGTGTATACTCGAACTTCTTACTGATGTAAAAATAAAAAGGAGAAAAGAGGAGGAATAAATAATAATCCAAAATGGAATAAGGGTTTAGAGAAGAATAAATGTAAAATCGTAATTATATACCACATAGGAATATTTTATACAATTTTATATATATAAGAAATTATGTTGATAAAGTAATGCTTTGAGATATTTGTTCTGCACATTTTTCGCTAAGAAAGAAATTTGTATTATTTTTTCTTTTCATTGTGAAAATACTGTAAATTGAATTACAACCCCACAGTAGCCAGGCAGATTACTTCTATATGTAAAGGCATAGGAGAAATCACTTGGACATATCCTAAAAGAGTAAAAAATAGCTTTAGCCATATAAAAGACAAATTAAAATCAACAGACCCAAATATAATTTATACAAAATAAACTGTATGGATTGCAATATAAATTATATAGGACAATCATCACAATTACTCTAAAGAAAAACCAGACAACATGTGATAAACGTTGATCATAAGGAGAATAAAACATCCCTAGTGGACTACATACTTAAATATAGCCATAAATTTGATTTTAAAAATCTAAGTATAATAGCGAAATTATAATTACGGTAAATTTAAGCAAAATTGATCAAGAAGGGAACAGAAATAAAACATGTGAATTATATATATTTTAATGTATTAGAAACTTTAAAGTGATAGTTAATCAATTATAAATTTATCATTTACGATTTAGACTAAGGTTCATACTAAGGGATAATCGATATAATTTTAATTTGTGACGACATAAATCAGCTGACTTGGCCCGCCATACTTTGTAAGCCATTCTATGACTGCTATGGCTGGTGGAAGTTCTATGGGAATGATGTAGTAGTTAGTTTAGTTCTTTTGTGTAGTAGAACTTCTCCTGATGAGCCGTCATATGGGCGCGAAACTAGTGGAGAAACAAAAATTATTTGAATATCTATTAGAAATTCTCATTTTTATTAGTTGACCTTACACTACTAAACATCTTTTGTCCGGCTTAAATTTGTTGTCCTCTTTACTAATAAAGCTGAAGACTTACTAATAGAGATAAAGTACAGAGTTTTTGATGACATATGTGTGTACTAGTCGTGGAAAATGTGTTTAATATTGGCAGCATAAGGACATGATCGACTTCGACTTTCTACATCAATCATTAACAAGCAAAGCAATGGAAGATAAAAACACAGAATAACTTAAGAAATAGCTGCAATAAGTGAGAGGGTATTGGACAAGAAAATGACTGGGAGTGGAAGACAGATGGAAGAGGTTTATTATAGATTGAACAGGTCGTTGCTGGTTGATTGAGCAGCCTGAAACAATGAGACAGGGTCAGAAGCCTCCGTTATGGTTCAGAAGAGGGAAGCCAGTTCTTCTATACCACTTCTAGCCCCGGGCCTGGAAAATGGTTTCGGATTCGTCACAACCCCGCTTCAAGGCCTAGCAAATAGCAGCTCAATACGCAGCGAGGAAACTGTAAGAAGGATTTCACGGAACGTTTGTGGCTATTGTGCCCTCTTATTACTCCAGATGAAGAGGAAAAAAGGGGGATCCGAAGGGGGGCCGCAGAAATCCTGGAACTCTTGTCTGCGACATTTCTTTTTATTGCACGGCTCGAATGGTTATTAACCAAGACAGTGACCCCTTATATTAGTCTAAAGGTTGGGGGGTTTTTCTGAACCGATTGTATTTGCTTCAAGAATTTCTCTTAGCATAGGAGACGAATTTGGTTTTACGCAGATGACAATTTTTTCAGTGTAGCCCTGAAAGTACCTAATAAGTCGTATATTTTGGGCTAGATATTTTCTCTATGATAATTCACATAGTTGGTCGTTAGAACAACGTTTCTGACAGTTATGTGGTTATTACAATCAGGAGTCTTCGGTTACAGACCGTCAGTTCATGTTTCTAGCCGACGTTTCGCTAGACATACTTCTAGCATCCTCAAGGCTGTTGAGACCAGTCGACCAGAAGCACAGTACTCGAAGACTTTGAAGATTGTAATATTGATAAGAACCGTGGAAGTCTACGAGTATGGTTAGCTTGTTATTTTTATTTCATTTTCAGTTGGCTTTATAGAAGATCTTTAACCACCATTAACAACCTTCTTCTATTGTCTAACCTAGATCATAGATTCCACAACTCAGTTGACACCTGTCATCATTGGGTTCCCCCGTGGGACTAGCCTTAGAAAGTAAAATTTCATATTTAGGCCTGTTGAAACATTTTATAATTCTTATCTTTCTTTTAACAGATTTCCCTTAAGCGAAATCAGCTATTGAGGTTGTACTCATGACGCAATTTTCGAACATTTCTTCAATTGTCCATCGATCCATAGTAGATGGAGATTTGTCCCCGTTCAAAATTGAGGGGATGAAAAATCTCAATATCTCCGTTATGCGTGAGATAAAAAAAAATTGTATAGAACCAATCTAATTACAAATATAATGTTCTATAAATTTTGTTATAAACAATTGTGCAATATCAGTAAACCCCCACTGCTACTCATGTCATAATAATAAAAAGCTGTTATTATGAAGCACTTTATTTGAAGCCTAAATATCAAATATTTTTCTCATTTTACGTTTTGAGATAAATGCAAATATGTGATACACGTGGGAAATCTGCTTAGTTTACACAGCCCCAGCGAGTCGGACTTTTTAGATTCAATTTGACTAAGGAGGATTCGAAATATAGTTAAAATGTTTTGGTTCATTTTTTGAAACATCGGGAAAGGATCAAAAAATCCCTTGACATTAGGAGCGCAGTAAGGGAGTTGGGTTCAATGTGCCATGTGATTTGGTCAACAGGAGTGAAAATAAAGGAAAAACAGGACGCTAACGAATGAGTATTGGTCCAAAACTGACAAAGGGTTACTTCGTAGTGTAAAATAAGGGAGGAGGAGTAGACGAAAAAAAATACTCTTTAGGGGTAACAGGGACAGTGTGACAGCGTCCCTTGGTACTAAGAGAGAGTGAGGGATGTAATTTGGAGGAGGAGGTGTGTCCGGCCTAAAGTGGACGTGGAAGGACTGACAGGAAGAGGGCCTCCCAGCGGGCGATCTCACAGCGATTCACTGCTCCCTAGGGACTTACTGAATATAGAATCAGCTCTCCTAAGGCACCTCTACAGCTGGTGGTAGGGAAATCGGGGAAGGGGTAAAAACCCAGAAGGGGTAGCTGGGATGGCCTTTAGCTTCATCAAGTACTCTGAACGGACGTGGTTGTGAAACTGTACTTCAGCCGATACGGATATGATGACTTTGATCAGCCGACTCCAAAGGCAACTAGAGGAACTGCTTTAAGTTCGGAATCACGAGGATTCACAAGACTTGGCTATCCGGTGGATGTCCGCCTTAATAATTTAATAAAATTAGCCGTAATTGTCATATTTGAAAATGAAAAATTCCGTTACGCAGGGTCTGCGTAAAGTAACCATGTTCCCCACGTGCTGCTGGTGGTTGGGCTATAACACACTTGTGATCTTATCTCAACACATATTCTTTATTTCTATGTAAAAAACTGCTTAGCAAAACGGGGCGGGGAAGAATACTGAACGCTGAAAAGAAGAATGTAATACTCGAGTTACGAAAAAATGCAAAGAACAAAAATTTTAGACCATCAGTAGTTTAACAAGATTGGCTCTACTATATTTTACGATCCGACACATTATAACAGATATTATGAATTTTCGAACCCTCCCCCCCCCCCACCTCTAAACCCCACTATTCCATTGTCAACTTCAGCCAATAACAAATATCATCTTTAATGTTGACTGAAGTGGTTAAATATCGAGTAGTGTACAGATCAAGTTAAATAACGTAAAATCTTAATTGATGACGTCATCGCGCAACAACTTTTCTTGTTCTTGAAAACAATATCTGGTATTTAAGCTTAAAATAAAATGATCCATGATATAACAGATTGGTGTTGATGGGTTACTGAAGGCTGAAATCTAAAATGCACAAATATCTATTGTTAGTATTCATGATAAGAAAATATGTATATAACAACATTTATAGGCAATTGCGTTTGCAATAAGATTGATTCTATACAATTTTTCAATCCGACGCACAATAACTAAGATATTTCATATTTTCGAAATTTCTCCCCTCTAAACCTCCCTTCCACCGAGTTAGGTTACAGCCATTGACGAACTTGATCTTTAGTTTTACATAAAACGCATATATAACATGTCTGGTAACGATTAAACAAAAACAACAGGACAACGGATGACATTTTGGCAATGGAGGCTTTGGATAAAAACCTCACAATTTCCATACCATATGCATATATGAAATTAAGTCTTCAGTTAATAACGCAGAATAAATTCAAAAACTCAATACTTCTGTTGAATGTGTTCGTTCGATCGGCTGAACATAAAATGTGTGTTCGCTTTTACATTATTATAGTATCATCGTAGGAGGCAGAAATAGCATTTATCAACGTCAACTTCAGAGTTTTAACCAGCTTTACACGGAATTTAGAAAATAAAGAGAATTATCAATATTCAGAATCTTGAAATTATATTTAACTGTATGCAGAAAAAGTTTTGAAAATTAACAGTTTTTATGATTCAATGGTTTTCTAAGATATTAATTTGATATGTGTATTTGTTTTGTTACTTAAAGCACAGCGAATTGCTCTTTGGCCTTAAAAGTGCATAGCTTTTAGTGGACATAAACTACTATGGAGATATCATCTTAGGATTTGGGAACCCTTCTGGAATAATTTTAGAATAGGTTGTAGGTTTTAGCTGATGAAGATGATAGTCGTGAATCTAAGGGAGATGGAACTAAGAGAGAGCTGACCCAACACCTTGGCTTTGTTCCAGCATAGGCCGGCAGGTGGTGCTCTAATCACAGCCTCTGATTGAATCCCTCCTTCAATCTCCTACCTCTTTGACCAACATCTATGCCTTTGGTCAGCTCTAAGTCTAAGCTCAAACCCAATCTCGTTATGCCTTGAAAGGCCGGCCAATGAGATGCTTTTCCCTTATTTTGGCCTTTTTATTTTTTTTTTCTTTCCTTTCTACGTTCCTCGAACTGCGAATCAATTAAACTGTTATTTGATTCACTAAATTAAGAACCGAAAGAGTCTTCAAAAGACTTCCTCCAGATGGAACTCCTGTTAATCAATTGGGGTTTTCCAACTTCCGGGTGAACATTGAAAATGCATGGTTATTAATGGGATAAGATTTCCAGAAAATTTCTTAAAGGACAAATTATAAAATGCTAACTTTTAATAGATTTTTCCTCCGGAGTGAAAGACAGTTGTCCAAATCATACATCCCATTCTAATTCATATGTTGCTGGATATGGGAGGGAAGATCTGGGAAACAGGTCTCAATAACACGAAGTCTTCCCACCAATTTAATTATTCACGCACAAGGCCTTTCGGCGCTAACGTACCATCATCAAGGTGCTTTGTTGTATAATGAAAGTTAACACCACGGCTGTGGGGCTACTATTCAAGGGGAGGATAGTAGCCCCAAAGCCATGGTGTTAACTTCCATTATACAGCAAAGCCCCTGATGATGGCAAGTTAGCTCCGAAAGCCCTTGTGCGTGAATAAATAAATTGGTGGGAAGACTTCGTGTTATTGAGACCTGTTTCCCAGATCCCATTCTCTCTTGTCATCTTCCCATTCTGTCCGTATATAGGAAATTATCGCAACAAGACTGAAATCGAAGTCAGAAAGTATATATATCTAGTGGTATAAGTAAAAAAAAATAGTAGAAGAATTTGAAACCCCCCCCAAAAAAAAATGCTGAAGGGGCCATTGGTCATGAGCGATAAAAAGCGGGTACATCTATCCTACTGCACACAGTAATCTGAGGATAATAGGTCGATCCCCGACCCAGGTTCATGTCGTCAAGGGAGAAATGTAGTTCACAAGTATGCTGCCAGAACGAGCCATTAACGTGGCGCTTGTGGATTAGCGGGCTATGTGAACTTGGGATTTGGCTCTTTCCCATTTACAGGAAAGCTGACCTCCTATATATATATATATATATATATATATATATATATATATATATATATATATATATATATATATATATATATCTGCTTACGCAGCACCTCCGTCATGGACTGGACTCATTTTTGTATTAATTCTCTTCTTTTGTTGCGAATTCCATAGTGTGACTTAATACTGCATTGGACATTCTTTAAGTTGAAGTAGATATGTTAATTCTACAAAATCGTTTCTCAAGTAGATCCTATCTATAGTGGAAGTAATCCTGTCATAATCATTGGAAGTAAAGCAGGAATGGTTCGCAATCGTTCTCAATCTACTTCTAAAATACTATAGTAATTAGTGATAGGAGAGTTATTATGAAATTCGAAGTGTATTTTTTGAAGATTAGTTTGAACGGCATATCAATTTTTATGATGTCCTGGTCTTGAATTCATTATTATGAGTGGAATTTAAGACGGATTCAGTTCCCTAAGCTGAATTACTCTCCAACTTGTCATATGTTGTCTTGGCTCAAATAATCTAACTTTACTTATTTTGGGATATGGGGGGCTCAGTTTTTTTGCGATAGTTAATTTAATTTGAATTCAATTAATATTTAATTTTAACTGTATAAACTTCCATGAGATACTATAATTTACTCATGCAAGAGAGAATATGGTGCTGTCTCACATTGTGTGGAGTAATATATATATTGAGAATTTAGGCAGTCCTCAAGCTGAATCAAGATTAGGAAAAATCATGGTGACATTAAATCATATCGGATATTAGGTTATTGAATGAATTATATATTTTCTTTGTGATTTCTAGTAATTAATTAATTAATTCTGTGACGTGAACTATTTCAAACTGATTTCCACCTGTTCAGTTAGTTTGTGACGTTAGAGTTGAGCAAGAGCTCAAGGGACTAATCGGTGCATTTGACACGGGCTGCTAAATCAAATTAGCCCCCAGCTGACAGGTGGACAAATCATTCCAAGTGGAACGCCGTGTCATACTGAGGACTCCACCTGATAACAAACTCAACAGCTAATAGAGAACCCTTGGTCGGCGAACGTCCCGGAATGTTAAAGCTCTATCTGTTATTCTCCCTTGGGGGATTGCGGATGAGCGGAGATATGTCAGGTCCGATGTCAGCTGGGCATCAGCTGATTTCGGCCGCCCCGCGTTGCTTATTTACTCTCATTAGAGCAACATTGTTTCAGATTAATCTATAGCTCCCTGAAGGGACCCAGATCTAATCCTATCTTCCTTGTCCACGATATGAAACGGAAATTTCGCTTGATTAATACAGTACGTTGAAATGCAGGGCTTTGGAGTACAAAGGATGAGATTGAGCTTATGGTTGTTTGTTGAAATTCCAAGGGAAAGAATAAGTTGCCAGAATTATTAAAGAATTTTTCTTTTGGAAAAGGACAACAAGCTAGTCTGGGAAAATGAAAAAATTAACTTTAACTATTACATTTATTTAAACAAAATTAACAAAGTACTGACATCGACAGACAAGCTAAATTAGCAGCCAAGAAAAGAACTGTGGACATTGAAAAGCTGACTGCACAAGACATGAAACGGATAATTAAAACATAATTACTCAATGACTGAAGAACCGACTGGCTACAAACTGACAACAAACTCCAAGAAACTCTAGACAACCCAAACGTAGGAAAATCTTACCAGACGAGATCAAGTGGTGTCGACTAGGCTTAGAATCGGACATTCAGTACATTCTCATTCATAGCTCATAAACCGAAAAGTTCGACCTACATGCACTCACTGTAACACAGTACTGACCATTAAACATCTCCTGACCGACTGCAGACTACGTGGACATCTGAACTTACCAAACGACTTGTACGAACTATTAACAGAAGGTAGCCCACATATAAATACACTCCTGAATCACTTGAAGACAATTAGCATTTACAACAAACTTTAAAGCACACCTACTCCACTTATCTCTCTACGTTTTTATCTCAAATTCATATTCGTGTTTTTTTGTGAACAAGGCTGTATAGAATACATTTTTAAACTTGTGCCTTAGACTTTCATCATCCTAAAGCCAGGATATATCGCCAAAAGTATAGTCTTACTTAGTTTTTTTTTTAACGGTTCCTTCGTTTTATTTTATTCCTTAGTTTTATATATAGCTAAATTGTATACTATGTTTTAATAATTTTGAAAACCTTTTTCTTTATTTTAACATTTTAATTTAAGGAATTGAAAATAAATGATACTGAGTGACATGGCCAAGTTGCGGTGCTCACCAAATAAAAAAAATAAAAATAAAATAAACAAAATTATAATGAAGACGTTTATTGTAATAAAACTCTACTGGCTTCATAATTCTTCAGAAGGTTAAATCTGAATAAACTAATTTTCGTTTAATACATTCCGTCGGGTATCCAAACCATATTTCCTTTATATTGAATAAGGGTTCATGGTCGTCGGATCGAATAATGAAACATGTGTTTTAATAGGAATTACATAGTTTCTCAAAATCAGATTTAACATAATATAGCCCGAAAATGTTAAGAAATACAACATGACCCTACATGTTTGGCGACTCTTCAGAAATTCCAAATACATATAAAGGATCCTTCCACACCAACACTGAACCATGCCAAGAAAAAATGGCAAGTTTGAATTTCTCTTTGTGAGTGAATAACTCCTGAAGAGACGCCTTTAACGACGTGAAGTTTGTGTAAATGCCATTTTTAGGAGATTTCCCTTAAAGGAAATCAGCTATTGAGGTCGTATTCATGACGCGATTTTCGAAACATTTCTTGAGATGTCCATGGCGATACTACCCAGGAAAGGAAAGAGGAAAATGAGGCCCGTACAAAATTATATATATATATATATATATATATATATATATATATATATATATATATATATATAAATAAATGCCTGTTAACGCTCTAGTGGCCACATTTTTTGTTTGACCGTTACCAAACTGATATTTAAACGTTTTAAATAAAAATAAAGATAAAGATCGTTAATGACTGATATCGGACCCGCGGGAGGAGGGGTTAGAGGGGGGATTTCGAAAATCAACCAACACCTAGAAAACCCCTACTTCTACTCATGTTACATAAACAATATTCTGTTATGTAATAAACCACATTATTAAGCTTAAATACCATAAAGTGTTTTCAAGAGAACTTTATTGTCCGTGATAAATGCAAATATGTTATCGTGACCACTCCTCTTCTTAAGTTCTTGGACTACTAAAATTTGATTGATTGAGATAAAAATTATTCTGATCCATTATAAATTACAGTACTAGATTTAATAAATAGTTTCCAATAAAATTAATATGTTATATTCGATTATTATGTATTTCCATAATTGTTTTTCTTTCCTGTGGGATGTCCTCCAGCACAACTGTGCTTCCCGTCTAGAGGTTGCTTATTATCGTTTGTATTTATTCTCTTGATGTTGACGGTGCTATTGTGTTACCAGTATGTAGATTTATCATTGTTAAACATCACGAGGAAAATCTACTTAGTTTACGCAGCCCCTGCGTGACTGACTTTTTCTTACTTTGAACTTCCGCCTATTATAGTTTCAAATAGCTTGGTGAACGCATAGCTAAAAAAATATTAGTTTACTGTGATGGGGTTCGACAGTGACACCTCTAGCAAAGCAAGTGATTTAACTACTGTCTAATCGCCATTGCAAAGCAGCGATATGTTGTTAATTTTGCTGAAAATAGTCAGTTTTAGCAGATTTCCCTTAAGGGAAATCAGCAATGAGGTCGTACTCATGACGCGATTTTCTTCTAATGTCCATCGATCCTACCCAGGAGATGACGAAAATGAGGTCCGTTCAAAATTATATATATATATATATGTGTGTGTGTGTGTGTGTGTGTGTGTGTGTGTGTGTGTTTGTTAATGCTCTAGCGGTCACAATTTTTGTTTGATCGTTACGAAACTCGATATTGAAACGTTTTATGCAAAAAGAAACATCAAGTTCGTTAATAGCTGAAATCGGACCAGTGGGAGAGGGGTTAAGAGGGGGGGATTTTCGAAAATTCGAAATATCTCCGTTCCATACGTCAGATCAAAACACTGTATAGAACGAATCTTATTGCAAATTAAATTTACTATAAATAGTGTTCTATACATTTATTCTCTATCTTGAATATTAACCGAGATATTTGAATTTGTATTAAATTCTGGCCGATAACGGACGACTGTTTCCCGCCAAAAGCTAGTTCGGCCTTTTGCCGTAGCTGTTCGGCTCTCGTATGGAGATTTCTATATTGTATAACTTCATGTGGGAAATCTGCTTA
This sequence comes from Riptortus pedestris, assembly GCA_019009955.1. Classification (NCBI taxonomy): domain Eukaryota; kingdom Metazoa; phylum Arthropoda; class Insecta; order Hemiptera; family Alydidae; genus Riptortus; species Riptortus pedestris. The sequence goes on from CM032230.1 coordinate 38,884,831, forward strand.
GTTTACGCAGGCCGTGCGTGACGGGCTTTTGTATATTTTCAGTTAGAGAGAATATAAAGGGTATACGTAGCTTAGGAGGTGGTAGAGAATTAATGAAGTCGGAGAGGCATTGCTACTAGTTAATATAGCTATTTCAGGGCTGGTTCTGAATAAGACTCCATGTCTGACGAGATGCTGTTAGCCCTGAGGCATGAGGCGAGTAAAGCTGAAGCCTTCCTGAATAAACCATTTCTAAAGGGTCGCATCAACTGGAGCCCGCGACAACATTTGCAAACTGTTAATTATTTAGCTCATTAAGTCTATGGGCGGAGGCTGATTCCCCTTTAATATTTCAGACGTCATATTTCGGTTTGTAGCGACTCCTTGTCAACCCCTTCAGTCCCACCCTCTAACCTTCATCTAATATTTAAGGCCTCATTTAAATATTTTCTATTCCTCCGCCTGTTTATGAGGTCTGCCTGAGTGGGCTTCACGATATATGGAAACCATGGGTTTACAGTGAAGGAGGAATACAATTAGCGGTCTATCTTCAATGAGCATGCCTATTTTATTATCGTTACTTCCGTTGATGGTAACAGCTTAACATTCTAGGAGTCAATGGAAACCATGAATTAGCAGTTACTAGAGGTAGAAGGGTTTGTTTCTGAACTATCTTCCATTTAATTTCTTTTCTGCACTCTTTCACAAGCAACCATTTGGCATCATCAGGTGGCTATCATCTGTTTTTTCAAACCAAGTGAAACAACCAATTTTACCTATAGAATATGTCTGTACCCAGTGTCTAAGCTTTAAAACTCGAAAATACAATGAAAATCATATAACTGAAAGTGAAAAGTGAGTTCTAATAACTAAAATATTGCTATCAAAGATCCGGGAGTGCCAGGTGAGCTACGTTCAGGTTTCAGAAAGTACCAAACAAAATTGGATTTCTTATTTCCGCTTTCCTAAGTCCTCAAAACAGAATACCTACCAAATAAAGCCATTAGGGTATATAAAAAATAGCAACGTAAATGAATACACACTATAACAATCGATAGTCAATAATAACGTTAAGAACCTTATTGCTTCAGGTCTTAATACTTGAAATAATGTTTTTTTAGAGAAAAAAACCCTTCTTAATATACCGATCATACCGATATTGATATAAATCTGTTTATTATATTATACTATAGTCGAAAACCAACATATGAAAATACACAGAAATAAGCTTCGCTAATTTTGTTTCCTGCACTTCTCTTCAGTATCTGTTCATACAATTAAAGGACATAATCTTGGAATGCTAACTACTAATCATTAATCATGAAAAAAATGTACATCTAGCTATTTTTAAATGTCAGTTCCAAGTTAGTCATTGTTTATACAAAAATGAAGGCATCAATTACTAGGAAAACGTAAATGTACGTACTATTTATCGAATGCCCTGCCATAAAGAAAACCTTAGTAAAAATACCTTACGCTCAAAAACTCTAGCGCGATTTGAATCTACTTCTTCTTGCGCCAGTGTATTGTCCTTGATACACTGTCACCTGAAAAATTAATAGTGCTGACTTGTATTGTAATTTTTATTTATTTATCAAATTGAAGTTCACTTCATGAAGCAAAAGCTAATCGGGAAAGGTCTCCAGATCACTGCTCGTTTTATCCAAACTGGGCCTAAATATTCTACAACTAACTAGGTTTTATAATTTGAGAGCAATTCGTAGATTGTAATGTTTTATAAAAAAAATTACGCCAAGAGACAAAATCTGGCAAACGCTTTGTAGGCTCTGAAGCAGCCAACTCCCGGGAGTGCAAACAGATCCATTGGAGGCAGCTTATGAGCAGGTTCCTCTTAAGCTCTGTCAGGTTTCTCTGCTGTCAGCAGCATACGGGAAAGAGGAGATAAATAAATTATAAACTTAAAGTGGATTCAGTGCTCCCTTATTTAATCGGCGAGATGGCAGAAACCCAGCTGATGGATGTATGAGATTATCCTAGGGCTGGAAATGGTCCTGTCAGAAGCAGGTCTGTCATCTCCAAAGGGGCGTGTCACCTGCTGCCTGTCTTCCAATTAGGGGTGGGTGTTTGCTCCTACCTTGCCGCTGGGGTTGTCTCATTTTATTTTTTTATTCTCATCAGGGGTTGTGGGGCAACACGCTCATCCACAATCAAACCATTATAATTTGAAATTGTATATTCCTAGCCATTATATAATAAGACTAAATACATAATTAAAACTGAATTATAATTAATTTAAGCAATGCATTTTGAGAATCCCCAATGCCCTAATGTTAGCAAGAGATTCACCAGTAGCACAATGGAGATTCTCTTCCAAGCAATGGTTATTCCTGGGTATCGATTCGTGAAAATATGACTTTTTGTCTACCTTGTAAAAGTGAGTGGGTAGTCCATTTTGACTACTATAGTGACGTCTATCATATTAAACTCAACAAAAATATGTCAAAAGCAGCCCTATAATGATCAAATTTCACAATTTAGGATTGCTGAAACGTCTAGTTGTGAACCTTCTTTTTTATAGAAATTGACTAAGGATGAGGGGAATTTAGAAGAGGACGAAAATAAAAATTTGGATATTTCTCCGTGCAATTTTTCTATATCATGAAAAAACCTATAAATTATATTTTATGCCATCTTCCGACCTGATGCATTGGAACGGAGATGTATCACTAGAAAAATATATGTCAATATTGGAAAGAGCATTATACCTGCGCAAACTAAGGCGGAATGGTTAATATAAGTATCTTACTAACAACGTAAACTGACGTAAAGTTTTGATGTCTTAACAACGTCATTAATGTTATCATAATTGATATTAAGGTTTTTCACAGATTGATAGCTCAGTGAATCCACTGCTTGTCGTGTTTGGTGAATATAGGTTCTAAATAATCATTTGAATAAGAAAATTTTCATATTGATGATTTATTTCTTATGTGTTGACGATTGTGATGAATACTGAAGAAGTAAAAAACTAATTAAATATAATGAAACGTAAATCAATGAAGAGCCAGTTCTAAATTTCACTTTTATTAGCGAGTATTGACGTCGTACTCTTGACAGGATTTTGGAAAACTTTCTTCAAATGTCCATCCATCCTACCCAGGAGATGATGAAAATGAGGTCCGTTCAAAATTATATATATATAAACTAAATAAATAAACCCCCTTCCACTTTTTTCGATTTCAGCCATTAACGAACTTGATCTGTCTTTTTTATATTTGTCTGTAAACGCTCTAGCAGGTGCAATTTTTTATTGTTACCAAACTCGATATTTAGTCCTTTTATGTAAAAAGAAAGATCAAGTTCGTTAATGCCTGAAATCGAAATAGTAGGAGGGGGGGAGCGTTTAAAGGAGGGAATTTTCAAAATTCCGAATATCTCTGTTACTATACCGCGGATCGAAACATTGTATAGAGTCAATCTTATTGAAAACTAAATGAGCTATAAATATTGTTATACACGTTTATTCTATATATTGAATATTAACCGAAATAATTTCATTTTTCAGTTTTCTGCCTACAGCAAACCCACACTTCTACTCATTTCACATAAACAATACTCAGTTATATGATGAACCACATTATTCAGAGCTTAAAAAGCAAATGTTGTTTTCAACAGACCTTTATTAAACAAGATATATGCATATATGTTCTGGTGAGTCTCCCCCCCCCACCCATCTTAAGTTCTTGGACTACTAAAATTTGATTGATTCAGGTAACAATTATTATGATTCTTTATAAATTACAGTTCTAGATATAGTAAATAGATTTCAATAAAATTAATATGTTATATTCTGATATATTTCAGTAATTCCTTTTCTTTCAGGTGAGAGGTTGGCAGACCTGTTTGTTTACATTTCAGACACTTTCCGATGGGGGGTATTAAAATTGAATGAATGCTTTTTTATTGCCGTTTGTATTTATTCAGTTAATATTCATTGTTGTGTTGTGTTATGAGTATGTAGATTTATTAATTGGTGAACTTCACAAGGGAAATCTGCTAGTTTGCGCAGCCCCTGCGTGATGGACGTCATGAAGGTACGACAAAGGATGTCGTGAGAGGGACAACCATGGGACTGATCGTAAACCCTGTGGAGACGCGATGAACAATGATTTGGTGTGAGCCTTTAGTAGCATGTTATGTTTAAAATTCATGATGGACAGACACAATAACTATTGTCAACAATAACTGTCCTGGATCTGTGATGGGTGCTTTAGGTCGCGTAGGCAATGAGGAAATATGATGAGAGGCAAGTTGCCTACATTGAATGACAAGGGTGGAGGTAGGCCGTCGACCCCAGGTGTGTTCCGAATGTCAACCACCCCCACTCCCCGATCTAGGACCTCTGTCAGGAGTACGCCAATTAGCAATCATGTCCTACCTGGGGGAATCCCGCTGGCAAACCTAGCTCTTCGCCACCAGGAATGCTCTCTGCCAAAAATATCACCCTGTGAAATTGCCAATGTGGAATAAGTTTCATTTCCCACGCTTATCTTAGGTTTAATATATCAAAGGTTGTAGACACATTAATATAAAAGCTGCGTCAACTTAGCAGATTTAGTACGTGAAGTTTAGTAATAGATCTACATACTGGTAACACTACACCACCGTGAATATTAAGTAAATAAAACAAACGGTAATAAGAAATCATTCGGGGGGACGGGAAGCTTTTGAAATGTAAACAAACAGGTCTGCCAGTCTCACTCTGGAAAGAAAAACAATTATTGAAATATATCAGAATATAACATTAATTTTATTGAAAACTATTATACAATACAGTATAATACTAGTAGTATACTATATTACTGTTTGTCTGATTCTTACCAAACTCGATATTTGAACGTTTTCAGTATCAAGTTTTTAACGGCTGAAATCGGCCCTGTGGGGGGGGGGGTTAGAGGGAGAAATTAGAAATATCTCTGTAGTTATGCGTCGGATTGAAAAATTTTATGGCAAGCAATTTTGTTGCAAATGTAATGTTCTATAAATGTTGTCGTTCACATTTTTTCTCTATTTGAATATTAACGAATATATTTCCATATTTTAGTTTTGGTCATCAGTAGCCTCCCCCCCCCCCACCCGGCCCCTACTCATGTGAACTATAACTTGTTATATCATGAACCACTTCATTCCATGGTTAAATACCAAATATAGTTTTCATTGAACATCTACTTTGTGAGACACGTGCAAATACGCCATGTAATGACCTTCAAAAATCGATCGAAGAGTTATTGTTTTTTACTTGGAAATTTTTATTTTATCTATACCATACTTGATATTTAGCCGTTTAAGTCTACAGTAAAGGTCATATATGTTCTTGGGCGAAGTCAGACAGGGAATAGTGTTGGTTTAGAGTGGGGGAATTAGAATATTCAAAATATCCTACTTAATGTAAGCTGGATCATAAAATTTTATAGAACTAATCTTGTTATACTTTTGATTTTCTACAATTTTTGTTCTAAGCATTTTTTGGTGACAAGTATTGAGCGAGTCATTCATACATTCATGTTTTCTGCCTTCAGTAACGAACCCCCCCCCCCTCCTTCTATTTATTGGGGTTTTACTTATAAATAGTGAATACGCAGTGATATGAGCTCACAAGTGTATACCTGCACTTGGGAAATTTTAAAAGTTTATGCACCAGCTGCGTGACGGACTTTTATTTTTAATTGTAATTCTCTAAATTATTTGTCATCAAAAAGTTGACTGTTTGTGTATAAATAAGTCAGTTGTTTTCATCTATGAAATATTATAAAACACAACTATTACCAATGCAAACGTTAACGTCATTATGTACTAATAAATCTTTTTTTATACTTTAGTACAATTGTAGAAAAAGAAACTTCTTACATGACGAAAATTGCGTTTAATAAGGCATTTTATTCGCCTTAAATCGCAGAAAACTAATTTCCCAGGAACGGGTTAGTGAAGGGATACCTGGGAGCAGTACCACTTTCTGAAATAACAACTGGACAAAGGAGGGAAATAAAATAAACTAGAGAGAGAGAATGAGAGAGAGAGAGAGAGAGAGAGAGAGAGAGAGAGAGAGAGAGAGAGAGAGAGAGAGAGAGAGAGAGAGATAAAAATCCTAGAAGCAGTTACCTAGCTTTATTGATGCGGTTATAAAGGTTTAAAAGAGACCTCCGAGCAAGACAGGCTCATCTATAAAGTATACAGCACGGCTTGGGGCAAGGGAATGACCCACACACCTCAACTTTATTCTGTTCATAATTAGTTTTATTGCCGTTATTAAATTTATATCCGATAACCGGTCCCTCATATTACTCTTGAATGGATGGGCAATAATGCCTTTGATGCAGAGGTTAAATTTTTTTTTCGTATAGAATAGTTATCGGTGGACAATAATATTTTTTAACTCACTACAAAAAACATTTATGGGCACGAATGTAGATTTAAATGGCGGGCATAAAGATAATTCGTTATAATTTGACTTCTTATTTTGTCGGCCGAGCTGTGGCGGTTCTGTTAAATTGTCCATTTTCAAAGCTATAAACGACGAGGAATTCTACCTTCTTTGTCCAATGTAAATCCTTGGGATACACCAAGCAAGGCCTATGGTGGCCAGGTCACATTGGTTCATGGGCCATACTGAGGAAGGAAAGTAAACCATAGGTAAGATTATGAATGAAAAATTAAATATTAACATTAAAAAAGAAGATTAAAAAAAAAGAGGTAATATTACAAAAATGGATATTAATATAAGGACTCCTTATATTTTTGGGATACTCCTGCTTCACTCCGTCAAGGAGTAGCGCCAACTAGACAGATCTCCCTGTGTGAATATGCCATCGAATCTATTGGCATAAGAAGCCTATTTTAACAGGACACAAAACTGATGCGAGAAATATAGAATGAACTCAAAAACAGAAATGGAACGAAACATATAACAAGGGAACAAAAATAAAAAATAAATTACAAAACTAGGTACAACAGATACTGGAACATGGAGTCACAATGGGCCAAAGGGAATTACTATTAAAAATATGACTAACATCTATGTTGGACATAAGATACTTAATTTTCGAAATAATGGAATCAACAATAATGGCTGCAGCCGGATAACATTACGAATAATTTCAGGATCGGCCTAAACATGGCATAGCTCCTATTTACATCTTATATTCCTTCTTATTTATGCAAAACAACTTGCCCTGTTTTCCAAACATAGTATGAATACGACACTGCCACTTACAATTGTTTATTTTAGAAATCCTTCTTATTCTGGAAAAGTCTTCATATTTTATGGCAAGGGTCACCAATAAAAACCACTTTTTTCGGTGCAAACTTTATTAAAACTGCCCTTCATGTTTCTGAGGCTTACTTGCGACCTCATTGGGGCTTCCCCATTTCTGAAGTGGTCGGTTCTCTCTTACAATCGTTGCGACAGTCCTCACTGAAAAATTGAAAACAAAATAATTGACTTGTAATTGAATAAATATGAAGTAATAGATACTTCAGATAATGTTCTTGAAATAAATTTAAAAATATGTACATAGTACCAGTGCAAAGTTCGGATAGGACAATTATCTTCCGAATATTGAGGGACACAGAGTTTCTTTCAGGGCAGCAGCTCCATCTTCAGCGCCTTTTGAAAAAACCCTTGATGTCAATTATTCCATAATATTTCGGTTAATAAAAAACATAAAGAATTATAGGTTGGAATAGAATATATCGAAATTAAAATAAAATCTGAAAATCATATAGAAACTCAAAAAACATATACGGGTATATATATCACAGATAAACTAATGCATGTGTGTTTTTAAGTGTTTTCCTTCATTATATCTTACGGGAGCTCCGGTTACCATTCGAACCTTTCGTGGTAATGGAACGAAATGTATTTATTTCAAATAAATGTTTAAAAAACAAAATAGGACAGGTAAATTAGTTTTGTATTCTATAACAAATTTACTAATATTATGTCAATTACTTTCTTCACATATAATCAAATTTATTAATAGACCTAATACTTAATTTCTTCACATATCATCAAATGGTGGCCATGATCTCACTAGAATTGCAAGTTTGATTCCCGCCTGGGCAATAGGAATTATTTTTGTGACGAACTCATGAAATAAAATCCTTAGTCCCATACTAGCTAGAAAAGGGTGGTTACCTGTAAATAACCCGTCTCCATTAGGCATAGTAGTAAAACGTGGACGTCAATAAATAACATTGATAATATTATCAAATAGAATTTATTCTTATTAAATACCGTCGTTATAAACTGCTAGCCGTATTAGCACAAAGTGAAAGTTAATAAATAACACTTATTTCTGATTTATCATTTTTTTTTTAGTTTTAGTTTTCAGTAATATGATTGTTCCATTGAGTTTTATAATAGTTTCAATATTATATTCACTTCTGGGGCTCAGGTTGGCCACGTGAGTTAAAGCGCTGCCTTTAATCTCACATGGTAAACCTAGAGTGGCAAGTTCGATTCCCGCCTGGACATAGGAATTTATTTAACGACGGAATTCATTAAATGAAAGGTTTAATCCCACACTGGCTATAAAAGGGTGGTAACCTCTAGATAACGCGTCCCAATTAGTCTTAGTTGCAAAAAGTGGACGTTAATAAATAATTTAAATTTAAATACTCTCTTCTAATCTAGTATTTATTATTTTGTGTTTTTTGATTAGGCGAAATATTGTTATGTGCAAGCAATTCAAGGTGTTTGTTTTCGTCAACAAGCACTGAAAATGGAGCTAGTGCTCTGAAAATTGTGGTGAAAATAGGCCTTATTTATTCATCGAAATTAATCCGCTTTGTATCATATGACGGACTGAATATCTCCAGAAACACTTACTTTTCCTTTATAAATTAGAAGCTCACACATAAGCCTCATTTCACGGTGTGATTTCCCTTAGCGCCATGGAGGTTGATAGATAGTTTCTGAATGAGACTTCTCCGCTACCTGTGAGGTACCTGAGTTCTGTATCAGATGCTCAGCCTGAGGTCTCTAAATCCTGTGGCTCTTATGACAACCCTAAATGTGTAGTGTTGGTTGAGTCAGTTTTTTCCCCCAGCGCTATCCCAAGAAACCCTCAGATACAAATCTATACCACAGAGGACACTTATTCCTCCCCCATAAATAGTCCTCAGATATGATCGACATTGACTCCTAGAGTCGCCACTCGCTGCGGAAATAGTCTGCCAGCAGTAAATATACTTTGATCTGTCAACATGGTGTCCGTCTACCGGGAGAATTTATTATCACTCTTATCTCTGCCGATGGTTTTAAGATTTCCTAATTGTGAATAGAAAGGCTCCTTCAACTTTGACAGTAAACAGCTGCGGATTTATGCAACCAGGCTGTTCCTTAATGATAACAAAACAAAATAATTTTCATTATTATGACAAAAGAGAAATTGTTGTTGCTACATATTAAAGTCCACTTTCTGCTACTACAGGAAATGCTATTTACAGGTTTTAGCCAGAGTGAGATTTATGATTTTATTTAATGAGTTCGATACAAATTAAATTTTCTATAGGGCAGATGAAAAACGAACTTACGACTCTACGTTTACCAAGTGAGATTAAGAACAACGTCTTTACTTACATGACTCATCTAGGCCACTATGTATTAGGTCAACACATTTTTTTGATAATATGTAAAGCAATTAATTGACATAATATTAGTAAATTTGTTATCGAATACAAAAATAATTTACCTGTCCTATTTTGTTTTGTTAACATTGTGGCATAGAAGGAAATATAAAAGCTGATGCCTTAGCCGCCAAAGCTATCACAGGGGGGAAACTACTGAGTTCCAATCACTGACGCCATCAATCATGAAAAAAAACTGGCACTGGAGCAATGGGCATGACAATGGTATGAGTTTCGGGACAAACTCCGCACTGTAAAAAGTAGTGTCAATCCCTGGAGTACTTCAACAAGCACTCAAAGGAGGGATGAAGTATTAATATGGCACCTTAGAATTGGCCACACAAGGCTCACACACCACCATCTAATGAAAAGAGAAAGACCTCCAACCTGCACTGCTTGTGGAGTAGAGCTGACAGTTGCACACATACTTACAGAGTGTAGAAGGTATGAGGACAGCAGAAAGTCCCTTGGTATGTCAGAAGTACTATCCGAAATACGAGGGGATGATAGCAACTATATAAAAAAGCTCTTAAAATATTTAGTAATTGCTGGTTTAAATAAAGAAATATAATGACTTCAACATATGGGCAGTGAGTTAAGTGTTTTTATATCAAATTGACTATAACCAAATACTGCTGTGTTTTTTTGTTATTTGCCACAGAATTGGGGATAAAGAAAAAGTCCGTCACGCAGGGCTGCGTAAACTAAGCAGATTTCCCATGTGAAGTTTTACAATAGAGAAATTTCAGAATAGAGAGCCGTACAGTTACGCGAACGACCCGAACTAGCTCTTGACGGAAACTCACGAGTAGACCCGAAGTTAGCCGATCTCGTCTCAGAAGCTGAAAACAGAAAAATGCCAATATCTCGGTTAATATTCAAGATACAGAATAAATGTATATAACACTATTTATAGTAAATTTAATTTTCAATAAGACTGATTCTATATTATATTTCGATCCGACGTATAGTAACGGAGATATTTTGAATTTTCGAAAATCCTCCCCTCTAACCCCCCCCCCTCCCACTGGTCCGATTTCAGCCATTAACGAACTTGATCTGTCTTTTTACATAAAAGGTTTAAATATCGAGTTTGGTAACGATCAAACGAAAATTGCGACCGCTAGAGCGTTAACAGACATATATATATAATTTTGAACGGACCTCATTTTCGTCATCTCCTGGGTAGGATCGATGGACATTTGAAGAAATTTTTCGAAACTCGCGTCATGAGTACGACCTCAATAGCTGATTTCCCTTAAGGGAAATCTGCTAAAATAGGAGAGATGCAACATAGGCGAGGATGGCGGAGGATTGAGAATTGGATGGTTTATCTGAAGAAAGGGGCTATTGAACAGCAAGAAGGAAAATAAAAATAGAATTTCGACCACCAAGGCACAAATAACTCTCCCGAGTTCGGTACCTATTTACTATAAAATAATAAAAATTACATTTATCCTAAATAAATAACTTTCATTCCATTGCCACTAATAGTTCATTTCTTCAAATGAATGTTACTTCCAATCAAATCTTAAAGCAATTAAAGCTTATTAAACGTTTACTATTTCTCTGGCAAAACTTTGTATCATTTCTCTCGTTCAATTATAATTTGTTTTTGCAAATTATCATTCTGTTGGCTTTTCATCCTCTATCACCCCCTGCTTTGATAGTTTTGTGCTTGGCTGAGTCTTAGGGCTGTAAACCCCTTATTAGTTTTAAACTTTGTTTGGTGGTAGCGATCTCAAAACAAGAATCCTGGCTGTAATATTTACAAGAGGTCCTTCAGCCCAACGTTTTTTGATGTCAAGACGTTTAAAGTAACCTGATCACCTCTTTAGAATTAAAGATTTCACTTAGTGAGGTGGTTGGCACATTTGCTCCAAGTCAAGGCCTACACATTAGAATCTCAATACCAACGCCATAAAGCTCTAAGTCCTTTAATTAATATTAAACTTTTGGGGAAATGATATTCATGTTTCAGGAATCCGAAAAACAAAATCATCATCCGGGGTATGGCATTATATAACTTCTGCACCATAGGGCAAGCGGGAATCAAACTTACGACTCTACGAACAACGTATTAACTCACATGGTTAACCCTCAACATTGAATGTGCAAATACTCTCCTTTGAAAGTCTCATTTCCAATCCATTGGCTAAATAAAAGTTAACGAACATAATGTATAGATCCTTTTATTATTATTTATTAACATCCATTTTTTGCAACTCAGGCTAATCGGGACGGGTTATCTATAGGTTACCACCCTTTTCTAGCCAGGGAGGGACTTAGGAAGTTATTTAATGAATTTCGTCACTAAATAATTTCCTCTGCCCAGGCAAGAATCGAACTCGCCGCTCCTAGATAGATCCTTTTATTAAATTCAAAAAAAGCCCTATACAGAAATGTTTCGTCTATACAACGGAGAACTAGTCGTTTCAATTAGCCATAGTATCATAAAATATACGTATATAAATACCAATAATTGGCATAGAAAAGAAGTCATGTGGTGGCCACATCTGATTTTTAGCAGATTTCCCTTAAAGGAAATCAGCTATTGAGGTCCAACTCATGACTCTATTTTTTAAAACATTCCTGAAATGACCAACGATCCTACCCTCGAGAAGTTGAAAATGAGTTGCATATATATATAAGGTGTGAGTGTGTGTGTGTGTGTTTGCTAAATCTTTAGTGGTCGCAATTTTTGTTTGATCGAACTCGATATTTAAACGTTATATATAAAACTAAGGATGAAGTTCTTTAATGGGTGAAATCCGACCAGTGGGAGGGGAAGTTTCGAAGAGTGGAATTTCGAAAATTCTTAATATCTCCCTTATGATGCGTCGGATCGAAATTTTGTATGAAACCTATCTTATTGTAAATGTTATGCTCTATAAATGTTGTCGTCTATATTTATTCACTATCTTGATTATTAACTGAGGTATTTGTATTTTTTAGTTTTTGGCCTTCAATAAAACTCCTACTCATGCCATATTAACAATAAGCTGATATATAATGAAACACTTTATTAGAAGCATAATTACCAAATATTGTTCTCATTGGCTTTTGGGGCAATTGCAAATACTTGACGCACGTGGGAAATCGTCTAAGTTAACGCAGCTCCTGGGCGACTTTTTTTCTTTCTTAAACATCATGACACTCATCAACAACCTTCATTTTCAAACGTACCTGATAAATTATTTATTTATTAACGTTCACCTTTTGCAACTAAGGCTTATTGGGACGGGTTATCTAGAGGTTACCATCTTTTTCTAGCCAGGGTGGGGGCTAAGGATTTGATTTAATGAATTCCGTCACTAAATAAATTCCTGTTGTCCAGGCGGAAATCGAACTCACCACTCTAGGTTTACCATTTGAGATTAAAGCCGACGCTTTAACTCACACGGCTAACCTGAGCTTGTAAATTAGAGTAATATGAATTACAGAGCTACATTGTCCAAAGCTTTACAATATATATTAAAGTCTCGTCGGATTCGAAGGTTCATGTCATGAGCTTGTCTCGCCATCCCTATTGATCAGGGTTTAATACATATGTAAAGTTCTAATTTCCCGATTAAATGCAAGAATTAGTGACGATTTTTGCATTCTGCAAGAGCCAATACCTTCAGCTTCCAGACAAGAATCGTGAATGTCATCGAGCTATTCAAATATCTCCAAGAAGACATCTTAAACGTGAGACTATGGGATTAAGTTTAATGACTTAATGTTCACAGGATAAGATCGCGGTGCCGTGGCCCCAAGTTATTTGGCTCCCTCCTTTGGACGGCCACAGCGAAGTCACTGTTTACTAAACATTCCTCCGCCAGGTAGAGCCTGAGAACCTGTTTATATTCAATATGTGTTACGAATATTAATCAAGAATATTCCCGCTGGATCCAAATCCTTATCTGCCTTGGCCCTCTTGTACATTCTAATGGCCGTCGCTGCTACTGGGCATAACCTCTTTGGAATCCGATTATTCCGTCGAACCAGAATCCGTTGGGCAGGCCGGCTATTTCCGTCGATTTGTGCTCTTCTAAGGGCCTTTCTCTGCTGCATACTAATCAATGAAGTCTGTCACTCAGTGGCTGCGTAAACTAAGCAGATTTCCTGCATGATCGTATGTCACACTACTAATCTCATATCGATATATCTCTATTTCTAAATAGTAATACGATGAGTACAATTTAGGGTTTACCGGAAACAGAAAACAATAATTCGGGAATAACTCACTTCAAAATTAAGTTACAAAAACATTTATACACCGACAGTTGCAGAGCATGAGTAGTTTAAAAGGATTGGTTCTGTTACATTTATTCTGAGCTTCCAAAATCCCCTACCTCTGAACCGCCCCAATTCCTGTCTCAATTTTAAATATGAAGTATGGTGTCAAATAGACATTTTCTAGTGAAGAAATTAAATCTTAATTGATTTTTGGCGTCATTTTTATGTGATGAGGCCATCAATATATTTGCATGTATCATCTAATAATGGTCTGTCGAAAACAATAAATTCTATTTAAGGTTTTAGGTCGAGTATAGAGCTAACCGATCCAATAAACATTTCGAATACTAGATTGTTAACAGACTCGATGACACACACACACACACATACATTTTTTTTCCATGTCCTCATTTTCGCATTCTAAATTATAATAATATAAGTAGGTACAAACTGAATAGCAGATTTCCCTTAAAGGAAATCTGATAAAAAGGTTTGAAATAACGGATGTTGCCACAAATGAGAGAATTGAAATAATTTAATGAATTAGTATTAGATGTTTCATGTTATAAATGAATGATGCCTTCGTGAGTCCGAAATCTTAAGACATACCTCACAAACAAGAACATATCCGATTTATCATTGTAGAATAAATTTCAAGACTACAAAGTTCTGTACATACATGGTTGAAGATAATATTATAATCCCTCCAAAATAAAAAGCCTTTTGAGTCTATTATTATTATTACAGTAGGATTGTAAATATTGTAATTACACAATGAAATGTAAATTGCAATGTATTTGCAAAAATAGAGACTAGTAGCCTACAGTTAATCCCTTCCTAGTAATACCTTAAAAAAATGTTAATAAATAATATAATGTAAATTGTAGTAGTAAAAGTGATCAAAATAATTTTTCTATGTCTGGAAGTTATCATACGTTATAAATAATAATAAAAGTTGTTGATTTAAACTTTAATAATTATTAGCTTAATTAACTCAAAATTCCTCATAGATTTAATTTTTAAACAATGCAATATAGTGATATTTATATATTTTATATTATAATTTACTAGATTCAAATGTGTATAATTGTTTTTTTTTTTTAATTTCTACATTTAATTAAATAAAGGTGTGAGTGTGTGTGTGTGTGTGTGTGTGTGTGTGTGTGTGTGTGTGTGTGTGTGTGTGTGTGTGTGTGTGTGTGTATGTATATATATATATATATATATATATATATATATATATATATATATATATATATAATTGTAGCCTCTGTCACATTGATTTGTTTCGCGAAATTTCACGATAACTTTTCGTTTCACATGTCATATACACCATAACTGCATTTGGTTTCTTTGTTGTAAGTTTGTTTGGTTGTTTGTTTGTTACCTTTTCACGCATAAACGGCTGAACCGAATTTTATGAAATTTGGTATGTATCTTACTACTAACCCAAATTAGACTTTAGGCTATACTAATATCCTCTGAGACGAACAGGAGTGGGGATTATAAGGGAAGCCAGAAATTAAAAATAGCGACATTTCGTTTCCTATTGGCTTTTCGGCAAATATGAACATAATAAAAGTTGTTTAATTTCTTATTTAGAGTAACTTTTTGTTTTATACACTTTTTTCTTATACCGAATTATAAACGAGATATACCCTAAAACCTATAGCGGAACAATTTTATTTGGGATAATAGACCGAAATAAATAAAACTCGGCATATGTATTAGCACTAACGCTTTCATTATAACAAGTCATACGAACCTTTCTAGGGCCGAAATTTAAAAATAGCGGTATTTCGTTTTTTATTCGTTTTTTTGGGAAATATGAACATAACAAAAGTTATTTATTAACATCCACTTTTTGCAACTCAGGCAAATGGGGACGGGTTATCTTCAGGTTACCACCCTTTTCTAGCCAGGGTGGGACTTAGGAAGTTATTTAATGAATATCGTTACTAAATAAATTCCTTTGCCCAGGCGGGAATCGAACTCGCCACTCCTAGATTGATCCTTTTATTATATTAAAAAATGGCCCTAACAGAAATGTTTCGTCTATACAATGGGGAACAAGTCGTTTCAATTAGCCATAGTATCATAAACAAAAGTTGTTTATTTTGTTAATTAGAGTAACTTTTGTCTTATTCATTTTTGTCTTTTAACAAAGAATAAACCAGATATACACTATAAACTAAAGTTGGAGTCAACTATTTCATTGGGCGCTAACGATTAAACCGAACTTAAAAAAACTCGGTATGTCAATTAGCATTAATTCTTCCATGATTATAAGCTATATTAAAATTTTTAGGTTCGAACGGGAGTGGGGGTTATAAGGGAGGCCTGAAATAAAAATTCACGATATTTCATTGTCTATTTGTTTTTTGACAAATGTGCACAGAACAAAAGTTGTTTACTTTGTTATTTAGAGTAACTTTTGTTTTATACATTTCTCCTGGAACAATGTGCGTAGAAATATTGATATGCTCAACAATTCATTCCAATTTGAACGATCAGGTTCCTCACCTGGAAAAGTTAATTCAAATCTGCGTTAATATTTTGTCCTTCATAACTGAAATTTATGCATAATGCACAGGAGACGGGAAATATGACAATTTGGAGGACAGTGAAGACTTACATAAAAAATTAATTTTATTATTAACAAATGCCAACAACGGGTATTAACCGTAATCAGTGGGATGGGTAAATGTCAAAATATTTTGCAAAGTAAAGCCTTGAAAAAAAAATACCATCACCATTCAGCCTCAAATCAATATATATATATATATATATATTGTCTGTTAGCGGTCGCAATTTTTGTTTGATCATTACCGAAATATAGATAGATATCTAAACATTTTATGTAAAGATAAAGATTGTGTTCCTTAATGACTGAAATGGGCAGGAAGTAAGGGGGTTTAAAGGGGGAATTTCGATAATTCGAAATATCTCTGTTATTACGCGTCGAATTGACAAGTTGTATAAAATCAATCTTATTGTACATGTAATGTTCTATTAATGTGTTTACGTACCTATTTTCACTATCTTTATTATTAACCCAGATATTTGCATTTTTTTCGGCCTTCAGGAAAAACCCACTCCTACTCATTAGGAGCTGTTACATTATGAAGCACTTTTTTTTGGAATCTAATTAACAAATATTGCTCTCATTGAACTTTTCGTTTTGGGATAATTGCAAATGCGTGAACCACGTGGGAAATCTCCTTAGTTAATGCAACACCTGCGTCTCGGACTTTTTTATTAAATATTGTTAAGTGAAACTTAATCCATTACAATGAATATGTAATTTTGCCATATACATTTACAAAAATTTACATTAGTCCGTAAGTTTTTTTGTTTCTTTTATTAAATACTACTTATTGGAATACACAAACACACACACACACACACATATATATATATTCCAATAAATATATATTAATTTCTAAAACGGAAATAGGAAGTAGAGAACGGGAAGAGAAATTTAAAAATGACTGTAGCTGATAATGAAGAAGAGAGGATATAACCTTGTGTTTGTTAACTTGCATTCACTGTTCTATGAATACCTTGTACACAGTATATAGATAGTATATAGGACGATATGTTTTGCAAACGTTCAACAAATGCTCCTTGTCAACTGCTGACGTCCGGCTAATGCCCAATAATTAGATGCAGAAGAATCGATTCAAGTCTCGACTAGTTCGCCTCGATTATTGACATTAACACAATTACTCCCGTCTCCATGAATTGTACTCTCACAATACTACAGTCTATTCCCAAATAGTGAACACACTCACACCAAAGCACGTTGTACAGGAGCAAAGCAGCGTTTTATGTATTTCACGAGCGAGTGCGCTCAATTTAAACTTCCATGAAAGGTATTAGTTTGGAAATAGTAAACGGCTGGTAGAGTGAGTAGTAGTGTCGAGTGAAATTTTTCAAAAATAGAATCTAATTCAACACCGGGAAGGTTTTCAATGTCTTGTCAAACTGAAAGCTGTGTAGATCGCTTTTTCCAATGAATTAGACTGTAGATGAAAAATGTCCGTCACGCAGGGCTGCAGTTATACAATAGAGAAATCTCCATATGAGTGCCGAACAGTTACGGAGACGGCCGAACTAGCTTTCCGACTATAGCTCGTCCGTTACACTATATAAAAAAGCTATAATAATAAAAATAATATCTCGGATAATATTCAAGTTAGAGAATAAATGTTTATAACAATATTTATAGTAAATTTAATTTGCAATAAGAATGTTTCTATACAAATTTGCGATCCGACGTATAGTAACGGAGATATTTTGATTTTTCGAAATTTTATGGTACATTTAATATGCAATAAGATTTATTCTGTACTCTTTTTTGATCCGATTCATATTAACGGAGATTTTGAAAAAAAAGTCTCACCCTCTAAACCCCCCCCCCTCTCACTGGTCCGATTTCAGCCGTTAATTAACTTGATCTTCCTTTTTATATAAAACGATTATATACCTAGTTTGGTGACGATTAAACAAAAATTGTTAGAGTGTCAACAGACAAATATATATATATATATATATATATATATATATATATATATATATATATATATATAACTAAAATCACATTTAGGGATTTAAGTTTCGGCTACTAGTAACCATAGAATAATATGTATTACCTTAAAACACTCCTTAATACTTGGCAAATTTTTATTGAGAACACATTTTCCTTCCTCTGGTAGCACTAACATATGAATAAAATATAATGAAGAAAGAAATAATAAATAAGGAAGCCATGCCATAAGGAAATTAAAAAGGTTTTCTATATTTTACTCATTACTATATTCAGGTTCAGTTAAAGTAGTAGAAGGCTAGTGTTTAAAACATTCAATTGCTTCAAATATTCTTCATTACTTATGACATTAGCATATAAAAAATCTACAATGGTACATTTAAGATAAATAAACTAAAATTTATTTTTGAGCAAAGAGCTTAAAACTGATTTTATTTCGTACTAATAAATGAATTTTTGTATGATTTCAACGTTATAGACAATTGAGATTAAAAATGAATGAATTTCAAAACTTTTGTTGGATGGAAATGCCAGTTTTAAGCTGAATAAAATTGCTACGTGAGCTCAAATCTCTGTAGGCTAATAAGAATTCATTTGGTGACGAACTCATTAAATAAAGTCCTTAGACCCATTTTTGAGGTGCTGGATGGTGAAGGAATCCTTTGACTTACCCTGGCTAGAAAACCCATAGATAAATCGTCCCAATTAGGCATAGCAGCAAAAAGTGAATGTTAATAAATAGCGTTGTTGGGGATGTTAGTTAGAGGAAGAGAGGATCCGAAAATTCAAAATTATTCTGGACCCAATATTTTTTTTTTTAAAATATTAGGGGGAAACTGCCCTACACGTTAGGTGGCTTACTTGCCACCTCTTCAGAGGTTATCCTTTTTTCAAAAAAGATATACGTAAAAAATTAATTACATTAATTTAACAAAACCCTTAATAATTCTTTACTAGATATTACATTACTGAAATGTTTATTAAATCTAATATAGATTGCTACTTACATTTCTGAAGTGCTCGTTTCATTCGTTACGACTATAGTCACTGAGGTTCCCGAAGTATGTTAAGTCAGCTGACTACAAATCGATTATTTACACATCAGTCATGAACGCGATTATTTCGCGTCATAATTTCAAATCGATAAATTTAAGATAAAATGTTATAGAATATATGATTGAGGTATTTAATTTCTGTTTTTTTGTTTACTGCCCTTTTTCTATTTTATCGAAAGGGATAGCGCCTGAAGAGGTGGCAATAAAGCCATGAAACATGTAGGTCAGTTTCAATAAAGTTTGCACCGAAAAAAAAATTTTTTTTTGGCGACTCTTGCCATAAAATATGACGCATATATCAAATAATTTCCGTAAATATGAATCGGATTAAAAATGTGTGGAAACAATCTTGTCAAACAATTGGTGCTTTATAATTGTTGTTCTATTCATTCTTTCGCAACTCAAGTATTCAGCGAGAAATTCCTACTTTCTTGTTTTCAATAAAAATATGTGGTGAGATGAAAACACCACCATGTCATAAAAGTCCGCCACACGGGACTGCGTAAACTAAGCGGATTTCCCTCGTGTAGTTTAATAATAGAGAAATCTAGATATTGCTAACACAACACCACCGTTAATATTAAGTGAATAAATACAAATAGTAACCTTCCGAGAGAAAGCATCTGGCATTTAAACAAACAGTTCTGCCAACTTCATACCTGAAAGAAAAACAATTATTGTAATATATCTGAATGTAACCTATTAATTTCATTGAAAACTATTTATTATATCTAGTGCTGTAATTTATAATGAATCAGAATAATTTTTATCTCAATCAATCAAATTTAAGTACTCCAAAAACGTAAGAGGGGGGGCACCAGAACATATTTGCATGTATCTCATATAATAAATGTCTCTTGAAAACAATATTTGGTATTTAAGCTTGGAATGATGTGGTTTACTACATAACCGAGTATTGATTATATAACATGAGTAGAAGTGGGGGTTTGCTGAGGGCTAAAAACTGAAAAATGCAAATAGCTCGGTTAATATTCAAGATAGAGAATAAATATATATAACAATATTTATAGTAATTATAATTCGCTATAAGATTGATTCTATACATTTTTCCAAATTTTCAAACTCCCCCTGGTCCGATTTCAGCCGTTAAGGAACTTGATCTTTCTTTTTACATATAACGACTAAATATCGAGTTTGGTAACGATTAAACAATATTTGTGACCGCTATATATATATATATATTCATTTCCCTCATCTCCTGGGTAGGATCGATGGACATTTGAAGAAAAATTTCGAAAATCGTGTCATGAGTAAGACCTCAATTGCTGATTTCCCTTAGGGGTCTGCAACAAGGAAACGGGATATATTCTTAGTTTGCGCAGCCCCTGCGTGACGGACTTTTTTACTGATAAGAAGTCAAAGTGTGAAACATGATTCAAACGGGGAGAGTGAGGAGGCGGGAGGTGTATATTTGGCGGCAACTAGTGTGTGGAGTTGATAAGAGATAGCGCGGAGATCAGTAAGGCCCCGCTCCCCCAGTGTTCTGCTCCGCCGGTCCCGCTGTTCGGCTCTCCTATTGTACTTGCTACTCTAGGCATTGTCACAGCCATCTATGAGCCCAGTCATGTCTAATTGTCACATTATCTCTGATAATGTTCTCGCTGTCACCTCCCAATCGGCCGATTACCATAATAAAAGGATTTCATTCGTCATACAAAACATATTGAATATCAATCATTAGTACATCTACCAGGGATACTTGTTGGTTAAGGAACGAATAAGTTTGGATGAACAAAGTGTTGCCTGATTTCCTCCGCAATAATTATTAAATAGAAAAAGTACTTCCAGTGCATCGGCTATATCTTCAAAGCCTGTTGACACAAAAACGGTATGAATGTGAAGCATAAAACAATATTTCGACTAATCAACAAACAAAAAATAATACTAGCTTAGAATACAATATAAAACACATTGCATAAATCATATGAAGACTTTAAAAAAATTATGTATCACAGATAAGAATCCCTCTTTAGTTAAAAACATACTGGCACGAAAGTCAATAGATACGCAATTACTATTTAACAATAACGTATTGAGTATAACTACTACAAAATGCTAAAATATGAACCAATGTTCAACCTTAACATGTAATTTTTTTAAAACAGTTAACAAAAAACAAAAACATAAAAACTACTATATTATATGTATGTACGTACATATGTGTACTATTGAGAACGTACTACCCAGGTGGGAAATGTATAAAGAAATTGGCTTTACTTCATCAGGTGGATCCACCAGAAGTGCCGGCATTATAGCAATATAATGAAAAGAAAAGGAAGGTTTAATTATAGACCAGACAGCCAGATTTGAAACAAGCCGAAGAAATAAATTTCGAAAAGATAACCATTAACTCGCCATATTTTCAAGAAAAATATCAAATAGAAAATTGGAGTGTGGAAGGGGTCTGCTGTTCGGATCCTCAGGAATTATACCCAAATCAACAGTACATTATTCTTACATTCTTGTTTTCCTTCAGTAACTCTCCCCCACCACCCTCCTACTCATCGGATTTTTTAATAGAAAGAGAAAATATGTGGCGAGGTGAGATCACCTGTGTCATAGCATCACGTGAGAAATTTGCTTAGTTTACGCATCTCCTGCCTGACGGACTTTTTATTTTTATATAATATACAGGTAATTTACAAAAATGTCAATCAAATATGAAATTTATTGTTTCATTTTGAAAATAAATGAAGTCAATCAATATGTAAATAGGATTTATTTACTTGAAATCCATAGTCACTCTCCGCCTAAAAAAAAGTCCGTCACGCAGGGGCTGCGTAAACTAAGCAGATTTCCCACATGAAGTTATACAATAGAGAAATCTCCAAACGAGAGCCGAACAGTTACGGCAAAGGGCCGAACTAGCTTTTGATGGGAAATTCAAACATCCGTTATCGGCCCAAATTTAATAAAAATGCAAATATCTCGGTTAATATTCAAGATAGGGAATAAATGTATATAACAATATTTATAGTAAATTTAATTTGCAAATTTAAGCAAAATAAATGCTTAAGGGAAATCTGCTAAAAGGGAAAGCAGTTTCAAGAGTTAAGAAAAAAATCACTCATCTGTGAACTGTGCTTTACAAATAACAACTCATATTACATATTGGAAACTATAATTTTATTCTTTGACTTATTTTGACCTAACTATGTGATTATATGCGTTAAGAAATTGATCCAGGATCAGAATATAAAAGTTTTTGATTTATAATAGTCCTTTATCATCATCTCATATCTTTCGGGCACAATTGGCAACTCCTTTGAAGTATAGATTCCTAAAACAATCAAGAATTAAATCAATATTAAAAGTTAATATATTTAAATGAGCTTCGCAACGTCGGGGATTAACTCCCATATTATCTTCCGAGAAAAGAATAAATACGAAAGGAGAAAATCAATAATATTTTTTTAAAAAAAGGTCCATATGGAATATAGTAGTTCATTAAAACATAAGAATCCAACCTAGTGTGGTGAGTTCGATTCTCGCCTGGGCAATAGGAATTGATTTAGTGACGGAATTCATTAAATACAATCCTTAGCCCCGTCCTGGCGACGAAAGGGTTGTAATATGTCGATAACCCTTTCCAATTAGCCTTAATGCAAAAATTGGACGTTGATAAATTATTTAATTTAAGAATCCAACAGCCCATATTTAAGAATGTATGAGAACATCTGGTAATTATGTCTCTGGTTAATGAAAATCATAACAATTAAAAGAGAAATACAGAATGACCGGCTATGGGAGCGAAAATGTAATACCAAAAGAACTAAAAATATGTACACTCTTCTAATAATACAGAAAGATTAATAAGAGTGGTTTATAAAATTTTGTAAATTTTTATGTTTTAAATGAATTAATGTTCAAATTAAAAAGAAAGAATAAACTTATGTGAAAATAACTATTAATTTTTAGGATAAACAATCCATTCATATGAATGACATAATTCACTCAGGGTAAAACATGTTTTTTATAACACCATGAATGCCCAAAAAAAAATCCACATTTACATTTAGGTGAGATGAGATCAGAAGTGTGTCATCTAGCACATGGGAAATCTGTTGTCAACGTAGCCCCTGTGTGATGAAGTTTTAATAATATTAAAAAAATTCATTACATACATTTTATTAATGATTATAACGAAAAAGAACGTTTATTTTTATTTTTTATTTCTTATACTCACTTTATGGCACTAGCCCGGTCAGCGTATCTACTGGTTAACAACCTTTTCTTCCAGGGCTGGTCATAAGAATTGTATTATGAGTTTTCACTAAATAATTTCCTATTACCCATGCGAGAGTCGACCCCATGAATCTAACTTTACTATTCATGTTTAGGTCTAAATGTTTATTGGTAGAAAATATTTTAAGTGGAAATATTTAATGTCTGCAGTTTAATAGTTAGAGTTGTTATTGCTCTAGTTACAATTTTATAAAATACAAAAACACTGAATGAAAAATAGTGGAAAACAGAATAAAATCAATTGTTGCATAAGGATTTCAGGACTTAGCTAGGATTAAGATGAAATGAAAGTACTTATAAAACAATTTACGTATTATTTATTAACGTTCATTTTATGCCACTACGGTTAACCGGGATGCTTATCTGTAGGTTTCCACCCTTTTCTAGCCATGGTGGGACTAAGGATTTTATTTAATGATTCCGCCAATAAATAAATTCCAATTGCCCGTGAGAATAGTACTCACGACTCTATATATACCAAGTGCGATTATGACAACGCCTTAACTCACACGGCTAAATGAGCTGATAAAATAATAATAGCGGTTCTTACAGCAATAACATTATATATATATATATATATATATATATATATATATATATATATATATATATATATATATTATCATTAAAGAAATCTGCTGAAAGGAAGAAACTGATTCCCACAGGTGTCTGTAGGAGAAAGTTTAGTATACCCATTGAGAAGGCTTTACTAATAGATAACTATCGCCGGGAATGTTTTTGAATGGAACCCCCAAAAAAAATAAATAAACGATAAAAATAAATAAAATGACACCGACCAAAAGGAAGAAATTCAAATGATTTTTTTCTTGTTTCCCCGGTCGTTATAATATTGCCGTGAGAGATATCTACACCTGTAAATATTAACGTATACCGCGGTGTGTATGTTTGAGCGAGGCGACGAAATGCCCACACTTGATGCCCCCGGTATAGCGGCCTTGTATTAAAGTCTCCAGATACAATCTTGAGCCATCCCTCAAGGCGACACGGCCAACCCCACTTTTTATAAGGGATATTAATTTGACTACTGCCTCAATATATTTTGTCCCCTAAACATCGGAGCCGCCTTTCTACATTTGTACTTTTATTTCGGCCGATTAGAATTTGTCCGAGTCTTATATGGATTTTTCGACGAGGGCGAAATTTGTTCCAGGCTCAAATTATTTAGCTCAAAATAATTTATCTCGCTGAGGATACAAATACTCCCATGTTTCCCCAAACCACTCACTGATATAGCAATAACTTCTATACTTATATCATTTACTTCAGATGAACCGCTTCTTAAATTGTTTCAAAGTGTAGCAATACTTGGTCAAAAACCATTTGTCTTCTTCTTTAAATTATCTTATTTATTTTCTTCCCCGTGTGTTCGAGCATGCTTGTAATTTTCAAGGGGTTCCTTTTTCTACAATTTTTACTTGTTTATTTGGGTTTTAAATACATTAAAAAAAATGAATAATAAAATACTAATAACAATAATTCAACAGATAAATATATAATTTAAAATTAATATTTATTGTGCAATTTTTATTGTTACTTATATTAATACCTTTTTGCGGTATTATAAACCTACGCTCTATTATTAAACATTGTTTTCATTTAATAAATACAGGTTAAGTAAGTATGCAATATACAATGAATGATAGTATAATGAGGATTATTTCAATAGCTGTTACTTTTCTGTACTAGTAAAGAAAAGTATCACTTTGCGTACTCAAACGATGCACTGAAAACCTTGTTATTTTAACAGTATAATGAAAAAAATAATTTGGCATATACATATTGTTCAAAAAAAAAATAGAGATAAAGGACCCTCTGGAGTCATGATGTTGTAATTGCATTGTGAACGATATGAGTAATATCATTTATAGATTAAAAACTTTTTCTTTTGCCCCGGTATGGCTACACTTTCAAACTCTCTCTCTCTCTCTCTCTCTCTCTCTCTCTCTCTCTCTCTATATATATATATATATATATATATATATATATATATATATATATTGTTTTCAATATTTCGAGAATATTTTTTTCTTTTCTTCAGAGCTAAAAAGTACTGGTACTACTTTATATATATATATATATATATATATATATATATATATATATATTGCACTATATAGATTATACTATACTATAATTAAAATAAAATAATTAATAGTAGGACATCTATTTTTGTCAATCAATGTTATTAGAATTTTTTGAGCTTCAGCAGCATATAAAGCACTTCACTAAGTGATTATAGAAAACATATAGCATGCTGTAAATTATGAAATATTGTTATTTACGTAATAATGATATATAAACGTAAAAATATATTAACTTTTCATTAACAGTGTTAAGAATTTCAAATTCCATTTCTGTACATACAACCTCTTGTAGAACCTGCAATTGGAGTGCCAGTACTATAACATAGCTTACCAGGGTTACAGGACTATTCAGCAACACCCTTCGTACTAAAAGGGTTAAGAACCCTATACTACAGAGAATCTGCTAATGTTGCGTCAGATTAAATAAAGATGTAAATAATATTAATTATACCGAAATGTGTTGAAAATGAAAATTCTATATTCAGTTAAATCGTGGGCAATGTGCTTTCATTTTATTTCGGAGTTAATTCATACTTACCGAAAATTAAGCGAACTCAGACAGACATTTGCCTACGGGACAATGCAACAGAAAAAAATGACAAACACCTAATTTATGTCTGCCCACTCACGGATAATTACAGAGAAGGTTTGGTTTCAAAAATGAGAAAAGCTGGGGAAAAATCTGGCCCATAAATCCAAAAATTATTTACAGAAAAACTCCATTGGAATTAGAAAAATTAAGCAAAAATGTTTAAGATGAATCAAAACCACACTCCTGATTTTTTTTTTAACTGATCCGGAATAGGACTTGTGTTATTAAAATCGGCTATTCAATAAGTATTATTGTATTAGTATTATACAATTACAGTATTGTATGGGTATGTTTTCTGTTTTCAATAAAATTTATAGAGGGGGCAGTAATAATAAAATAAACAAAAATGCTCTCTCCTTCATGTTTACTTCTTTCCTCATCCGTAGTCTGCTATTCATCTCTGGGCTGTAAAATAAGAGGAATAAAACAAAACTTGAGAGATATAGCGCCTACAGTAAGAAAATAAACTGGTATGTATGCAAATCAATCGCCCATTAAATTTTCCACGATTGATATACAGCTCCTGATCCCTAATGAAAACTAACAACATCAAACTGATATACTATTATTTAGTGAGAACTCTGAAAATGTAGCGATATGTTGTTAATAAATCCATTCCTAGAGCAGGACGGGTCCAGAGGGGGAGGGGATCCCCCAGGTTTCTACTAATGTTATTTTTATTGTTGAACAACACAACTTGCTATTGTAAATACATTACAAAGAGTAATGTCCTGTTTGGGTTTTAAGTTAAAGCGGAGTTTATTATTTCCTTCTGGGTGCCTGTTTATAAATGCATGTAAATACCGTAGGTGTGGTGATCAGTCTGAGGCCCAATCAAAACTAAAACCTTCCATAAACAGATTCTGGAAATAAAGTTTATTTTAACAAAACGTATAACACCACATGTGTTCCATAATGGATGCTTTTATACATTTCGTGCCGCTATTTAAAAGGAGACTCACTTGAATAATGAAAGACTTTTTTTTTTGTCTCAAAAAATATTTAAATTACTGCTCTAAATTTACGACAAAAACTCGTCAAGCTAATAAGGCTAATGAAAATGTTTTTTTTAAGCAGGATTTCAAAATTTTCCAGGACGGCTAACCCCTAAATGGCAATTGACCTTAACCAAGAGTAGTATGAACTCTTAAAATTAACCAAGATTATTATATTATTATTATTAGAGGAGCTTTGTAAGTTAAGAAAAATCCCACTCTGCATTGACAGACTGCTTATATCATCCCACCATTTAATCTATATTTCTACCTAATTAGGAAGCATATGTAAACAATTAAAATACAAGCTAGACACGGGATATTTAGTGACGTGAAAATGGAAAGAGTAGAGGTGCGGGTTCACGAAATCCTGAATCCACAAGAATTCCAAGAACTCAGTAAATTATCGAGTTAATGAAAAGATGTATTAAACAATAAAATTGTCAACAATATTGCTTTATAATTTTTTTCGATTTGATTCATAATAACGGAGGTGTTTTGAGCATTACCACCCCCTCCCTATCTTTCATCTCCGATTTCTATCTTTACCTAGTATATTGAAGGCTGAAAACTACGAGAGAAAATATCTAGGTCAAAAATCAAAACAGAAATATAATTTATTAAACAAAGTCTATAGGAAATTGAATTTGGAGCAAAATTAACTCTACAGTTTTCCGACCAGGGTCATAATGATGGAGATATTCTGAATTTTCTATTTTCTTTCCCTTCTAGTCTGATTTCAGTAATTAACGAGCTGGATCTTTAGTTCTACATAAAACGTTTAAATATACAGTGTGGTAATCATCAAACAAATCTGCAACAGCTAGAGCTCTTGCAATTTTTGCAATATATGTATATGTCTCTTAGGTAGGATTGTTGGTTATTTGAAGAAAGTCTCGTCATGAATACGCTAAAACAACCCTTGACTGATCTAACCTTGTTTTACTTTAAATGAATTTTGATTGTTTAATATTGTAGACGGAAAAAAATATTTTATATTATGTATAAATTTTATATTATATATCTTAAATGAGATGTTTAGCCCAAATCCACCTTATTCCCTTGTAGATATTTTTTTGCTGAAAATCAATTGCCACAGGTATTGGCGCATCTCTTCAACAATTTTAGTACATTTCGAACCTTCAATAGCTGTGAGATAACCAAAGCCTTTTTGCTTCATGTTAGGAAATCATCAACTGATGTTCTGCTCATTTACGCCATTTTCGAATAATTTCCTTAAATGTCCATCGATCAAAACCTTGTCGACCGTTCTAAATTATATATTATATACTTATATAAATATATTTATAGAATTATTCTACGAATTTATTTCGATATATAGGCGTTTGCTGTAAAACTAAAGATCAAGTTGGTTAACGGCTGAAATCAGGGGGTTTAAAGGGGGTTACTTGAAAATGTGTAATATCTCCCTTAATATGAGACAGATCGAAAAATTGTATATAACCAATCGTATTATTGAAAATTGAAGTACCTATGAGTGTTGTAATATATACATATTTTCTTTATCAAGCATATTAACGGAGATATTAGGATTTTTTTAGTTTTCAGCCTTCAGTAAACACTCACTCCTACTAATATCACTAACAACAAGTTTTTATATTATGAATGGCTTAATTCTAAGCCTAAATAACCAATAGCTCTTTGTTATGCGAAAGACATACGAATTCGGTGTGCGGGGATATCATCAATTAAGATTAGGTATACGTTCTTGCATCGAAAAAGTTTATTTGATCAATACAATAATCGATATTTATCCCCTTTATGCACCTGTTAGCTTCATACTCGTCAATGGTTGAAATTGGGCTAGGAGTTAGGGGGTTTAGAGGGGAGGGATTTCGAAAATTCAAAATATTTCTATCTACTATAATGAGTCGAATTATAAAATATTATAGAACCAACCTTGTTGATTAATGGTCTACAACGGTAGTTCCATGCATTTCTTTCGTAACTCTAGTTTTAAGGGAGGTATTCACAACTCCTTGTTTTCTGCCTCCAGTAACCATCCATCCCCTTTTCTACTCATCGGTTTTTTACATAAAAATAGAGAATATGTGGTGAGATGTGATCAAGAGTATGTAATACAAGCATGTGGGAAATCTGCTTAGTTTGCGCAGCCTCTGCGTGATGAACGTTTTTTTTTTTATCTAAAACGTGTTTGAAATTGGCGATAAGGATACTTCTGGTACAGAAATAAGACCCCAGAAGATATTTGGACTTAGACAATGTCCATCAAGCCTTTTTAATTCTAAAGAAAATAAATCTTTTAGAAATTTATAGACATTTGAATGAATGATCTTTTTCTTATCTCTGATCTTGCCAAGTGCTCAGGCAAGCTTCTCTGAGGAAACATTCAACAATAAGCATAGACACTGAAGTTATTAGAATTGGTGACAAAGAAAATATTAGAATTGAAGAAAATATTATTGGCTACCGGTAGATCATCTATCATGTACCCCTAAATACCCCTTTAACATACTCCAACTCTATTATCTCTCTCTCTCTCTCTCTCTCTCTCTCTCTCTCTCTCTCTCTCTCTCTCTCTCTCTCTCTCTCTCTCTCTCTCTCTCTCACTCTCTCTCTCTCTCTCTCTCTCTCTCTCTCTCTCTTTCCCCCCCCCTCCTCAGAGTGCCGTCTCTTTATTTCTGTATATGTTAAACAGCCGTAAAAAGTGAAGGCTATAAACGGGCAGAGTGGTGCCCCTCCTAAAAATGTAAATATCTCCCCCGCCCCTAAAACGGAGAGAATTTGGGTGTTTGTGCCTCGGTACAATGGATCTAGTCAAAGGGATAAAAGGTACGTTGACACCACAGTTTCGGGATACACGCCCGTCTTTCCATCAATCCGACCTCTGTCGGTGCGTCTCCTGTGTCAACATTTACATTCTATACTGATTTCTTAATGAGCTAGCGTTTTTTTTTATCCCCACTCGCGTTCATTTTGAATGCACAGTCAAGGCAAAGAGGAATTGTTTCAAATGCAAATTCTGTCGGACACGACAGCAAGTTTTATTCACAAATTGACTCCAGTTTGCCTTCCTTGGTCACCAAAATACAATAATCAATTTGTTGTAGTTGTTTATTGGCGTCCACTAATCATTACGGGCCATCGGGATGGGTTATTTACAGACTGCTACCCTAAACATACGTGCGCATGACAAAGTATATATATTTAATGACTTCCTTACTAAATAAGTTTGTATTATTTCACAGGAGTGTTGTTGGAAGTGAAGAATATTGTGTAATTGGAGAGAAAAAAACGTCTAATTCTTCGCGAGTTCGTACCGCAACTGCGGGAATAGAAACCTCGACTTTAGGTGTACAAGGAACTTAAACATTTTCTTGTACATGACTTTCAAAACAATGACCAAATTTACAAATGTATGAATAAATATTTTTTAGTAAACATGTCATGAGCAGGAGTGGGAGTTAACTGAAGACTGTAGACAAAAAAGTACGAATAACCTGCTTAATATTTATTTAGGTGCGTCGCAATTTAAGCGATTCACACATTTTCTTGTTATAATACTAAAATAGTAAAGGTAAAACCACCTTATAAAAACTAATAAAAAAGGTTAAAAATTCTACAGAGGTAGGTAAAAATACGGTTATTTATTTTTTCTCCAGTGGATATTATTGCAGTCTAGTGTTTGATTATTTAATGTTAGATGTGGTTGTAATTGCGTGTATCTTTGAGGTGTTTCATGACTTTTGTAATGTATGGGGCTGTCGTCGTGTAGTAGTTCAGATAGGTTGGTGGGTAAGTTCTTGTCAGTTATTAAACTGCATTTAAGTTACGGAATATTGTATTGGACATGAATTGCAGAACATCACTAGTCTAAGAAGATTTGCCATATAAAAGTTTTCTATCTGGATCATTATAAGATATTAAGATATGGATCTGAGATATTTTGAAAGTCAGGTTCCTCCTCTTACTAAACCCCTTCCCCTATTCCTGTCCTATTTCACCCATTTATCATCTTATGATGGATTATGATCTTTAGTGTTGAAAGAAACTATGAAAAAAATATATTATGAATTGATGGTGTCATAGCATAAAGTATTTTCATGTATCTCATCTATATTGGTATTTGGGCTTGGAATAAAGTGGTTGATGGTATAACAGATTATTGCTAATGAGTAGCAGTGGAGGTTTCCTGAAAGCAGAAAACTAAAAAAGGCAAATACCTGCCTAAATTCATGTATGAGGAAAAAAATAAATATATAACGAAATTTATAGACAATAAAATGTTGAATATTTTGTATTCATTAACGTCCACTTGTTGTACCTAAGACTAATTGGGGCTGGTTATCTACAAGTTACCACACCTTTCTAGCTAGGGTGGGACTATGGATTTTATTTAAAGAATTCTGTCACTAAATAAATTCCTATTACCCAGGCAGGAATCGAACTCGACATGCTAGGTTTACCATGTGAAATGATTATTACGCACATGGCTAACCTGAGCCACAAGTGTTCAATAAGATTGTTTCGATCCAACATATAATAACGGAGATAAAAGAGTTAGTACCCGAGTTCCGTTGCGTTAGTATACATTGTTCCTCATAACACTTGCAAATGGCAAGGATGTACCGAAGGGCTTATTGCAATAAAGTTAAATCTACATTGTGGAAAGACTCATCAACCCTATATTCCATAACTCCCACTTTTGGTAACTTGAACAGTACTTTTATTCATTGTTTGACACGAATTAGTAACCCCAAGCCTTGACCGTTAATTTAACTTCTTCATCGAGCATGAATACTTGTACATGCTACGTTTGTCCTTAAAAAGAAATATGGATGGACGCAAACCTACAAAATTAACAGACTGGGATTTCTATAATACTTTTGAATTGAGAGATTTACAGCGGAAGTTTTTTGATGGGGCTCAAGTCACGATATTGGTCTTATAAACTTAGGTTGCTTGCAAATAAAAGCTCTGCCTTAGAAAATGGTAGTAACCTGTAGACAACCCGTCCCAACTAGACATAGTAGCATAAAGTGAACGACGCGTAAGTTAACTGAGTTATCCATCTATCTTGAAATGTACCATTCGATGAATACTCTATTATCAATAATTCATAATAACATCTTCATTTTACTTTTGAATAGAGGGTACAACCATACGCCAAAAATGTTAAACTGCAATTCGTGGGATATGTCTACCCATAAATGTGGCAAATGTAGTTCCCGCCTGGGCAAATAAGAATGTATCCGTTGACGAACTCATTAAAGAAATCCTTAGTCTCGCCCTGGCAAGGTTGGAAACCAGTAGATAACCTGGCCCAATTAGTCATAGTAGCAAAAAGTGAACGTTTATTACATTTAACATATGTTTATTTCCTTCAATTAAAAATGAGGTTTCAATTCATCAAGAAATGTTTATTTACACAGTATTTGTCGTTCTGATCCTAAACGGTGCAGAGAGTAGGACGTTCTTCGCCAGGTTGACTAGTAACGCTTCGTTAGATTACGCAGAGCCAGCGGAAGAAAGGGTGTGCTTAGCAATGGCCATCAGCTCAGATTGGTACTTGAGCAGAAGTAAATGCATAACGAATGAAACTACTGCTGATGAACTGGCGATAACCTATCAAAACGGCGAACCATTCGATATACTCAATATAACAGTGATGGAGAGTGCAGTGGGTGGCAGGAAGAGCAAGGTTGTCTACGGGCTGATCAAAGTCCACCATCCCGGAATGAATCCCAACAAGGTTATCCCGCTGGATGTAGGAGGAATCCCCTGCTCCAACTGCAGGATCGCCTTCGCCGTCAACTACGACAAGGACAGAGGATGGGTGCACACTGAGAGGCAAGTCCTCACCCTCGAAGGTGTCGTCTGCCAGCTACTCTACTTCCCCTTAGAACAAGCTCCGGTTCTGGATGTCGAGAAGGAGTTCTGCACTTTTCTGGACTCGGCGCTCAAGGTTGAACCTGGAGAGTTCCCTTTAATCTGCGACGACGCACTGACAGGACTTCCGTCGGATTCGGATGTTCACGTCGGGGATTCGAAAGCGTTTGGCATTTTCATCAAAGTGGCCGAGCTTATTGTTGACATCGAATCTGTAGTACCAGGAATTATTAAGATCAATGACAGAAAGAAGTTTAAAGAAATATTACCAACAGGGACACCTAAATATTATATTGAAAACAGCTCATCTTCTCGTCCACAAGTGTCAACGATTATTGTATTTTTTCTGTTTTTAAAGAGGATTCTTCATGTAAGTAGATCAGTTATGTATACTTTATAAAGAATATACATGTTAAATAAATCATCTGTTAGTATTTTATTTTCTGAGAATATGAAGGGTAACAATATGGAATATAAATTTAAATTATTTATTAACGCCCACTTTTTGCAACTAAGGCTAATTGGGACGGATTATCTACTGGTTACCACCCTTTTCTAGCCAGGGTGGCAGGATTTTATTTAATGAATTCCGCCACTAAATAAATCCCTTTTGGGGAGGTGGGAATCGAACTCGCCACTCTAGGTTTACCATGTGAGGTTAAAGGCAACGCTTTAACTCACATGGCTAACCTGAGCCCCCAGTATGGAATAAAGCGAATTGTAGTTTCATTGTACTATAAATGTGAACTATCACGACACAGGGGTGCTTCGGACCTTCCCCCGTACTTACAATAATTGGAAAGTGTTCTGAGATTGGAGTCAAATACAAGGACTGCATTTCCCAGATAATTATTTGATAGGATTCTGATTTCCATATCATACATGCGGTGGATTACTTAATATGCAAATTCGTCTTGTAGATATGCATAAATGGTTATGAGCAAATATTTATTTGTAAATTTACACTTGGCCAATGTATAGTTTTTGAAGGCTAAGAATAAATTTGCGTTTTACCAGAAAGTCATAAGCAAATTAGCTTTGAGGCATATTATTTATTTTTTTTATTTATTTAAAGCGTTGACCTTTATCTCACATGGTAAACCTAGAGTGGTGAGTTCGATTCTTGCCTGGGCAAAGGAAATTATTTAGTGACGAAATTCATTAAATAACGTCCTAAATCCCACCCTGGCTAGAAAAGGGTGGTAACCTGTAGATAACCCGTCCCAATTAGCCTAAGTTGCAAAAAGTGGACGTTAATAAATAATAATAATAATATTTATTTGGTTTGTGCCCCACAGCGATGGTGATTGGCATCATTAGAATAATATATTTACTCCTTTATGCACTAACCTTTGTTGTACTTTATTATTATATTATGGAAAATATTTCTTTTAATATCTGATTGTTTCTCACATCCGTGCTTTGTCTAAAGAATATAACAAAAATTAACCCTTTTAACCCTAGAATAGTACCTATACACAACAATAGTGAATGGTACCTATACGTCTTATAGACGTACAGCCCTGAAAAGTGCCAAAAAATGGTATAATAAATATTTTAAATTCTGTAAATGTCAATAAATCTTAATTTCTTCTTCTATTTGCATACTTACTGATATGTAGTAAGTATGCAAGTAGAAGAAGAAATTAATACATGCAAGTAGATAGAATGAAAAACTGCTCTTAGAATTAAAATATTAAACAAAACTGCAAGTAAGAAAACATCATTATAGAAAATAAATTTGAATTCGATTCCCAGGAATTTTTTCAGGTTTTTTTTCAAGCAGGTAAAAATGTTTAAATGAAAGGATGAGGTATATAAAAAACACTTTAATGAGATTTAAACATCTAAAATTGGTCATAAATTCATTATTTTTTTACAAACTTGGCAAATGTTGAAACAATGTTCGCCACACACTGGCTTTCTGCAGTTTTTGGCTCATGAAATCTCGCGATTTTTATGCCGTATTTGGCTGGTTTGTTGGGTATGTACATTTTGAATCCCACACGGCCTCGAAATGGAACAAGTTGCTCATCGATAGTCATATATGAGCTTGGATCATAATTTGATATACATCGCTCAATCAGCATATTCCATATATCCCGGATGGGTGCAAATTTGTCAGTCAATATTCTTTCCTCTCGAGTTTCTCGTGAATCAAAACGGAGAGTGTTGAGCAAAAAATGATGTCTTTTTGCAGAAAATGAGGCATGATATTTTTGACCGCATTCTTTCGTGTTGTGTAACGTTTCGATCTTCATGTGGTTGTCTTTCTTAGCCCCTGCGAGAATTGTCACACCGATAAGGGCTCTAAGCTCGACCAATGATAGGTCCTTCAAAGCAGAAGCATTGATGTTTTTATATGACTCTCTTTGCTTTGAAATTTCAGCATTTGTGTTTTGCACTATAATGCTCAACATCGATGGAGTAAAAAATAGATTGAAGCACTCAAGAGGGTCGGAAACACCTACAGCATCATTTTTGGTTTTTCGTCTGACATGTATAATGTTTTTAGCTGCGGTTTTGCCAGATGATCGTGGAAAGGGAGTAGTTTTCCAGGAAAAACCATTACGCCCAAACATATTGTCACAATCAGGGCGCAGCTTTTTGTTCTGATGTGAATGGTCCTCACAATCTTGGCCAGACCTCTTCCGCTTTTTAGATGATCTTGTTTTACTGGCCCTGACTTTTGAGATCTAGGTATAGATCCAGATGGTGTTGAAGTTGATTGAATCGTTTGAATTATCCTCTCCTCTATATCTTCATCTTCTTCAGAAGAAGATTCGTAGTCTGGATCTAAATCAGAATCATCAGGATCCTCGGGAAAAGCATCCTCATCTACCTCAAGATCGTCTTCTACCTCGCTGCATTCTGATTCGGCCCTCTGACGAAGTAATTCTTCTAATACTTCCTCATCTGTTGTGAACAATTTGCGTGTCTTGGACATCTGAAACATTAGAAAAATTGATGTGAAGGTGCAGATTCTATCGTATCAATGGTACCAACACGCCTGAGAGGCGTGGTAGGATTTGTTAGAAAAAATGCACTGACCTTGATGTGAACACTTCTGAGGTTTGAAGTACACTAATCCTCCAATGGAGAGTCAGGTGTAGTATATC
This sequence comes from Riptortus pedestris, assembly GCA_019009955.1. Classification (NCBI taxonomy): domain Eukaryota; kingdom Metazoa; phylum Arthropoda; class Insecta; order Hemiptera; family Alydidae; genus Riptortus; species Riptortus pedestris. The sequence continues at coordinate 38,921,231 of CM032230.1, forward strand.
TAGAAGGCAGGGGTATTATCCTCCTCCAAAACAACTGAACACTATATTTGTGGAATATATTGGCTGCTGTCAGTTAATTGTTCTGTCATATCGTAGGCTCCTATTCTATTTTGCACTATATGTTTTTGTAAATGTTGATGTGTTTTAGATATGTTAATATTTGTGGAATATATTGGCTGCTGTCAGTTAATTGTTCTGTCATATCGTAGGCTATGTGAAGGGTTTTTTCGTTGGATGCAGTCTGTCAGTATGTGTTTTATCATAAGGTGTTTGTTACAGTAATTGCATAAAGGGTTGTTTGTCCTTGTCATTAAGTGTCTATGTGTCAGGTATGTGTGACCGATCCTGAGTCTGGTAAGAACTACTTCCTCTGATATTGATATACTGAGGCGGCATATTAATATACATTGATATACTGAGGTATATTAATGTACTCATAGTCGATGAGTATTCCTTATAACCTCATGATGTGCATATGGGATGTGATTAAACACGCCAGTGATCTATGTGCAAATACGATCTTAGGTATGTATAAATTGACTCGAGTGAAGCAATGAGAAAATTTCCTTTTAAACTCATTAATGTTCTCATAGACTGAGTATTAACTCACCGGCAAGCAGTGTGTAAATATGCCTTTAGGGTTATTAATTTTCCTGTGAGCTATGTAAACATTTTCTCTGTACTGCCTATAAACTCACCGGAGGATAATAAGTTTCTCCTCCGGCTGTGTATAAATTTCTTTCGGCTATGTACAAACCCATAGGAAAGACACCACCAAATTTGATTTTAGGCTGAGTAATGCGCTCATAGGCTGTGTATAAACTCGCCGGCTAGCTCTGTGTTAATATTCATTAAGGATATTGATTTAAGCGTAGGCTTAGTATACATTTGCTTTTAATTGCAAATACGCATTTTTAGGCCTATTAATTTCTACGTAGAGTAATTATAAATTTTCTCTGGGGTATGCAATTTTGCTTTTATGCTTATTAATTTACACACAGCCTATGTATAAATGTGGTCTTAGGCTAAGTATAAACTCACCGGAAAGTCAGGAGCAATTTTGCTTTTAGGCTTATTAATTTGCACGCAGCCTATGTATAAATGTGGTCTTTGCCTAAGTATAAACTCACCGGTAGGCCATGAGCAATTTTGCTTTTAGGCTTATTAATTTGCACGCAGCCTATGTATAAATGTGGTCTTAGGCTAAGTATAAACTCACCGGAAAGTCAGGAGCAATTTTGCTTTTAGGCTTATTACATTCCACGTAGACTATGTATAAATTCACATAGAAGCTAAGAGCAAATAAGCTTTGAGGCTTATTAATGTACTCGCAGGCTACGTATAAACAGGCCCTTAGGCTGTGTAAACTCACCGACGAGCCAAATGCAGAAATGTTTAAGAAATAATAATTTGCAAGTAGGCTAAGCATAAATTGGTCCTTAGACTTTTTATAACCTACCGGCAAGCCAGCTGCAAGTACGCGTCCAGACTTATTAATTTGCAAGTTGCCTATGGATTAAATTGCCCTTAGGAGAAAGTATATACTTACTATCAGACTATGAAAAAATATCCGTTGAGGTCGTACTCATGACGCGATTTTCGAAAAAAAATGTCAAATGTCCATCGATCCTACCCAGGAGATGATGAAAATGAGGTCCGTTCAATATATATATATATATATATATATATATATATATATATATATAAAATATATTTGTTAACGCTCTAGCGGTCGCAATTTTTGTTTTAAATCGGACTAGAAATGCGGAATTGTATAGAACTAATCTTATTCAAAATCAAATGTAATATAAATATTGTTATATTCATTTATTCTCTATCTTCCATATTAACCGAGATATCTGCATTTTTATGAAGTCTGTGGTCGGGTATAGTTCGGATTAGATCGGCCGTTTCCGTAACTGATTGGCTCAGGTGGAAGCTTCTTCTAACCGTACCTGTTGTTTCTAACCTTACCTTACCTTCGTTACTTTGTGAGATTTATGCAAATACGTTCTGTTCATCCGCCCCCCCCCCTTCTTTACTTCTTGGACTACTAAAATTTGAGTTATTAAAATATAAATTATTCTTACAATTCAGAAGCCGTTTCAGTTGGGAATTTATTTTAATTAACTGAAAGATTTCTCATTATCGTTTGTATTTAATCACGGTGGTGTTGTGTTACCAGTATGCAGATTTCTCTATTGTATAACTTCACATGGGAAATCTGCTTAGTTTACGCAGCCTCTGCGTGACGGACTTTTTATTTAATTTGTTTTGTGCCCCCCAGCGATGGTGATTGGCATAATTAGAATAATGTATTTACTCCTTCATGCACTTACCTTTGTGTCAATAATGAGAATATCCTGCTTGTTATGATGCACAATATGGTCGGTTATATTTGGTACATCCCAATACATCTTTACATTATCTTTTTCCAATACTTTTTAAGGATTATAGAGATAATAAGTATCCTTCCTGTGTACCATGCCGAATTACTCCTCTAAATTATTATTATTATTAGAAAAGTATGTCATTATTTCGCAATAAACTCAATAATTCTTTTTTCTATTTCTCGAAGCTTGGAACGAATGCTATTGGGCGTAGTGCAAGATGCACATTCCAGTACTGCATGAATCAGAAACCGGTCTTTGAAGACACCACGCTGTCTAGTACAGCTCTACTTCTGATCGCGCTTAGATAAGCCTGCCTCTTCAAGGCATATATTTGTTACTACTTTTTGCCTTAATTTTACTCCCTATTTTCCTCCGTTGTTGTAATGCAAAAAATATTTCCAAACATGACACGACATACTTTTCTCATGGTTTTATTTTTCTTTTGAATTAAATATTTCATTTAGTGAGGTCATTGGCACATTTGCTCCAAGTCAAGGCGTAAACATTATAACCTTAATATCAACGCACTAAATCCTCAAGTCCTTTAATTATTATTAAACTTTTGGTAAAACGTTCAGTTTCAAAAAACCAAATCCGAAAAAGAAATCACTGTATGACATTACATAACTTCTGTAATGTTAGTCGTATCAAATTGATCGTAGTTTTGACAAATTAGTTTAGGATGTTAATGCACTTTGATACCAATTGTCTTAGAAGTACTAACGCTAATTCAGAAAAAAAAGTCAATTATGTTCTTTAAGAACTTAAAATCACACCAGGTGGAGTCCAGATTTAAATAAGGGATTAAATGTTACATTTTTAAGCTACCTATCCTTATATAGCCGAAGTGGTTCTAAGGATTTAATTTAATGAGTTATTAATTAATACTGTATCTTTCATAAGCAACCTGCGCCCCAAGGATAAAACTTAAAATCGTAAATACGAAGATTAGTAATCGAAAAATGAGACTGAGCGTGACAAATGATTTCAATTGCTACTTAACACATTTTCTTAAATGAAACATGATTGCATTTGCATGTAGTTTTAGTAGATTCCCCTTAAGGGAAATTATTTATTGAGGTCGTACTCATGACACAAGTTTCGAAAAATGTCTTCAAATGTCCATCAATCCTACCCAGGAGATGACGAAAATGAGGTCCGTTCAAAATTTTATATATATATATATATATATATATATATATATATATATATATATATATATATATATATTTGTCTGTTAACGCTCTAGTGGTCGCAATTTTGTTTGATCTTTACCAAACGCTGAATTTAATCGTTTTATGTAAAAAGGAAGATCAAGTTCGTTAATGGCTGAAATCGGACCAGTGGGAGGGGGGGTTTAGAGGGGGGATTTTCGGAAAATTCAAAATATCTCCGTTATTATGCGTCGGATCGAAAAATCTTATTGCAAATTAAATTTACTATAAATATTGTTCTATACATTTATTCTGTATCTTGAATATTAACCGAGATATTTGCATTTGTATTCTGCGTGTGGTCACCAGTAGGCTATGTTCGGACTTTCCGCCGAGAGCTCTGGCGGCCGTTTCCTTGACTATTCCTGAATAGGTTTAGAGGTTAGGTTAACTGTTTTTTGGGGCTAGAAACTACTGGGTTATTACGCCCTAAATAATGTTTTAGGTTTAGAGGTTTCTTACTACTAAAGTTGTTATTAGGCAGATTTCTCTATTGTAAAACTTCACGTGGGAAATCTGCTTAGTTTACGCAGCCCCTGCGTGACGGACGTTTTTCATTTCTAATCATAACTAAACCCCCTTAATTTATATATTATATGACTAAATGTCTTAAATCATACGTTAATCACAGGAGTTTTTTTTTGCGCCAGGTACTTAACTTAATTAAGGGAGAGATAGTGATTAGAATTTTGACTTTGGTACAACAAAAGAATAGTTTTAATAAAATATAACCATAATTGTAAAAACAGAAAACAATAACTGTTGTAGCATAATACTAATAACAATAACATAATAGCTTTTACACAACATGAAAATAACTTTAATAAAATATAACAATAATTGTAATAACACATAACAATGATTGTAAAATAATATAATAGCTGCAGTATAATAATTATAATATAGTTCAACGAACAAAAGACAATAAACTATAGATATACAAAAAAACATAACGCTGTGACCCTGCTCAGTGTCAACTATATATATATATATATATATATATATATATATATATATATATATATATATATATGTTTGTTACTGCTCTAGCAGTCGCAATTATTGTTTTATCGTAACCAAACTCGATGTATAAGCATTTTATATAAAACTAAAGATCAAGTTCTTTAATGGATGAAACCCAACTAGTGGGAGGGGACATTTCGAAAATTCTTAATATCTCCGTTATTATGCGTCGGATCGAAAAATTATGAAGGGCCAATCGTATTGCAAATGTAATGCTCTATAAACGTTCTCATTTACGCTTTTTCACTATCTTGATTATTAACCGATATATTTGAATTTTACTGTTTTCAGCCTTCAGTAAACCCCAACTCCTACTTATGTCATATTAACAATAAGCTGTTATATTATGAAGAACATTATTTGAAGCATAAATACCGATTATTGTTCTCATTGAATTTTTACGTTTTCAGATAAACGTAAATACGTGACGAACGTGGGAAATCAGCTTAGTTAACGCAGTCCCTGTGTGACGTACTTTTGCTTATGCCCTACTATCTTTTTTCACAGATTTAAAGTTACTGAAAAATTATTGTGAAGACCGTAAACAAATCATGGGACGTTGAAAGAAAATTGTGCATATTCAACTGCCCCGATAGTTTTTATAGTGACTGACTTAACTAGTAAACCAGTGGAATTGCAGAGAATGCTGACTAGAATCGATTAGGTTCCTGATAAGAAATTGGCGGTCATTTGGGATTCCGCATGACGAGTAGTGGATGAGGAGGGTTCCGCGAACGAGCGTTCCACACGAACGGACTGACAGACAGAAGTGGGCAGAAGCGGGGAGAAGACCATTGTTCCAGCTGGAGTGCTCTACAATCAGCAAGGAGTCGGAAAGCACCTTATCAGCCCCACCGACAATGTCCAATCCAACCGCAATTGACGCACTAGCCATTGACTCTGCTCATGAAGAAGTGAGTGGCGGAGCATTTCGAGTGGGAGTCGAGCAATATGAAATTTACTCGAGTGCCATCGACTGAGTGCAAGTGGTCGGACCGCGATAAATTATGCCCCTCACATACTTTCAATTCGTCCGCCTGACGACGATTTTTACTTGACTGCGTCTATTTATTCTGCTTGACTGGTCTAAGAAAACTATTGGGATGTGCCTACTTGACTTAAACTACTCTCTCAGATGGACAGTTGTATTTGTAATTCACTTATGTCATGGAAGAGAACAGTATTAATGTTTGTAAATGTGGTGAGTGAGTTCAATTGAACAAGAAAATCAGATTTCCTCGAGTGAACATTCTCATACATGTTTTTAACAGATTTCCCTTAGGGAAAATGAGCTAATGAGGTTTTACTCATGATTAGAGTTTTGAGAAATGTTTTCAAATGTCCATCAATCCTACCAAGGAGATGACAAAAATGAGGTTCGTTGAAAATTGTATATATACATATGTATCATACACACACACACACACACACACACACACACACACACACACACACACATACATACATATATCTTAACGCTCTAGTGGTCGCATTTATTATCTGATCGTTCCGAAACTCCATATTTAAACGTTTCAAGTAAAAAAAGTCCGTCACGCAGAGGCTGCGTAAACTAAGCAGATTTCCGATGTGAAGTTTTACAATAGAGAAATCTGAATACTGGTAACACAATACCACTGTGATTAAATACAAATGGTAATAAGAAATCTTTCAGTTCATTAAAATAAATTCCAAACTGAAACGGCTTCTGAATTGTAAGAATAATTTAAATTTTAATAACTCAAATTTTAGTAGTCCAATAACTAAAGAAGCGGGGGGGGGGGGCGGATGAACAGAACGTATTTATATAAATCTCAAAAAGTAACAAAGGTATGGTAAGGTTAGAATCGACATGTATGGTTAGAAGAAGCTTCCACCTGAGCCGAGTAGTTACGGAAACGGCCGCCCTAATCCGAACTATAGCCGACCACAGATTTCATAAAAATGGAAATATCTCGGCTAATATTCAAGATAGAGAATAAATATATATAACAATATTTAGAGTAAATGTAATTTGCAATAAGATTGGTTCTATACAATTCCCCCCTCCCTCTAGTCCGATTTTAGACATTAACGAACTTGATCTGTTTTTTTACATAAAACGGTTAAATATCGAGTTTCGTAACGATCAAACAAAAATTGCGACCGCTAGAGCGTTAACAGAGGAATATATATATATAATTTTGAACGGACCTCATTTTCGTCATCTCCTGGGTAGGATCGATGGACATTTGAAGAAATTTTTCGAAAATCGCTTCATGAGTACGACCTCAATAGCAGATTTCCCATATGGGAAATCTGCTAAAAATGAAGATCAAGTTCTTTAACGGTTAGAATCCAAAGGGGAGAGAGGGGCGGGGGTGTTATGAGAGAAGAATTTCGATAAAGTCCGTTGCTATTCTTCGTATCGGAAAATTGTATAAAATAAATCTTATTGCAAATGTTATAGAATGATCAAGTGCTGAGATAATCAATAATAATTATAATAACGTCACTAAACCGAAAAAACGCTGCGTTTTTCTAAAGGCAAATAGCCACCACATATAAACGGTGTCAAATAAACAATTTTAAAAATCTGTTTTGGACTTCATATTTATGAAGTAAATGCAAATAAAAAAAATTTTAATGATCAAGCAACAATTATTTTTTTTTTTATCAGGCCATGAGGATTGGCCTTGTTCCGTGTTTGGTTTTTTTTCTTCTTATTATTATTTGTATATATTTTATTAGATTCTTTACACTAACATTTTATCTTCTTAATTTATACAATTATAGATCATAAAAATTCACAATTATTTAAAAAAAAAAAGTAGGTCACTTGAATTTTCCAGTTAAGCCTTCAGGAATCCAAGTATTTGGGGCAGCCCAAATTTTTATTACTAAATTATGTATTTTCTTATAGCACACGGTTCTAAAAAATTTCCTTTTTAAAATTTTTTTATTCATTTTGGTATTATATTGTACTATTTTGTTTTTTTATATTGTAATTTAGCCTTTTCTTGCCCTTAGTTATTTGTCCTCTTTCTTTTTTAATCGATCCTAACTTTTTTTTTAGCAGATTTCCCTTAAAGGAAATCAGCTATTGAGTCTGTTAACACTCTAGTGGTCGCAATTTTTGTTTAATCGTCACCAAACTCGGTATTTAATCGTTCTTAGTAAAAAAAAATATCAAGTTCGTTAACGGCTGAAATCTGACCAGTGGGAGGGGGGATTTTCGAAAATTAGAAATATCTCCGTTACTATACGTCGGATCAAAAATTGTATAGAATCAATCTTATTCCAAATTAAATTTACTGTAAATATTGTTATATACATTTATTCTCTATCTTGAATATTAACCGAGATATATGCATGTTTCAGTTCTCAGCCATCAGCAAACCGCCACTTCTACTCACGTTACATAAACAATACTCTGCTACATAATAAATCACATTATTCGAAGTTTAAATACCTAACATTGTATTCAAGAGATCTTTATTATACGAGATACATGGAAATATGCCCTGGTGCCCCCCCCCACCTCGTCTTAAGGTTTTGGACTACTAAAATTTGATTGATTGAGATAACAATTATTCTGACTCATTATTAATTACAGTACTAGGTATAGTAAATAGTTCTCAATACCATTAATATGGTATACTCTGATATATTTCAGTATTGTTTTTCTTTCCGGTGTGAAGCGGACAGACCCGTTTGTTTACATTTCTAACCTAAAGCTTTCTGTCGGCAGGTTATTGAAATTGGATGAAACATTTCTTATTTCCGTTTGTATTTATTCACGGTGGTGTTGAGTTACCAGTATGTAGATTTATCTATTACTAAACTTCACGAGTGAAATCTGCTTAGTTAACGCAGCCCCTGCGTGACGGACCTTTTTTTTGTGCACGTTTAGATTTATCAGTAAATCCTTATGTAGTGAATACCTTTTTATTTAGTTAAAGACCTCAATAACACATGTATATATTCCCAAACTAATAAATAAATCTTTTATATTAGTTTCCGGCAGTATTTTTATCTGATTGAATGAAAGTTATGAAATTTTATAGTTTATCTTTCATTAGTCGAAATTTTTCATATTATTGAAAGTAATTCGATGACATTCTAATATCTGAAATCGCTATCAAATGCTCGTTGTTGCTAACCTGTCTTGTGGGACAGTGTTGTAGGGAATGGCCAGAGCTATTGGCAGAGAGGTAGGAGACCGGAGAGCAAAGAAGTGAACGTCATGTACTAGCATGTTACTAGTAACTTGTATCCATGTAGCTACGGTGGTACTTCCAACAGCTGTTCACCGTTCGCCTCCTCAACATCCATACAAAGTACATTATGTAACCAATACATACTGACTACTGGAAACTGGGAGAATGGTTTTCATTATCAAAATATCACCGTACTTTATGTTTCACGTGAGATTGAAAATATAACAATAATTTTTGGCGTCTGTTTGTATGCCACTTTTCATGCCTAAAATACTGAACCGTATTTTATGAAAATAATTAAACAAAATTAGGTAAAATTATACTTTTCATGTTTCGAGAATTGTGGTATAGCTGCTACCCGGTTTTACCCCATAAAATATAATATAAAATAAAATATAAAGCATTGCGTCATTCAGGCATATCAAACGCTAAAGACAATTACTTAGTACTATAATGAAGGTACTTAAAACTTGTACTAAGAGAACTAAACACCTGTAATCTAAACTGCTTAAAAATGAATAGTGATATTGGCTGTTTTGTGGTATGTATGGGGCCTAGCATATTTTTATTTTTTTTTATTATAAATATCATTAATATTTATTAGAAATTATTGTCTTTTTCCCCCCATAAAAAAGAAATTTAATTAAGATCGCTTTAATTAAAATTAATAGGATAAGAAAAAATAACCAATATCCCTACTGCTTCATTTTTGAGCAGTATAATTGGAATAGGAGTGCAGTACTATTAAAAACCTTTTCTACCAAAATAATAAGCAGGTTCCACGAAAATTGAATTATTGTCAATTACACAAAACAATCACGACTATCGATTTGGCGTAATGGCCGCTGCTTCTTCTTCAAAGGTGGATTTTAGTTGCTCCGTTATCAGCCCGACTGCAGTACACACAACGGATAAGAGGAGGTACCCGTTTTGCTCCCGACTACCCGCTTTTATCCTACTCTCCCCTACATTGCATTGAACATATGATAAAAAGTCACATGTATAAAACAAAATAATGGATTATTATATTTCATTACTATGAAAATAAACTGGTGTATTTGAATATATTACAGAAGGAATTTCTCAAAACTAAATAAATACAACCGCAATAGTGTTTCTGAATAGAAGAAATCTGCTCCAATAGACCACCGTACTAATGAACACAGAAAACTCTTTCTCCTTTCTGTTTCTGCAAGCCCTCCGTAAAGCATATGAATCCTATTTCTATCAGCCTATACGACGGGCCCAGTAAGACCTCCCGCAGAGCCTCCTGCTGTGTATCCCCCGCTGTTCCCTCAGGGTCCACGTGCCTACCCCCACACCTCACCTACTATGACTTGTTAGCACCCAACAAAATATATATAAGCCCATCAATGTGTCTCCCCTGGTTTTCTTCAGCCGTAAATTATTCCAGCTGTTAAAATAATGAACCCTTTACAGTTTTTTGTCGCAGCTGTTCTGCGCCTAATATGCTCCCACATTAACTGTGTATTACACCTTTTCTAATTTAATTTTACACTCTTAATCTGAACATGCGCTTTGCAATGTGTCCAAAATCATTTAGACAAACCACAATTATGAATGTGCATCTAAACTGTTACCAATGAGTGGCATATAATTGATAAATTTAAGGAAAATCAACGATTGAGGTTGCACCCATGCCGGACTTTCAAAAAATGTCTTCAAATGTCCATCGAACCTTCCTAGAAGGTGACGAAAATGATGTCGGTTCAAAATTATGTTCACTCTTATTTTGGACCTAATATTATTTATATATTCTTCATATTTTATGGCAAGGGTCTCCAATAAAAAAGCATTTTGTCGGTGCAAAATTGATTAAAACTGCCTCTTTTTTTTACATGTATTGTGGCTTACTTTCCACCTCTTCAGTGGCTATCCCTTTTCAAAAAAAAAAATTAATTACATTAATTTAACACATCCCTTAATAATTCTTTTGCTATATATTGTATTAGTAGGTGCCTACACCTATAAAATATTTATTAAATCTAATTATAAATTACTACTTACATTTGTGAAGTGCTGAGTGAGAAGAATTATTAAGGGATGTGTTAAATTAATGTTATTAAGTTTTTATATATTATCCCTTTAAAAAAAAAATAAATAAAAAGTTTAACAAACATTAATTTAACACATCCTTAATAATTCTTTTCACTCAGCACTTCAGAAATGCAAGTAGCAATTTATAATTCGATTTAATACATATATCATACAGGTCATACCAACTAATACAATATCTACCAAAAGAATTATTTAGGCATGAGTTAAATTAATGTTATTAATTTTTCAAATTTTTTTTGAAAAGGGATTGCTCCTAAGGAGGATCTGGATATATAAGCAGTCTTCAATCCTAAAGGTTTATTAATTTATTTTTAAACTTCGAAAAATGCTTTATGAGTTTTATAGACTCCAGAAAACGATGCCTTTTTCTCAAAATATTTGTATTTCTTTGATTAGAATGTTTTAAGCTTATCTTCATATCTTCTTTTAAGGAAAGGGAAAAGTAGGTGTTATATATCTGATGGAATTGCATTTAAATACTTTATTCTGTCTATCTAAATTCATCAAGGATGTCTGTTGGAGTATTGCATGTGGGAAATTTGCTTAGTTTATCCATCATAATGGCTGATCTTCTCACCACTTGAAACAGACAATATAGCTGTGTTTTCCCTCAATTTGTATACAGTAGTTCAGGATTAAGACGATTAAAATTCGAGTTTATGTGTGGACATTGCAGATTGGGATATTTGACGTACATTGAAGATATATTACTGGCTATGGTACGTCTGAACGGTTCGCTGTTTCCGCATGAGCTATAGGCCCTTGCAAATGGGGGGGGGATTTAGTCCCTACCCCAGAGTGTATTTAGTGAATATTAGGACTAGTTGTAGGTATTATGCCAGAACAAGGGGTCTCTAATGGTAGCCGCCTGTTCGCTAATGGCATTCTAGCCGAGCACATACACACATATGTAGTATAGTGCTCGCTTCCCTTCCACATAGGTGAGCTCTCTCTCTCTCTAACTCTCTCTCTCTCTCTCTCTCTCTCTCTCTCTCTCTCTCTCTCTCTCTCTCTCTCACACACACACACACACACACACACACACACACACACAGAAATATACATGAGGCAGATCTATGGGTCAGCGCTGCCCTCACTCCCGGATAGAGTTTGCACACGGGGGCAGTGCATGAGGAGCCTTGGCACCTGTTTGAATTGCATATTGATTCAAATCCATCCTACCATTGATTGAGTTTACCTCTTATTTGGACACTCCCCCCGCTAGTTAATCCTGTCTAATGTCATCCTGCTGGTGCGTTGGTCATCCCGATTGGAATTCGCAAGAAGAACTAATGCCCCCACTTTTACAAGTTAGTTATATTCATAAGAATAATAACATAATATGTTTGGTACTTGTACCACTGGTGATTGGGAATTTAAGAACCTCCTTGGACTAGGTAGACATACTCATTCGCGATCCACGAATCACATATAGTAGACGGACTACGTGTTCCTGTATAAGAGACGATCTTCGTAATTCGTGCCCAATCCTCGACCGTTAGAAGGCGAGTATCGTAGCTGGGGTAGAATCGCTTTTAGATTACAAATAAACTCTTATTTTTTCGATATACCAAGAAGACATTACAATTAGCCCATTTATCCAAACCAGCCTTAATCTCGATCGATTCGTACAACTGTCCAATAAATTTTGTGAACATATTGAATTTCGAACATATCTATACTCTAAGCTATTAGATGATAAGAAATGATAGGAATATCTAGAGAATATAAAACAGAAATTTAGTGACAAATCATATTTTAACAACCTCTGTACATAGTGTGTTTATAAGCATAATTACGCCTCATCACCATCTAATGGTAATAGATTTTATAATTCCTGCAAACACATGTTATAGTGCCTATTATCCACGTAAAATTGTAAGCCGCTACTCATAATTTTAGAACTTATTTTATCTTTAAGAGCTTTTCTAAGATCTGGGCTTCTTACACAATGATTAAGTCTTCAGGTATTGACCGAAAGCTGCTATTTCCTATAAATCGTTACGTTATTTATACTGTTAGGTTTTCAACGTGTCTAAACAAGGAATGAGGATCAGCTGTTCTATTCTATATATTTAATATATATATATATATATATATATATATATATATATATATATTTAATATCTATAGCTGTTGATCGTGCTCTGTTGAGATACCTTGTCGAAGCTAGCAGTATGACTACCGAAATACGGCCAATTCCGGAACTTTATGGTCAGTACATTTTACTGAGGGCTCAGGTTGTCGTGTGAGTAGGGGCGTTGGTCTAAATCACTTATGGTAGACGCAGAGAGCCGAGTGCGATTCCCACCCAGAGTAGTAGGAATTTATTTAGTGATGGACTCATTAAATTAAATTAAATAAATTCCTTAGTCCCCCTCTGGCTAGAAAAGGATAGTAACCTGTAGATGACCCGTCCCAATTAGCCATAGTAGCATAAAATGGATCTTAATAAATTTTAAAAAAAAATACGTTTTACTCAGTATTACCAGTAGCGGACACATCTCATGTTTCAAATGGTATTTTAGATTAGCTATTTTCAAACTGTGATTGAGCTTATTGACATAAAAAAGTAAATTTTATAGAAATCATATTAGTTTCAATTAATTATGAACCCTTTCATATTTTTTTCTATCCCCAATAATAATAATAATGAGTCAGATAAAGTAATTGTTTCAATTTATTTTCGAAAACATTTTAATGAGACAACTTTACTTTATTTTTTTCAAAAATTGAGTTCTCAAAAAATTCTTTCATATCCTTCTAAATATGTATAAACGGGTTTAGAATTTGATGTACGGACTTGGTTTATCCTAGGAGGAAGGAGTAAATGTTGCACACCAATTTCAATAACAACACTCAAAAGTACTATTTCATTCTTGGGTTATAAAAATTACGGTTCCGGATAAACGGTGATTGTAAGGCTGCTTTACGATAACTTCGTCTATTATACCACAAAAGCCGTTTTTTCACGTACTAATATGTTTTAACCACGTAAACGGTCATGAATTGTTGTCCAAAAGCGTTCTAAGTAGTATCCAGAAGAAGAGCTTCGTTCATCTCCTTGATATCTTCTGAATTCCTCGTAATAAAGGAGTTTTTACAAAAAATACTACTATGGATATACGAGTAAATAAGAAAAATTGGCACTATTGTTTCTAGCAAAAAAAATTGTAATTTGGATTACGAATCAAATTAATTAGGAATTTGGATTACGGATTATCTGGGTTGAAAATTATCGATTTGTATCATTATATGAATATATCAACAATTCGGGTGTTCCTAAAGACAAGTAAGTAACTTAGTAACTGTCCGAGTATAAGTTATAAGCGATTTTCGTCACTATGCGACCATAAGAGAAGAGGTAGGCTGCGGATGTGTACCAAAATATTTCTACAATAGTAGTCAAAACAGTTCAGCTTATCTTCATTTCATTTCAATTGACAGTATGAGAATATTTTGAGTCATACTGAAATCGTGTTTACGTCGAAAGCAATAACATACCATGACCTCCAATGAGGTTGGATGGGAACAGTATATGGTACTTGGATTAATGGTCGTTGGAAATATTTATTGTGCATTAAGTATTTAATATTATACCTCTTATTGAAATGTATTCTTCATATAACAAAACATTAGGTTATACATAAATAATAATATTGTAAAAAAATAAATTAACAAAGAGCCTTAGGCACCATTCCATTGCCAGATTTTGTCTTCGTTTTTTTCTTAACTTCATTAATTCACAACTTTATTGCACAGATTCGAGTTGCTACGAGAATATTGCTGAGCCAACCAATATCCTCATATTCCTAATATATTATATTTAAAATTAATTTATTGCTTCAGCCATAATTAGTCAAAAAGCTTACAATATTATGATTCCGCGTTTAAAAAAGGAAGGATAAAATTATTAATGAAGTATTTAGAATAATTAATTACGGAGCGACAAATGTTTTTATATCTCTCATCATAATGCATCCCCGCTTTTACACCCTTAAATTTTTGCCAATATTTTTATAAAAGCTTTTCATACATATTTAAATGACCAATTTTTTTCCCCTCAAATGACTGTTTTATTTTATTTTTTCCGTCGATGATTATATATTTTTCTTCTTTTTTTTAAAAAAAAAAAACTTTGAGAGCATTTCAAAGTAATTATTCAATAATTAATGGAGATGGGAAAGACCACTCTTTAATATAAAATGATGGAATCAATATGAAATGGCTCTCTTAGCAACACCTGCCAAACCCTCGATGACATATGCATTTATAATTACCAGCCAAACACATTAATCACATATAAACATTCAGATTTGCAAATGCATTGTCAGCGAACTGTGTTTGTCGTTTTTAAAGTTAAATAGGAAGCTGCAAATTGACATTACATGATATTAACTACTCATATTTCTGAAATATTTGAAATATTTCTCTCTCTCTCTCTCTCTCTCTCTCTCTCTCTCTCACTCTCTCTCTCTCTCTCTCTCTCTCTCTCTCTCTCTCTCTCTCACACACACACACACACACACACACACCTCTACCTAATTAACACATATTTTTTTTAAAACCTATTAATATATACTCAAATGTATAAAATATGGATTAGGATTTATAATAAAGTATTTACTTTGATTGAAAATGCATACAATATAGAAAAGATTTCCGAGTTATAATTTTAAAGAAAAAATCTTTTCATAAGGGGTAGGGGGTGAGTATGCAGCTCGAAAAGTATTGGAGGATGAAAATAATTATGACTTTTTGAACGAATTGCATAAATTTTAATCAAGGATTAGATTCTCACGAGTGCCAAGAGAAGTTGCTTATTTATGCCCTCTCTAAGTAAAATCTCGTCTCAGCCTGGGTGGTAAGCAAAAAAGGGTGTATGAAATTTTCAGAAAATGCACAATGATTTAAACAAAAAAGCATGTATAATATTTTCTACTTAAGTCTCAAGATTCAATGAATGGGCCTTTTCTTCTACTATATTTATTGAACTAAAAAAACAGTTTCAATCAGCACGTAGCAGTGTCCTGTTCATAGTAAGGAAACCATAAAAAGTAGCCCTAATATATTCAGAAACAATGTGTAACCTCTTAAAGAAATTTACATAATTCTCTTACGAAATAATTAATTTAGCCTAATATGCTTTTTAACGTGGAGCGTTTACTCAGGTGTATTTAAATGAGTAAATATAACTTTTTGTCGTTGCTAAAGTTCAGAACAAAATATACTTTTAGGATTTTTATTGGTTATTCGTTAATAACCAGGGTAGGTTCATTATCTCCCAAGTTATTCGAAATTCACTCAGCTTTATTTTTAAAAAATATTCAAACTTTCCATATACACTGCAGTTCCAAGGAGATCATACTAAGTTCCTAATCTGTATACAATAGGCATAAAAATATAAAGAGACAATATGCCACAGCATAATAGTTGTAAACATGAGTATGACGTAGGGGGACAAAAAATTCTGACCACGTCCCCTGACAACTGGAGGCCCAAGATGGCTACTGAATTATGGATCATGATTTTAATTTATGGCCACTCTCTAGGTTTCTTATCATAGCCTATAATCTTATAGGCATTTCCCTTTGACTATTATTGGAAGTAACATATCCGACAGATGTCAACTTCTCTTCAGAAATTTTTTCATTTTAATTTATCGTATATCAATTATTAGATGTACCGAGAAGTTATCGCGGAAATAGTACTTTTTCTCCGTTTGTGTGATTCTTTGATTTTTATGACTGCTGCATTAGCTGATGCGGTTTTTATTTCCCTTCTAAGAAAGGGACATTACAAGTGCTCTTCGGCAGATGTTCCCCTTGGTACGAACACACGGCAGTTCTTAGTAGTAAAAAATGTATGTAGTAGACAAAAATGTATGTATTTGATTGTATCTACGATTCCTCTAAAATCCCAAATCCATCTTATTCTAGTGAAATGAGTCAAGAAATAGATCTCAATAATTCTTGTAATTTAAGGCTTCAGTTCAGGTTTCACGTCACCATTTGCTAAAAACAGGTAACAAATTAAAATTGTGCTGGCATTTTCTTGACGAAGAATTTAAATAATTAACAGCAAACATTAATACTTAAAGACATTTAAAGTGCAATTGTTTGAATCCTCGTTTATATTGTTAAAATGGCGATATGGATGATACCAAAATGTGAATTATAAATATTACAGGGCGATTATAACCTGTAGTTATTCGCCCTTAAACCCTATACAACAACAACCGAAGCAAACCTAAGGTTGGGTAAGGCTGCAGGTCAGGTTTTAAGTTCATTCAAAACTCAAAATATTTTAAAAAGGATCTTACAAAAACGTAAAGTCGCCTAAGTAAATATGGTATTTAAGATTAGAATACTGCCGTGACGTAACAGCTTATAGTTAATATGACATGAGTAGGAGTGGGGGTTAACCTAAGGCTGAAAAGTATAAAATGAAAAAATATCCGTTAATATTAAAGATTGAGAATAAATGTACGTAGAAATACTTAAAGAACATTTAATATGCAGTAAGATTGGTTCTGTGCAATTTTCGACCTGACGTATAATTATGGCGATATTTTGAATTTTCAAAATTCCTCCCCCTCCAACTTTCTGATTTCACAAAACGTTTTAATATCGAGTTTGGTAACAATCAAACTAAACTTACGACAGCTAAAAGGTTATCAGAATTTATATATATACAAATATAGGGAAATTTTCAAAAATTGCATCATGAATACAAACCCAATAATTGATTTCCCTTAAGGGAGATCTGCTAAAACACATGACGCGATTTTCGAAAATTTTCTTCAAATGTCCATCGATCCTACCTAGGAGATTACGAAAATGAGGTCCGTTCAAAATGATATATATATATATATATATATATATATATATATATATATATATTTGTCTATTAACGCTCTACCTGTCGCAATTTTTGTTTGAACTTTACCAAACTCGGTATTTAATCGTTTTATGTTAAAAGAAAGATCAAGTTCGTTAATGGCTAAAATCCGACCAGTAGGAGTGGGGTTTAGAGGGGGATTTTAGAAAATTCGAAATATCATCGTTACAGTAAGTCGGATCAAAAATTGTATAGTACCAATCTTAATGCCAATTGAATTTGCAATAAATATTGTTGTATACATTTATTTTCTATCTTGAATATTAACCGAGATATTTGTATTTTTATTAAGTGTGCTTGCGGCTATTGTCGGAAGTTTCCGGATTAGTTCGGCCGTTTCCGTAGGTCGGCGCTCGTGTAACCTAACCTTTCTTGTCTTCTAACCTTTTACTTTGTGAGATATATGCAAATACGTTCTGTTGATGCCCTCCTCCTTCTTTATTTCTTGGACTACTATAGTTTAAGTTATTAAAATTACTATAGTTTAAGTTATTAAATTATTCTGATCCATTATAAATAGCAGTACTAGATATAGCTAAAAAATAGTTTGCAATAAAGTTAATGTGTTATATTCAGATGTATATCAGTAATTGGTTTTCTTTCCAGTGAAGAATATGTCTATCTGTTCAGCTCTCAGTGGTTGGCAGACCTATTTGTTTACAATTCATAAGCCGTTTCCGTTGGGAGCTTATTAAAATTAACTTAACGATTTCTCATTACCGTTTGTATTTACTCACGGTGATGTTAAGAAGTCTGCTTAGTTTACGCAGCTTGACGGAGTTTTTAAATATGAAAGATCGTCTACGTTAATTCTCTAGCTGTGTTTTTAGCAAACTAAGGTACTTGGGCAGATTAAACATTAATTACTCAAAAATGTTTTTTCTTCTAGCAATTCCAAATAGCCTTCAGTATTTACAATTTCGGGCGACGCTTAGGATGTGGGCCAGAGGAAGGGAATAGGAGGCGGGGGAATGTTTCAATTTGCCAGCCGAAATGATAGAATTGTCAAAAGAGACGGGCGTGAAAAGATCCGCAGAGCCTGAACCGATCAGCTGTATCTACGTGCCCTTTGTGTCAGCTGATGAAGCTCTCTTCAGCTCCGGCATATATTCCCACTCATACAACTCATCTCCTTCCTTGGCCGGTTCAGCGAATCCAAGACTTCGCCACTCACTATTTAGGGGTTTCCCTGAGAGACTGTCAGCAGCTGACACACGTGCTTTCCAGACATAATGACTTCTGTCAGTCAGGCGATTTTCTTCGGTTTCCAAGGGTGGCCTTCTGAGGTGGGCTCGTCCGAAATACTTCTCCGGGACAGCTAGGGGTCAAAACGCTTACAGTTAATATAACAGTTACTAATAATTATTTCCCTTTTAACAGATTTCTCCTTAGGGAAATCAGGTTTTGAGGTCGTACTCATGACGCAATTTTCGAAACATTTCTTCAAATTTCCATGGATCCTACTCAGGAGAATACGAAAATGAGGTTTAATAGCGGTCGCAATTAATGTCTGATCGCTATTAAAACGTTTCATGTAAAAATGAAGACGACTCAGTTCGTTAAACACTAAAATCGGAGGAGGGGTTTAGGAGGATCAAATTTCGAGAATTCGTAATATCTCCGTTGTTATGCGGCGGATCGAAAAAATGTATATAATCAATCTTATTGCAAATGCGATGTTTTATAAATGTTGTTATATAGACGTTTTCTCTAAATTGACTATCAACGGAGATATTTCCTTATTTTAGTTTTCAGACATCAGTTAACTCCCTTGTAATATTAACAAAAAGCTGTAACATTATGTAGCACTTTAATTGAAACCTAAATACCAAATACAGTACTGTTCTCATTGAACTTTTAAGTTTTGTTATAAATGGAAATACGTGACTCGCGTGGGAAATCTGCTAAGTACACGAAGACTCTTCGTGGCGGCCATTTATTTGGGGGGGGGGATTTTTTTTAGCTAATTTCACAATACATGAAGAAACACTAAAAACTATTCATGCCATTGTGGCAGATAGCCAAAAACGAGACCAAAGTAGAGATAAGGTGATTGGGCATAGTCTCTAACGCAGAGCGAAATAAGAAATCTTCATGATCTTCAACAAAATTCAACGAATCAGGATCAATAAAAAGGCCTTGTTCTCTACAAATATTAATTATACAAAGTTCTCTCACGAATAGCAAGCTCCATCATCAGTGCCAATAACCCAAACCAAAAATTCGTCACGCAGACGCTGCATAAAATAAGCACATTTCCCAAACTCTGGTATACGATAGGCTGATGATCTCATCTCACCTCTATTGTCTAAATGGAGCCTCTTTCTAAGTCACAAGACAATCAAGGCGACCACTTGAATCTGCCACCACTCGGTGCCATGTGACAGACATCGGTCCTTTGTGAGCTATTGAGACCAATGTGTTTTAGCACATTTCCCTTAAGGAAAATCAGTTATTGAGGTCGTACTCATGACGCTATTTTCAAAACATTTCTTCAAATATCCATCGATCCTGTCAAGGAGAAGACGAAAACGAGGTCCGTTCAAAATTATATATATATATATTTGTCTGTTAACACTCTAGTTGTTGCAATTTTTGTTTAATCGTTATCAAACTCGTTATTTAGTCGTTTTATGTAAAAAGAAAGATCAAGTTTGTTAATGACTGAAATCGGAAAAGTGGGAGGGAGGATTAGAGAGGGAACGTCGGTTAGAAAACTTGTATAGAACCAATCTTATTGCAAATTAAATCTACAATGAATTTTGTTATATACATTTATTCTCTATCTTGAATATTAACCGAGATATTTGCATTTTTATTAAATGTGTGCGGATAACGGACGAGATATAGGCTTGATTGTCTCTTGTATTCGTGACTCCGCCGAAAACTAGTTTCCGTAACTGTTCGCCTCTCGTGAAATTCGTTTAGAGAGTCGTTACTACTACGGCTACTGGTATACAGATTTCTCTAGTGTAAAACTACATGTGGGAAATCTTCTTATTTTACGCAGCCCCTGCGTGACGGCCTTTTTTAATCATTTTGAAGGTGGGGTCAGTCGTTGTTTCTTAAATGAGGAGATTTGCCAATAAAAAAATGTCAGATTTTGTCAAAATCTGCGTGGTCTAACCTGTTGGATTACCTTGCTCGGATCAGACAAAGACATAAATAATTGTCACCTCAATTGAGGCTCGCTTATTGGAAGCTACAATTTTAACGACCTGTTGAATCTGGAATGCCGTGTCCACTCGGATGGGCTATTTCCTTCCTCTTTTTTATTTTTTTTTCATATAATTAATTATGCATTTTAATAAAGGCCACAAATTAACATATGTGTGGTGAGTGAGCTATGAGCGGCCGTGGGGCGGAAGTGAGGATATTTGTAGCGTGCATTATGCGAGAGAAGTGATAACCAGTTCTGGTGCTTCCGCTATTCCGAGTCCCATCCTGCCCGTGTCCGCCCGAGCGCGACCGTCAATGTAACACATGAATATTGGTATTAGGTCCGCCATTGTGTTATAGGACTATAGGTTATAACGCGCGGATCCGACGAGGAATTCCGGTCATATGTTGTTATTTGTTTCGGCCGAATCTTTCCATTTCCTATCGGCTAGGCTCAGCTTTATTTTTCCCAATGCTCGTATCTGTCCATCCATGACAGTTTCTCAATCGTAACACGCTATGCCGGTATTCAATACAAACACTCATCATCACCTTTTGCATCTGGAACTAATTATACCTCAGTTCTATCATCACTATTATTAATGAGACATCAAGTTCCTCCCCAACTTCTTATCTTCTCAATTACTTTACTTTCTAATCATCGTGACAGAAAAAGTAAATGCTAGGATCAATTTGTAACCCAGAGCTATTCATCGACCAATTTCAGCTCTGTGGCAGCTTCCATCAATTCAAATCTTCGTTGTCAATAAAGTTGCTCCCAAAAAAAAGAAGAAAAAAAAGTCCGTCCCGCAGAGACTGCTTTAACTAAGCAGATTCCCTACGTATTTTCTTTTATCCCAAAAAGTAAATATTCAATGAAAACCATATTTGGTATTTAACCTTGGAATGATGTGGTTCACGGCATGAGTAGGAGTGGGGGTTTACTGATGGCCGAAAACTAAAATATAGAAATATCTCGATTATCAATCAATATAGAGAAAACATGTACATTGGGACATTTATAGAACATTATATTTGCAATAAGATTGATTCTATACGATTTGTCATCCGAAGCGTAATAACAGATATATTTGTTGAAATTCCCCGTCTATAGCCCTCTTCCCCCTGATTTCAGCCATTAAAGAATGCGATCTTTATTTTTACATAAAACGTTTAATTATAACGATTAAACAACAATTGCGACTGCCAGAGCGTTAGTGGACAAATATATAAATCTGTTTGAGAACGACAGGAATAGCTGATTCCCCTTTACATCTGCGTGGCGGACTTTCTTTATTATTCAAATATCCATTAAAAGATCTTCATTTCCAGGTGTGAAATTCCTGGAAGTGAAATATTCTGCATACCCGTTTTGATTTAAGATATTTGCTAAATCTTTTAATGAAAGGTACAAATGAGTTGATTCACGTGAATTTCCATTTAAAAAATATAGAGTATTATAAAAATAAACACTAAAAGATTATGAAACTCCTATTAGTGTCCTAGAAAAGAAGTAACCCCGTTTAGTCCTATTTCAGGTTGGTTTCGGACATAAACTTGTATTTTATTGAATTCAAGGTCAAGTTTCTTTCTAATGAAGTGAGTTGGAAATATAGTAAAATCGAAGATGGGAGTTTAAAAGAGTACATTAAATTTAACAGAAAAAAAAATGGAAAAAAGAGAGTTTAAAAGGCTGAAGGGTGGCAAGTTGCCGTCGGGCAGCAGTTAATCGAGCGTCCTAGAAACACACCAAGAGCTGGGTGCATTTTATCACCACCAGAGCCCGCTACTGTAAACTCTGTGTTCTATATGATTAAACAATAGAGGGAAGTCTTCCTAATACTATTTAGCAGATTTCCCTTAAGGGAAGTCAACTATTGAGGTCGTATTCATGCCGCGAGTTCCGAAAAATTACCTCGAATTCGATCCTATCCTGGAAGTGGCGAAATCAATGTCCGTTCAAAACTATATATATTTAGCGGTCACCATTTTTGTTTGATCGTTACCAAACTATATATTTAAACGTTTTATAAAAATTAAGATGGAGTTCTTTAGTGGCCGAATATGATTATTGCGGGGGGAGGGGGTTAGAAGGGGAATATTGAAAATTCTTGATATTTCCATTAGTATTCGTCGGATCGAAAAACTGTATAGAACCAATCATATTACAAATTAAATTATATATAAGTGTTGTCATATACACATTTTTTCTATCATGAATATATATAACCGAGAGATTTGTATTTTTGGTTTTCAGTCTTCAGTTAAACTCCACTCCCATTCATGTCATTTTAACAATAAGCTGTTACATC
The DNA here is from genome assembly GCA_019009955.1 of Riptortus pedestris. Taxonomy (NCBI): domain Eukaryota; kingdom Metazoa; phylum Arthropoda; class Insecta; order Hemiptera; family Alydidae; genus Riptortus; species Riptortus pedestris. The sequence continues at coordinate 38,944,507 of CM032230.1, forward strand.
GTGAACAAAATTATTCTAAGTGTAAACACTAAAAATTGTTTTCATTGAACTTAAACAGTGAGATAAAATCGTTGTGTGAAGACGTCAACATTTATGATTTTGCCTTATTAACTCGTCAACCGTTATTTGATCTATACCATACTCTATATTTAACCGTTTCAGTCAAAACTCAAGATCATATTTTCTATTGGCTGAAATCAGACGTGAAATAGTGGGGGTTTAGAGGGGGCAAATTCCAATATTCAAACTATTTTCGTTATTATGATACAGATAGTCAAATGTTTTAGTATATATCTTGTTTAACTATTGATGGTCTACAATTTTTGTTTTATTCATTTTTTCGTAACCCAAGTTTTAAAGCGAGTTACTATTCTTACTTTCTGGTTTTCAGCGTTCTGTACCTCCCCCCAACAATCTACTCATTGTTTTTTTACATAGAATCGAGAATATTTGGTGTGATGAGATCACGAGTGTGTTATATCAGAACGTGGGAAGTCTGCTTAGTTTACGCCGCCCCTGCGTGACGAATTTTTATGGATCAAGCAGTAAGCATCGGCGAAGCTACTGTTAACGCTATTTGCCCATTTTACGCGTGGATATTACGACATGAAGGCAGTAGGTACAATTAAATTCTAAAATAGCTTGGAAGATAAATCAGGAGTATAAAGGAGGTCAGTTGTACACTATATAATACTTGCAGGGTGCACATTATTCAGTAGATATACTGAGCCTGGGAAACCACTTTATGGCCTTTACTTCCCTTTATTGCTCAAGTTCAGAATGGCCAAAGAGGTCGAGACATTTACTTTACTTCCTACATGCATACATTTGAGATGTTTTGATACCTTTTATCAAGCTCCTACTCTTATTATTTTCTCATTTAAGTCATTTTTATTACATTTGGTTTACATATTTCAAATTTTCATTTCTTTAAGTAATTAGCGACAGGGCTGTAAAGTCCTTACAAGATCTTTGTCGTAATAGCGATCTTAAACTATTCCTGCAATTTCCAACGTCAAGTCGCTCCACTTTTTCCTTAAACTTTCCAGTAACTTCTGCCAAAGCCAACCACTCATCACTATTTCTGGTTTACCACTCTGCATTTTCCTGGGTACCCGGGTTCCAACCTTTCGACATGCCTTATCTAATACACTTCGCCTTTCATATGAGCACAAATATCAGGATCACTACTATTTCTAATGCGCCATCTCTTCTGAGCCCTTGCAGATGCAAATTACTTCCTTAGGACTCTTCTTGGTTTTCTTCACGAGAGAGTTCACGCATCGCTGCTATTGTTGTCACCGCTTTCTATATACGTACGTATATTTCTGTTGCCATTGAACACCTTTAAGATCTTCATAAGTGTTTTTAGGTAGTGCACCTCGATGTACTAGTCCTGTCACTAAAGAGGACCTGCGATGAGTAGCCCCGAATAGACGGGCCTCGTCATACTCCAGATTAGCAGTGAACATATTTATTTATTAGTCAGCCACTAATGCACAAGCTCAACGATAGCTCGCTCTGGTTAGGAACTTTTGAACTAAAGTTATCCGTTGGACGAGATCGAAACAGCAGCTGACATTATCTTCAGTTTACTCAGGATAGTGGTGACCCTTCCTCCATACTTTCGATAAAGGTATATCCAGTTGTTTTACAAACGTTTAAATTACTTTGAGGATATAAGAGAACACAATAAGTTCCTTTTTTTGTAAATAGAGCCCATCGTTATTTGAGGACAAGATAAGTTGCCCAATTAAATCGGCAGTCTATTATTAAATTCGACTTTCAACAATGGTATTCCCCCAAAGGAGGAAATAAAACAAAAATAAGGACGGAGAGTTCAGATTCAAAAGCGGCTACCACAGATGTTATGATAAAAGGGACTGTGGGAATACAGCTATGTTAGTATATCATCCTGACTTCATATTAAAATAAGCGCTCCAAGGACTACTCTGGGGCCCGCTTTTTCTCCCGGGTCGGTTCTCTTTGGCCCTGTCAGCTCGCCGGGACCGCCACCATTTTTCACGTCTGTATTAGGAATTCCGAGGCTCTGTTTGTATAAATATCTGTCCGCGGGGCCGCAGACGACAATGTCATCAGCATATAATGCCGAACCCTTTATTGAAAAAAACGACACCCAAGACGACTCGAAAATCGGTCACTGGAAGGCTTGCTCGGTAGCAGCGCCTTTGAGAAACCCAAGTGCAAAAAACTGTTTTCCATCTTACGCCATGAAAAATAGACCTACTGTTCAAATTGCGAGACGTTACGTATGTCAAAACACACACACACTCATAATTTTCATTATTACTTCAGAGTGTTAGCCCATAACTGGAAAATCAATTAATTTCAAATATAGTATATCTTCCATGATTTTCATCTCGGTAAACTAAATTATTGTTATTTGAAAAAAGTGTTTTCCCAATGTATCGGAACCATGTTTTTCTTCTCAATAACTACAAACAAAAATATAACTTATATGAAAAATTCAACAACAAATTTTTGTTTTCAGCAATTAAGAGAAGAAATAAATTTTCATAAACGTTGGCAAAACTGCACACTTAAAAAACTTTACCTTAGTTGACTGATATCCTCAAAGAAAATACACTATAGGAACAGTTTGGGATCATAAATTTGTATAATCAACATAAATACCTTATGAATCATTAAAACCAAATTTTGTACGAATTACTATTATTCTGTGCCACGTATAATCATGAATGAGATATAAGAGCACTAATAAAGTAATTCACAAAAGTATAATAGCCTGCACAATTACATTAAAGTGAACATTGACACACATAATAGGGATGAACACCAGAAATGTTCATTTAACTTACTGTCTAAATATTTTGTTATTTATTAATGTCTGTTTTATGCTTCTAAGGCTACTTGGGACGGGTTACCTGCCGGATACCACCCTTTTTTATCCAGTTTGGGCTGTGGATTTTATTTAGTGAGCTCCTCTCTAAGTTATTTCCTATTGGCTATCGGAAGTGAATCATGTTTATCAAGCGTCTCAAGATGAATATTTGAACTCACATGGCTTTCTAGGCCCCCTGTGTAAGAATGTTAATTTTATCAATAAATAAAATAAATTTTAATTAGTATTTTTCAATTGTTTCTGTTTCTTATGTAAACACCATTTAACAACTCGGCTAAACACTTTGAAGAGAAGAGTACACGAAAGTTAATTATCGTGAATTTTATTCCCACCAACGATCTATTTCATTTGTAAAATTATTAAAGCAGTATAAAGACCAATCCGGTTTTTTTTTTTTTTTTAAAATACAAGTATTGAGGGCATTATATTACAAATACTAGGTTTTATTGACGACTCAAGTTATACATTTATGAGGATACCTTGTAAATGTATCATAATTCAATAAAACATACACTCAACCGCAAAAAAACCGGACACTTAGATTTAGTCTTATAATCTTGTTAAATACATACTATATATGTATATTAATCTTTTTAATTAAAATAATTGGTTAATCTAGAGGTTATTTAAACAAAATCTGCCAAAAGTGAATCATTTTTATTGATTATTTACAGAAAAATACAAAATAAAAAAAAATAAAAAGATAAATTAACACATTTAAAAAAAAAAAGATTATTCTTCATTTTTATTACAGGGAATGGTAGACTTCGCTACCCCAAGCGTTTCGGCAATGTAACGTAAGCTCCGGCCTTCCATCTAAGTTTGAAAGACCCATTATTCTGGACCGAAATAAAAATAAAACATTAATTAAAGAAAATGCTTGGTTAATAATTAAAGATGTTTAAATGTGCGAAAAAACTACTTCCAGTTTAGAATAGATCAACTTCACGACAAATAAATCTAATCTGAGTTTTATCTAATTGTTTACTAATCCTGAAGGGATTAGTTCAATAGACTTAGACTCTAAATTCTCTGTAATAACTAGAATACCCACATAAAGAAAATTGCTGAAAATTAGCTTTTAATACGACAAAAATGAAGTGTCCGGTTTTTTTTTGTGGTTGAGTGTATATTACAAAAGTAACACTACATAAGAAAATAAACAACTTTTGTAAGGTGCATTTTTACAGAAAAAAAACAAATACGGAAGGAAACTGGACTATTTATAAATTCATGCCTCTCTTATGACTCCCACTCCTCTTAGATCCTAGAAATTTTAATACAGCTTGTAATCATGTAAGAGATAAAAATGCTGATTTGCATACCGAGTATTGTTTATTTGGTCAGACGTTTGCGTCCAATAAAATTGTTCACTCCCGCTTGTTTTTTTTAGTGTTTATCTCGTTTCTACTTTTTTATACAAAAAATGTGTATACAAAAGTGGTATTTTAAATAACAAAATAAGCAATTACTTTTTAAGTGTACGTTCGCCGATATCCAGTAGGGAACGCGATATCGTTTATCAATTGAGGTAGCTCCTGGCAGTTTCTGAGAATATTAGATTAGCCTAAGCTGGGCTAGTGATAATACACGTACCAAACAAGATTCATTAAATTCGATTCAGTGGTTTTGGCATTAAAAGGTAATAAAGAAACCGACACCCAAGGCCAAAAAGTTTTTCCCGTTTCAGTTCCGTTTCGTGTGAAACGAAAAACATAAGTAAAAAAAAATCAGTGTTCAGATTGTTGTTACTATTTCATATTTATATTATAGATTAAGTGACCACTGGTAGCGCTACTTTGGTTGGATTTGCCACACTGGCACTTAGCTGGTCGTTTGTTGACCGCTGAAAGGACATGGCTGAAACCTCCTGGTTTGACCACAAATAGCTGGGAAATTGCTTCAGAAAATAAGATTCGTTTTTCGAGGTTTTCATATCCCTGTTGGGTCCTCTTCACCGACCTAGAAAAAGTCTTGGATTCAAAAGCTATGACATTTGCATTAATCACAACTTTCATCATTTCACTCTATTTGTATGATCGTCTTTCTTATATTAAGCCTTTGGATTTCTAATCATTTCAAATTAAACAGTTCTCGTAACCAGTTCCGCATTAATGTGTATTTCTCAAATAAATAACCATTATACTGAAAATAATAAATTACGGAACCCAACATGTACACACAATTAAATAAAAATACATTCATACATAAATCATATTATGCAATGAATTACCAACTATCTATTTTTAGATCACTAACGCTATGAATTAAATTACATTAAAGAAAATACGGTTTTAATAACTTTTTCTTATAACTTTCTTAGACAAAATATTCAAATATTGTTTGAAGATTTATGGCAAGGGTCACCAATAAAAACAGTTTCCTTTTCTTCAGTTTTTATTGTATAATTGAACCAAAAGGTTTGTGGCGTAAATATCATCTCTTCAGTGACCATTCCTTTTCTATAAATAACAATAATGTGTATGGTTCGATTCAAAGGTTTTAGAGAAGTATAGAACTTCGGATCTGAAAGTAGTTAAATTTTTCTAACCTGTATTTTTATAACAAAAGTCTATTTTCTAATATTTTCAATCATACATATACACTTTCACGCAAATACAAAGAAACGAAACAAAAACAAATAGCTACGGGCTTTTATAAATTAGTCGTTATTATTTATGGAAAATGAACTGGCACCTGAGGAGGCATAACATAGGCAACGAAATATCAAGAGCATTATAAAATGAAGTCTGTGTGAACCAATTTTTTCATCGCGTCAATTATCATAAAAATTTGAAGAATCATTATTAAAGTTTACAACCATTTTAAAATGGATGAAATCGACCAAGAGGAGAAGGGGGTTTAAAGGAGTGTGGAGGGAGAGGAAAGTCAACAATTTAAATAAAAAATTTACATTTGGGGGTTATTCGTATCCTTTTTGTCTTACGCCTTCAGTAAACCCCCCACTTCTACACTTTTCACGTTAATAATAAGTCAATATATGTTGAAACAGCTTATTCCAAGTTTAAATACCAAATATTGTTTTAATATGTGAGTTTATTTTAACTTGATCAATACGATCAAGTATTTAACCGTTCAATTCAATATTAAATATCATGTTCGTTAATGGCTGAAATAGTACCATGGAATTTGGAGGCGGTTTAGAATGGGTATTTAACATTAAAAATATCCCTGGAATTATGAGTCAGATCAAAAAATATTAAAGAACCAATCTTGTTAAACGTGTAGTGTTCTACAAATGTTAGTTTATACAATTTTTTCTTTAATTTAAATATTAAGGGAGTTATTTTTTTGTTATTTTTTTCAGTCTACAGCAAACCATCCACATAAACCAGTCTAGTCTATGAATATTGTTAAAAATTTCAATAATAAGGGGATTTGTAGAGTATTTGTCTACAGTCTACGCATCCAATCTTGACTTTAAGATGTGAGTGATTAAACACCTCGTCCTTAGCTAGCATTTAAACTTCTATTTCTACAGACTTGTACGGGGGGGGGGTATAGTATAGAAGGTGAATTTAGATGATTATTATCCAATTCGGTATTTTATATTACCACCACAATAGTAGATTATTGTAATTCTAATTATTTAAAACCATTTAAAGGATGGAATGTCAAATATCTTAGTTATGAAGATCTGAGGTAATTATTTTCCCTTGTAACTGATTGTAGGAAGTATAAAGAAATTGAAGGCAAATTACCAGAGTAAATTGAGCCTGGTTGACAGCGATAGCTCGTCAAAGGGAACATGAGTCAGTGTAAATAGCCCGCTCAGGAGGTGTATCATAACCTGCGGGTCACCTTTTCAATCATAACCTCTTATTAATTGATTATCTCCGGCGAGTCCCTTTGTGTGTCCCAGCTGGCCATTGTGCGACGGAAAAACCTTTTCAATAGCGGGCCCGCTCGTGTGAGATGAGTCCTTTAAAATGATAGCTCTATAGACTGGCTGACAGGCTGTTTAGGCCCAGTAGTCACTGAAAGCACACTGCTCGTTTATAGGCCTAACAGTATGGCCTACTTCTCATGGCCACAACTTCCTCTGTAGCTGCTCCAACTATTTTCGGCTAGCGTTCATGAGCAGTCAATTCCAACAGGTGACGCATTCCTCAGGTCGCCCTCAATATTTTTGTAAAATCTTCCTTTATCATTAAATAGATTAATAACTATTTTTCAGGTCAAAAATTTTAGAAAGGATCTATTGGATTTGAGTTTTGATTAGATGAGAATGACTACATAACCAGCCATATGTGAGGAGAATTACACATGACTACTGCACTTAGGACTAGGGTTATAGTAACCATAGTGACCACAGTCTTACAATAACCCTAGTCCTAAGTGCAATAGTCATGTGTAATAGTTTTTAAGTATCTTTCGTCTTGCCCTGAAGAAGAGAAAATAAATATTCTCGAAATATCGGCGTAAAGTAAGATTTTTTCACCAACATTGACCAAAACTCCAAAAAGAATAATAACACCATAAATATATATATATATATATATATATATATATATATATATATATATTTAGATATATAGTTAACGCTATAGCGTTTGCAACTTTGTTCTGCTCGTTACCAAACTGGATATTTTAACGTTTTATGTAAAAGTTGAAGATCCTATTCATTAAAAGCTAAAATCAGACAAGTGGGAGGAATGGTTTAGAGGGGGAGAATTTCGAGAATTCGAAATATCGAAAGATTGTATAGAATCAATCCTATTGCAAATGTAATGTTCTATAAATGTTGTTATATACATTTCTTCAATACCTTGATTATTAACCGAGATATTTGGATATTTTAGTTTTCGGTCTTTAGTAAACCCTCACTCGTACTCATGTCATATTAACAATAAGCTATTATATTTTGAAGCAGTTTATTTGAAGCCTGAATACTAAATATTGTCGTTCGGCACTAAATGGGTTAATAATCTGTATCAGACTATGGAAGATAAAGAGATTTTAATAACACTTCCAGTCGAACGTCATAATCATAATAAAGTAATAATGTGATTATTAATCGTAAAAATAGTAAAGGTATATTAATTATCTGACCAGTAATATGCGAGATGCAATAAAAGAGTATAAACAAATCTACAATGAAGTCAAATTTTAATAAAGGAATAGGAAGATTCTAATTAGTATTTTTAATAAATCCATATAAATCTTAAAAAAAAGGGGGATATTACGATCCCTTCATAATAAAGGGACAACTGATTCGAAATCGCAATAAAGAAAAGTAAAAAAGTCCATTGCGCAGGGGCTGCGTTAAAAGCAGATTTCCCCTGTGAAGTTGTACAATAGAGAAATCTGCACACTGGTAACACAATACCACCCTGATTAGATAATGAGAAATCTTTCAGTTAATTAAAATAAATTCCCAACTGAAACGGCTTCTGAATTGTAAGAATAATTTATATTTTAATAACTCACATTTTAGTAGTCCAAGAACTAAAGAAGGGGGGGGGGGCGGATGAACAGAACGTATTTGCATAAATCTCACAAAGTAACGAAGGTAAGGTTAAAAACGACAGGTTAGAAGAAGCTTCCGCCTGAGCCGAGAAATGACGAAGATGGCCGACCTAATCCGAACTATACCCGACCACAGACTTCATATAAAATGCAAATATCTCGGTTAATATTCAAGATAGAGAATAAATGTATATAACAATATTTATAGTAACTTTTATTGGCAATAAGATTGGTTCTATACAATTTTTCAATCCGAAGCATAATAACGGAGATATTTTGAATTTTCGAATATCCCCCCGCTAAACCCCCCCTCCCTCTGGTCCGATTTCACCCATTAACGAACTTGATATGACTTTTTACATAAAACGGTTAAATATCGAGTTTGGTAACGATCAAACAAAAATTGCGACCGTTAGAGCGTTAACAGCCAAATATATATAATTTTGAACGGACCTCTTTTCATCATCTCCTGGGTAGGATCGATGGACATTTGAAGAAAATTTTCGAAAATCGCGTCATGAGTACGATCTTCCTTTAAGGGAAATCTTCTAACAAGATAATGACTTAATAAAGATCTTTTCAATTTTTGTGCTTGAGTCAACTCTGGTTATCTGCTCTAGCTGTCTCTTGCCAAGTGAAAACACTAATTTTCTGCAACTCTGATGAACTCCTTCAATTAACGCCTGCTACAGCGGTTTTGGTTTGGCCTGCGATTTTTCTTTCTTTATTTCCTGGCATTTGACTAAACAAATCAGCAATGTTAGCCAAGGACAGACATAAGAAGGTGCTCGAAGAGCTACCGAAAATTTGTGTTTCCGCAGCTTGTCTAAAGATGCCGGGTTGAATTAAAAATGTTTTCCTATATTTATATAAGCACAATATAAACTGTTTGTATAGTCATATATTCTTCAATGTGTGTCCAAGTGGCACTTCTTATTTTACTAATGTGTATAACCAGCACATTACTGCAAAAAAATGACGATGCATTTTGATGAAAACAACGGGAATATTAGAAATAAAATAAATATGTCCATCTATAAATTAAAATGTATGGGAAACCGTTATTTATTTCAACCCATGAACGACATGTGACGGAGTTAGTTTTGTAAATGAGATCTTTAGAAACTATCAATTACTGTACAATTAATGTACAAGCCCGATTTCATGAGGTATCAAGCTATAAGATGACGATTGAACAGGACAGGAGTATTTTCGAAAAGGTAGATTTATTTTTAGTTATTGATAAGATTTTGTGAGATATGGATTAATGTAAGACAAGAGTGGTCTAGTACTTACTCCCCATGAGGGTTTAAACATTATACGCTGACAATAATACTATCAGTAAGAGAGAGAGAGAGAGAACTGATGATCTGAGGGAGGGGGAAGCGGTGCTTTTGGTTTTGTTCCTGTTTAGTGAGTCTTGTTAGAGGCAGGGCAATATATAAGGTAGGCAGTGTCCTTCCAATAAGTACTAGCTGAGCTGAAACTAAATCCCCTCGTAGGTCGTCCGGAAGCTCCCATGTTCTCTCTCTCTCTCATTCTTAACTTGTTGGCTATCTCTCTCACGTGCTTTATGCTACTCTGCTCAGTTTGTTGAATTAGAAACTGAACATTGCAACATTCGAGTAGCTTTTGAGTTGCCTCAAAATGCTGAGTAAGGGGTAACTCATAGACGTCAGATCCGAAAGTCATTTAGCTTCAAAGATAAAGTGCATTTTTTTTTGGGAAAGTACAAATTTGGCAAGCTCCTTCTGAATTTCCTGATTGATTTCCTTCCGTTATACAAAAACTTGGTACTCCAACCCTCGTCTACCCAGACCATTGGAAGGTTAAACTATTGTCTTAAAGGATTTAGACAATTTAAATTAACAATCATGCTATCAAATGCGGCGAGAATCCGTGAGTTGTTGCGGGGCTTTTGGTTTTGTTCCTGTTTAGTGAGACTTGTTAGTGGTAGGACAATAGATAAAGTAGGCAGTGTCCTTCCAATAAGTACCAGCTGAGCTGAAACTGAATACCCTCGTAGATCGTACCGGCTGCTGGAAGCTCCATGTTCTCTCCCATTCTTAGTATTGTTGGCTATCTCTCTCTCTCTCTCTCTCTCTCTCTCTCTCTCTCTCTCTCACACACACACACACACTCTCTCTCTCTCTCACTATCTCTCTCTTATTCTCACTCTTTCACTCTCTCAAAGCCTTTTATGTCGACTTCCTTTTCCAGAGTCCGGGAGATGCTACCGATCAGCGACCACTAAACATGTGTGCTCCTTTGAAGTTAGAACTAAAGACTAAATACGTAACCCAGTCTTCAGAGTTTTACTAGTCCAAGATGCCAGACATTTCTACTCCGGTTTAAACAACCATGTTCCAAACCGGCTCATATAAGCGCGTTATATGCATGAGAAAGTTATGAATCATCGTTGAAATGTGACCGCAATCCAATTTTCGTTTGGAGGTAAAATGGCGGATGATCTCCTCACTGAGTAATAATTTGATTAATTTGTCAGGGATTTTGTAATGTACGCAACAATGAATATTCTAAGTATGAATCAAATAAAGTATAGTAAAAACTATTACTACTACTACTACTACTACTATATACACACACAGGTCATATCAGACCTGGTTCTACAGCGAATTTCGTTGAGCACTTAACATATTCGGTGTTGTGAAAGTATGAATGTAACACCTGTAATATTACATTTGTGTATCATATATGGTGTAAAATATAAGCAAACTTTCATCTGTGTATTGTCAAAAAAAAGCCGCACATATCCTTGTTCATATGCACCGAATCAAAAAATATTATACTACTACATCTAGCTTATAGAGTTTGTTAAGATAAACAAAAAAGGCCCTATACTATAATTTTTTTCATTTAAATTTCAGCATAGAAATCAGCTGGTTAAACTACTGAAATGTATTTATATTCACCTATACACCGTTATCTTTTTTTGTTGAGTTAGCAGATTTCTCTTAAGAGAAATCAGCTATTGAGGTCGTACTCATGACGGAATTTTCGAATTTTTTCTTCAAATGTCTATCGATCCTACCTAGTAGATGACGAAAATGAGGTCCGTTCAACATTGTATATATATATATATATATATATATATATATATATATATATATATATTTGTCTGTTGCGGTCACAATTTTTGTTTGATCGTTACCAAACTCGATATTTAGTCGTTTTATGTAAATAGAAAGATCAAGTTCGTTAACGGCTGAAATCGAAACAGAGGGAGGAGGGGGGTTAGAGGGGAGGATTTTCGAAAGTTCGAAATATTTCCGTTACTATACGTCGGATCGAAGAATTGTATAGAATCAGTCATATTGAAAATTAGATTTGCTATAAATATTCTCTATCTTGAATATTAACCTAGATATTTGTATTTTTATTAAATCTGGGCGGATAACGGATGAGAGTGAGTTTCATACCAAAAGCTAGGTCGGCCGTTTTCTTAACTGTTCGGCTCTCGTGAAATTTCTCTATTGTGAAACTTCACTTGAGAAATCTGCTTAGTTTACGCAGCCGCTGCGTGACGGACTTTTTCTAAAGATTTTTTTTTTTTTTTTTTTTTTTTTTTTGGGGGGATTGACTTTATTACCTCTAGATTTATTTATTTTTACGTAAGTAAATAATCAGACATTTATTCCAATAACCATCAAGAATTTAAGGATATAATGAATACAATGTGATAGATCTACAGAATAAATCTATTCTATTTGGAATTTTCATTGGTCTATTCCTCATTCTAGAAAACTATGTTTGACAGCGTTTATTTGTTATTGAGTACTTTCTCTTTTCAACTAATTTATTTGATGGGTGAGAAGACATTCACTTAGTAGTTATTAGGATTGGTAGTAAGAAGGCTGCATATGAGATATTAAACGATTTTAGGGGATGATGGAGATGAAGGTAGACTGAGACTGATATAAAAAGATGGACTGTCCCCAGTTACACGGGCTGAATGCGGCGAGAAAGAGCTTTTGATCCGCCTTCTCCTTGTTAAGAAGTGTCACTCTCATCAATCCTTTATTTTTACACTCCTTACGCATTTTTTATTTCTCTCTTTTTTTTTTCTTTCTTTTGAAGGGCCCCCCTTTTTTCCTTATTATTTTATTTAGTGGCCTCCCTCCTCCGAGACCGCCTGTCAGCGAGACCGTTGGATCATCCGGCGGTTTTTCTCCACGGGTGTCATTTATATCATTGCGGTTGTGGCGGAGGGAGGGAGAAGACGGACGGATTCATAATTTAGTCGGTGCTTTGTGACAATGGCACCGTAAATGGGCGAATTAATGGGTTTGATAAATCAGGAGACGGAGTGGATGAGCCGTCGCCGTGGACACCTCTGAATAGTGAAAAAGGTAAAAGAACAAGGAGGCGACAGCGGGCTTCGTCGAGAGAGAACCCCGCGATATCCAACACAATGCCCAACACAAAAAACACCGATCCAACAGCATTCAAGGAGTTTCGTCCTGTTTTTTAAGGCTTCTTCCAGGTTTCTGAAATTGCTCCTTGATAAACTTGTAGATTCCGAGAGACGTGGCTTTGAAGAGGTGGAGCAAGAGTTCCTTAAACCACCTATAGCATTCAAAAATATAAAAAATATTTTCCAAAGCTATATGAAATAAACAGACAACCTGTTGATTAAATTAAGCTTGTACATAAATAAGAGTAAGTACAAAGGTCAGTCAGAAGTTTTATTGAATTTTAATAAATATCATTTACTTTATAAAGGACAGCATAAACTGTCTAAAAACTAAAAAATACCGTCACGCAGGGGCTGCGAAAACTAAGCAGATTTCCCAAGTGAAAATTAATAATAGATTAACCTACATACTGCTAGCACAACACCATCATGAATATTAAGTGAATAAATACAAACGGTAATAAGAAATATTTCCCCAACCTGCGGGAAACGTCTCAAATGTAAACAAACCGGTCTGCAAACGGCTCAACGGAAAGAAAGACAATAACTGAAACATATCAGAATATAGCAAATTCATTTAATTGAAAACTATGTACTATACCTAGTACTACAATTTATAATGATTCAGAATAATTTTTATCTATATCAATCAAATTTAGTAGTCCTAGAATTTACGACGGGGGGGGGAACAGGAACATATTTGCAACCATCTCGTATAATAAAGGTCTCAGGAAATCAATGTTTGGTATTTAAGCTTCGAATAATGTGGTTTATTATATAACTGAGTAGTATTTCTGGAACAAGAAAAGAAGGTGGGGTTTACTGAAGGCTAAAAACTGAAAAATGCAAATATCTCAGTAATTATTCGAGATAGAGAATATATAAATAAAACAATAATTGTATGAAATTTAATCTGCAATAAGATTAAGTCTATACAATTTTTCGATTCGACGTATAGTAACGGAGATATATCGAATTTTCGAAAATCCTCCCCTCCCATTGGTCCGATTTCAGCTATTAACGAACTTGATATTTACTTTTACATAAAACGTTTAAATATCGAGTTTGCAACAAAAATTGAGACCGCTAGAGTTTTAACAGACAAATATATACAATATATATATATATATATATATATATATATATATATATATATATATATATATATATAATTGTAACCTCTGTCTGTACATTGATTTTTTTCGCGAAATTTCACAATAACTTTTCGTTTCAGATGCCATAGACACCATAACTGCATTTTGTTTCTTTCGTGTATGTTTGTTACCTTTTCACGCATAAACGGCTGAACCGAATTTTATGAAACTTGGTATGTATATTACTACTAGCCCAACTTAGACTTTAGGCTATACTAATATTCTCTAAGACGAACAGGAGTGGGGGTTATAAGAGAGGCCTGAAATTAAAAATAGCGATATTTCGTTTCCTATTGTTTTTTCCGCAAATATGCACATAACAAAAGTTATTTATTTCATTATTTAGAGTTATTTTTGCTATGTACACTTTCGTCGTATACCTAAATATAAATGAGTAATACGCTAAAAATTATAGCGGGAGTCATCAATTTTATTTGGCACAAAAGAATCAACCGAACTAAATAAAACTCGGTATATGTATTAGCACTAATGCTTTCATTATAACAAGTCATACCAACATTTCTAGGGAAAGACAGGAGTGGGGGTTGTAAGGGAGGCCAGAATTTAAAAATAGCAGTATTTTGTTTTCTATTCGTTTTTCGGCGAATATGAACATAACAAAAGTTGTTTATTTTGTTATTTAGAGTAACTTTTGTCATATTCATTTTTGTCTTTTAACAAACTATAAACGAGATATACACTATAAACTAAAGCGGGAATAACTGAATCTATAATAATGCACAAGAGACGGGAAATATGACAATTTGGAGAACAGTGAAGACTTACATATACAATTAATTTTATTATTAACAAATGCCAACAACGCGTATTAACCCTAAACACTGGAACGGGTAAATGTCAAAATATTTGCAAATTAAAGCCTTGCCAAAAAAATATCATCACCATTCAGCCTCAAATCAATTCCCGGGCGAAGCCGGGTATCTGAGCTAGTGTATATATATATATATATATATATATATATATATATATATATATATATCATTTTGAACGGACCTCATTTTCGTCATCTCCTGGGTAGGATCGACGGACATTTGAAAATCGCGTTGAGTACGACCTCAATAGCGTATATCCCATATGGGAAATCTGCTAAAATGTGTAGAAACATAATTAATTTGTGAATAAATAATCACTTCAAAAGTCTTAAAATCAATTTTAATCTGTAATAAGTAATTCAGTTTAACAGAGCAGTATGGACTTCCCCCCACCCCCTTAAAGGTCCAGAAGAAATACATGACAATTTGTTTATGGTAACACGATCTAATAATGATGTATTCCCTCTCTCCTCATCACCCCATTCCTCCCTCCTCACACACACACACACACACACACACACATACACACAGTATAATATATATATATATATATATATATATATATATATAAAATTGTAACCTCTGTCTGAACATTGATTTTTTTCGCGAATTTTCACGATAACTTTTCGTTTCACATGTCATAGACACCATAACTGCATTTTGTTTCTTTCGTGTTTGTTTATTTGTTACCTTTCACGCATAAACGGCTTAACCGAATTTTATGAAACTTGCTATGTATATTACTACTTACCCAACTTAGACCTTAGGCTAAATTAATATTCTCTGAGACGATGAAGAGTGGGGGTTAGAAGGAAAGCCTGAAATTAAAAATAGCGATATTTCGTTTCTTATTGGTTTTTCGGGAAATATGAGCATATCAAAAGTTATTTATTTTGTTATTTAGAGTAACTTTTGTTCTATACATTTTTTTCGTATACCAAGTTATAAACGAGATATACGCTAAAACCTATAGCGGAAGTGAACAATTCTATTTGGCACAAAAGACTCAACCGAAGTAAATAACACTCGGTATGTTTATTAGTGTTGACGCCTTAATTATCATAAGCCATACCAACATTTCTTGGGACTAGCATGTGCCGGAGGTTGTAAGGGAGGCCTGAAATTAAAAGTAGTGATATTTCGTTTCCTATTGGTTTTTCGACAAACATGCACATAACAAAAGTTGTTTACTTTGTTATTTAGAGCAACTTTGGTTTCATTCACTTATGCCCTAAAATGAAGTAAATACGGGATATAAGCTAAATCTATAGCGGGAGTCGACGATTTCATTAGTACTTACTTAAGTGTTTTTAATATAGGCATATTATGACAAATGATGTTATGTTTTAGTCTTGTTATTTTCCCTAGAAAATAACTTTGTTAATTTTTTCCAATAGAAATTTAAACTATAAGAGCATTTGCATTATTTAATTTGTATAGTGTATTATTTAAAAAAAAAATGTGCTGAATTTCCTCAAGGGGTGATAGCAGAAGTTTCCGATATCTTCATGTTATTGAATCAAATATGTACTATCATAACAATTAAACGTTAATGGCAATTCCATAATGACAAAAGACAATATGCGTTTAAACTCGATATGATTGTTTAAAGGATTACTTAGGTTGCAGGGACGGCAATCTCTTCCCCTCGACTAGCTTTTTGAATATAAATGAAATTATTTTTAGGGTAACACTATTACTTAATTGCATCAGGTAGATAAATTATTACAATAATATTTTGAATCAGTAATTTAAGGAGAAGAATGTTGATAGCTCTAATGCAAGAGCGGAAATAGACGGAAGGCTAATTAATTGAGTTTACTTATTTCCTATTTAATGCTGGTATTACGGGAAGTGATTTCCACTGAGATCTACTATTTTGAATATAACCTTACGTTCGAAACTATGCTTAAACTATATGTACTCGGATTGGTTTTTGAACGGAAATATGTTCATTATAGATGATATTTAATTGTAATAAATGCTGTTCATGACAATGGTTTGAATTATTCAAAAACGGTGAGTCAAAAATTGTAGAGGGATACATTAGGAACACATTTTCATTTATTCTTCATAACTAAAATTTCTATTCTATTAATACCCAAAATTTGCCTTCAGGATTGGCTATTTCGGAAAAACATTACATCGTGGAGTGAAGTGTATTTGTACACATTGAAGTCTTGCTATAAGAATACCATCATTAGTCAGTCAACAATGATTTCGCATGGCATCGCGATGGGCATCGCTGGGTACCTTAACTAGTATATATATATATATACATACACTCACACACACATATATAAATAAATAAGCTACGTTCAAAAATCGACAACCTTTGAAAGCAAAAACGATTTTATTCTTGAGATATATAAATAATAGACAGACAAACAAACGCTCAAGAATTTTTGCAATTGTGCTTCTTTATTTAGAAGCATAGAAATGGAAAAATATATCCCGCCTCGCGACTTTCAGAAGTAGCGCCTCCATCCGAAAATAAATGGTGAAATTCGCTAATTATCGTCGTCTGTGAAATACAACTGTAGCAAAACAAAAACAAATATATATCTATATAGTTATAAAAGGAACATTTGAAGAAGAAAATGCTCAGAATGTGTATAATCACAGACAAAGCTACAGTTCGTGATCAAGCCTCACGAAATTCAAGTAATTACTCCTTGGTGGAAATATGAAAATTACTTAAACATACCTCTTTGGGCCAGTAAGGGATTAGTTACTATCAAATTACTGTCTGGAACATTTCAAATATTCTTCGACAGCGAGCACTTTAACTTTTCACGGCATTTACCGTGGGAAGAATGCACACCTATTAAATTTTGTTTGGATATAACTACATTAAAAGCTATAATTTATATTTCCCATCGAGAATTCTACTTATTTTCTATAACAAAGATATTTTCTTCAAGTATGTATAAAATAAAACTTTTAATTTGTAGTACGTAATAAAATTTGAGAGAAAAAAGTCTTAATGACTCCTAATCCTCAAAAGGGCCAACTTGCAGAACAGGTAAGAAGGCTCAGTTTATCATGGCATTAATGTAGAAAAGTACTATTCTATTTACATAAAAAAAAAGTCCGTCACGCAGGGGCTGCGAAAACTAAGCAGATTTCCCACGTGACGTTTTACAATAGAGAAATCTGCCTAATAACAACAGTAGTTGTAATGAATCTCTAAAACTATTCACGAGGGACGAATAGTTTACAGAAACGGCCGCCAGAGCTCTCGGCGGAATGTCCCGAAAAAAGGCGACTCCTGCCGACCACATACACAATACAAATGCAAATATCTCGGTTAATATTGAAGATAGAGAATAAATGTATAAAACAATATTTATAGAAAATTTAATTTGCAATAAAATTGGTTTTATACAATGTTTTGATCTGACGTATGGTAACGGAGATATTTCGAATTTTCAAAAAACCTCCCCTCTAAACCCCGCTCCTACTGGTCCGATTTCAGCCGTTAACGAACTTAATCTTTCTTTTTACATAAAACGACTAAATATCGAGTTTGGTAACGATTAAATAATATAGATTTCTCTATTGTAAAACCACGTGGGAAATCTGCTTAGTTTACGCAGCGCCTGCGTGACGGACTTTTTATCTTTAGTTTTGATTAAAACGGTTAAATATCGAGTACGGCATAGATCAAATGAACATTTTCGAAACAAGAACGTAAAACCTTTGTTCTATACACTTTCTCCATCTGACTTATAAAAGCGGAGAAATTTCGAAATTGGATCCTACCCCCCCCCCTGCCCCCTGTCCGATTTCAGCCATTGACGAACTTGATTTCTATTTTTATATAAAACGCATATATGTCGAGTTTCGTAACGATAGAACAACAATTGCGACCACTAGACAGGTAACTTACTCCCCCCCCCCCACTCACACACACACACACACACACACACACACCAATCTTATTGAAACTTAAATGTACTATAAATACATTTCTTCAAATAAATTAAATAAATACACACACACACACACACACACACACACACACACTCACACACACACACATACATATATATATATATATATATATATATATATATATATATATATATATATATATCATTTTGAACGGTCATCATTTTCTTAATCTCCGGGGTATGATCGATGAACATTTTTAAAAAATGTTCTCTAAATGCCTGACGGACTTTTTCTTTGATTTTAATCTTGTCGTGTGTGCTAAACTCGTGGTTCTATTAATACCCACCCCTACCTTGTATAAAGTGAGGCTATCTTTATTATTTATGAATGAGAAGCGAAACCCTAACAGTAACCTCCACTTTCGCAGCCCCTTGATTCTCCACTAGATGTTCTAAAAAAATATTATAAGACTTTGTACCTCTAATATGTTGACAGTAGTTAATCAAATAATCCCTATCACTTTTTGTCATCATACAACAATATTCATCGTTCATAGATAAATCACTTAATATATTCTGCTGTTTTTTTGAATAACTATTGATGAGTGAATCACCGTCGAATGTTGAACTCATGAAATAAACTAATAATGTTACAAACGCCTTAATTATTTACTTAATATTTATTTTATACTAAAGTCAAAATGTTCTTTTTTAGTATCAATTATAATAGTTATTATTATTATGTATAATAATAATTAGTAAGATACAATTAAATATTTTCATAGTTTTTTTTGATATATTAATACCGATCTTGTGTATCTGGATTTAGGAACGCCCCCCCCCCCACTCTAGCAGCCGCTCTGTCAGATTGGCTATTCTTTTTATTTCTGTGACCAGTTACGAGTGGGAACGCACTTTTTCTAAGCATATCATATGCGCCCTATTCTTTGTTTTCGGTTGTTGTGACGCAGGAACCTTCTCTCTCGTTCCTTGTGAATCCGCTACCCTTCGCATTACGAAGTTGTCTACACCTGAGCAGTTATACACCCGAATTTAGGCATTTACTTTTCCAACCTAGCCAATCTCGGCGATTGGTGAGATCTCTCTTATTTCCTTTAGATGTCCTTAATACTTATCCTCTCTTCAGTGCCGTTTCACTTAGGGTAAGTGTTCCAAAGATAAGACTGATATATTACCACGTTTTTATCGTATATATGCATTTGGATCTAGTCCATTTTCTGCCTCTGATTATATGAGCTCACCAGGGCCTAGTTTTTTGTTTATTGGTTGGGCTTCTTTTGTAATTTCAGTTCATACAAAACCTGACTAAAAAGAAAAAAAACAACAGAAAAGGATAATTTTTGTGTTTTTCGTACAAGAACAATGACAGCTGGTACAGTAGTACAAGTCGACATGTCAGTCTTTCAAGAAGATTAAAAAAAAAGTGTGAAAATTACAAAAGGGTGTTGAAGACATTCCTCTCTCCCTCTGTGTTAGACAACTTGTTGATTCTATAACTAATATCGCTAGGCGCATATTGGGGTTCGTTTCGTGTGAAGCCCCTACTAGTGTTTGCCAACGAACCCTCCGCCGGCAGACATACAAACACATAGTGAGGTTATTTGTATTATTCCACGGCTCTATATTACAGCTGCGGCTTGCCTCGTTTTCCTTTGACACCCTACTCCTCCTGAGATGAGAGTTTGAACAATTTAAAAGCTTTTGAGATGTCTCGCATCGAGGCGTCCAAGTACAATTTCTAGACGATTGTCGCACAAAGGCAAGAACCGCACACAGGGCCTCCACCAAGCACCTCATTAAGACGGCAAAAGTAATTTAAGCCTTCAATATATACCAAGTGGGGGTGGTTTGGTGGGGTGGTTCAGTCTGGATGTGTGCACGGAACCCCATTCACACATCGGCATTCATTTAAACAGCTTTTACTTTATTTGTAAAAAAGAAACAACTCCTAATAAAAGAATTAATTAAAAAAAAAATTATTGTTGCAGTTTTGAAGTCCCACAGCGTGTTTCCTTCTGCTATTAAATAACGTTTGTCACACCAGGGATGGGTAAATTAAGCAGATTCCTCAAGTGCTGGGGACACACAAGTCAAGTCATCTTAACATATATTCTCTATTTCTTAGTCAAAATTCTATGAGTAGTAGTGGAGGTTTATTTAAGTCTGAAAGAAATAAAGTACGAAATTTTGCTTATTAATTAAGTTACAAGAAAATGTATGTAATAGCAATCCTATTTCTGTCATTGATATTTACTGTTGAATGAAAATGTTAAATATGTTATCAAGACCCTAAAATCGTGGTTGTTGGCATTATTTGGTATTTGAGCTTAAAATAAGACGTGATATACTGGCTTACTGTTAACGTGCGACGACATAAAAATATTATAAATAGTAAATATTCGAAATGGTGGAAAAGTGTAAATATTTGCATTTATTGGAAATTGTATTTGCCATAAGATTGGTTACAGGCAATTACTCGATATGAATTATTATAACAGAGGTGTTTTATGTTTTCAGAACTCTCTTCTAAACCTCCCCCTTCCCACTAGTCTTATTTTAGACGCAAGCGATTGACCTTTGGCTTTACATAAAATGTTTACAAATGTTTCGTAACGATTAAATAGAAATTGCTACCCAAAAGAGCGTTCGCAGAGAAATATATGTTAATAATTTTCAATGGACCTCATTTTCGCCTTCCCCGGGGTAGGATCTTACACACATTTGAAGAAATATTTCGAAAACTACCACGTCAATAGCTGATTTTCGCCAAGGTAAATCTGCTAACACCATAACTACCATGGTAGGCGGATTGCTTAAGTTGAAATCAATTTTGGCTAGATGTCAATGTGATATTATCCAAGCGTGTCAGAATCTAATTATATGTTGATACCTGACGGGTCACCTATTACCGTGCGCGTTATGGCAACGGTACATCTACCAGTGCTCCAGGCGGAGGTAAAAATTTCCGATTCTGTTTTTTAATTCATGTCTAACAAGAACTTGAAGTTTAACACGGCATGTTTATTGATTCAGTTGCTTTAAGTTAAAATTGAATGAGTAGCCATGGGGTTAACTAAAGATTGGTTATAAAGAGTAAAAATCTCAAAAATATCGATCAATATGCGAGTTCGAGAAAACAACTATTTAGGTCAACAATTGTGGAATATTACATTTGTAATTACATTGGTTAAATAACGCTGTTTCGAAGTAACTCTCATTTCGAACTATTAATTTTATCCCATTTCATGAGTCTCACTACTCTAAGACTGAGGAAATTTATGCCTCATATTAAAGCTTGAAATATAGATTTTTGTAAATGTGAGACGATTAGGAATGAGGATTTACTGAAGTCTGGCAACTAAAATATTATGGGTTAGGTCAGATTAGATTAATTGTGTATTTAGATGAGAAACTATGGGCTTATTACTCCCTAAACAGAGTTTGTGTGTGTTTTCTCGTGAAAATGTAGTGCTCAAACAACTTATGTAGTTGAATTACTTCTACAACGTTACAGGTTCTATTATATCCTAGTTAATTAATGATAATATTTATTAATGAAGTACATAATTTATTGAGATAACTATTATAAGTATACCTTCTGCTTATATTACATACATACAAGTAATTATATATTTATTGATTTACATATATCGTTTATAATTGTGTATTTTTTTATACATTGATTGTTTATTTTTTTTATAATTTTATAATTTTATATATATATATATATATATATATATATATATATATATATATATATATTCTTTTCTTATCTATATTTTACTTTAATTTTTAATTTATCTTTGTAATTTCTTTATTTTTTAATATTGGTTTTTAACAATCGTATTAACAACATACAAAAAATAAAGCTTATTACATACTTATGTTATAAACGTATCTGGGCTTCAAATTACATTATAATGAGAATAATTATATATTATAGAATATCTGGGTTAATAAGGTAATAGTTTAAGGGGAAAAATGAACAGAACTAAATCATAGCAAATTAAATCTGCATCACGAATTGCTCTTGGGCAATTTTAGTTTAAACTTATAATAATAGATATATTTCGAATTTTCGATTCCCTTCCTCAATAATAACCCTTCCCCCATTTCTCCTGGTACTAATTTAATCAATAACGAACTTTATCTTTACTTTAACATGAAATATTTAAATATCGAGTTGGAACAAAAATTCCGAAGTGCAACTAACTAGGTTAATATTTGAGATAGTGAAAATTTGTAAGAACAAAAATTGTAATACCTTGAAGTACAGATAAAAATTTAATTATATAACATATACTATTCAAAGCTTAATACTCAATTTTGAAAACTGAATAATATAATAATGCATATCCTAAGAGAAATGAGAATGAATAAATTTTGTTATGTTGTTATTATCAGTTCTTAAGTTATCAGTATATAAGAAAGAATTTTATTATTTTTATGGGGTGTTTAAACAACAATAATCGCCGCATTATTTATTATATGCAATTATACTTATTATTAGTATTCTGTTTTTCATAAATCTCAGAGAAGAATTCTGTTAATCTGATTTGTCAAAAAACTGATCATTATTTAGACATTAAAAAAGAATGAATTAATCTAAATTTACATTAAATTATAATCTATTAAATTCAGTGTTATAATTATTTAGATTAATATTTATATCATATTACATATGTTCAGTCGTCATTTGAATTTCCCGCGCTCGCTGAGTTCATAAACCCGCCACACACATGCAGATCACCAAGGCTGTGGCCTACAGCGGAAACTACGTTGCAGCTCAAGAAGGCATCGGCTACTTACAAAGATACAGTTCAGTTGGGATTCACCCGTTACAGAGTTGCAGTCAGTCTTTCGTCTCCCGCAGGGCTATCATCGTATTCGGATCGCCGCAACCGGCTGGAAGACAGTATCTTATAGGGAACACAGAGGGTAGCAGCGGAAGAGGGCTGTACTTCGGGGAAGTGCATGTTTCCCGCAGGTGCCTATATCTAGTAATGCTGGCATTGTCTACGCAAATTGTTAAATGAGTGCTCACACAGTGTAGGACCGATCGATCATTCTATTGTATATATACTGTTCAAAAATGAATAGGGATATTGGTTATTTTTTCTTATCCTATTTTAATTAAATCGATCTTTATTAAATTTCTTTTTTATGGGGAAAAAAAGACAATAATTACTAATAAATATTAATGATATTTACAATAAAAAAAAAAAAAAAATATGCTAGGCCCCATACATACCACAAAACAGCCAATATCCCTATTCATTTTTGAGCAGTTTATATTATTGGCTTGCCGCTGAATTGTTTTATGGAGTTAAGTTTCCTTTTGTTTCTTGTCCAGCCTCTATGTCTATAGAGTGTTTTATGTGTTGCTTGATCGCTTCAATATACTTGATTCTTTGGAGAGCTCAAATAGTGACTTGTGTTATTTCCCCTCATCTTTCCATAAAAATGGTACATATTTCGGTCTAATGCTCTCTTATTCTTGCCTTTAGGAAGCTTCCCGCCATTACAACATACCAATGTATATGCTGTTCATTTGTAATTTAGAAATTATTATTATTTTAATTACACATTTTTTATGAAGTTATAATATACTAATAACCATACTAACAGTAATTTGCCAGAGTCTTGGCAACATGTTTGTAAACATAAGCCAATAAAATATCTAACTATCTTATTTTTAGTTCTTTGGTCAACTATCAATTAGTTTTTCTCATACTCTGTTATTAAATAAGCAGTATATCAGACATTTGAAGAGTTCATTGAAGCTGTATAGCATATAGATGCGCAAGTAAATAAAAACACTGGTCAACAAAAAAAAAACTAAGATAAAGAAAGAAGGTGGAATAGAGGGGTAAGTCCTACGAAGCCATATATAATGCAGATGTGGAGAGAGGAAGTCTTGTTTTACTGCTGGGCCTGGGGACATGAAAATCAGGGGTTCGACCAATACGTTTACCGCCCCCCTGGGAACTATACAGGACCAGGCTCAATATTTGATCTCCAGCTATGTCCTCGAGTGACCCTTACGCGAGGCAAAGTCAATAAATAGTTAATGCATACCGCCTCTCTCATATTTTAGATAAAAGGGAATTTTAAAATCCTCAGTAATATCGGGTGGGCGAAAGGCGCTCTTTATGGAGAGGAAGATCAAAGAATTGGTATATAAGTGGCAGCAAAAGAAATTACTGTCTTCTCGTCCTCTCATAAAGCAAATTTACAAAGAAGTAATCGTCTTAAGAAAGACCCTTTTAGAAAGAATCTGATCATGCCGTCTTCCAATCACAAACTAACAAGGGGAGTTGACGGACTCTCCCCCCCCTCCGATTTTTATTTTTATTTTATTTATTTCTAAAGGGGCACCCGCATCTTGGCGATTTGGCTCAAAGTTTCACAATTTAAAATGAAAACAAAATTATGGAAAAATATCAAAAACTGAAAAAAAAAAATTAAATACAACAAATAATTATTAAATACTAGTAATAAAGACAATTAATAAACATAAGACATAAACGAACATAAATAAACATTAGACTAGTAATAAGGGCAATAATGTAAAATGGTTTTAATAAAAAAATTATGTTATTCCTATATACTAGTACATTTATATTATTATTATTATTTTTTTTAAATTTAGTTTTGTAGCCCACAGCGATGGCGATTTGCATTATTAGGATGATATATTTACTCCTTCACGTGCTTACCTGTTTTTGTACTTATGGAAAATGTTATGTTCTTTGTATATTATGGAAAATATTTCATTAATATCTGATTCTTTCTCATATCCGTGCTTTGTCTAAAGAATATAATAAAAGTTAAACCTTTTAAATATTTTTAGCATTGCTGTAGACCTATTCTATTTTGTATTATATGTTTTTGTAAATTTTGATGTATTTTAGATATGTTAGTATTAGTGGAATATATTGGCTGCTGTCAGTTAATAGTTCTGTCATATCGTGGGGTATGTCAAGGTTTTCTCGTTGGATGCAGTCTATCAGTGTGTGTGTTTATCGTAAAGTGTTTGTTGCAGTATTTGCATAAAGGGTCCTTGTCATTAAGTGTCTATGTGTCAGGTATGTGTGGCCGATCCTGAATTTGGCGAGAAAAACTTCCTCCCGTCTAGTCCTCCTGTGGCTCGATGGCCACTCTTTAATAGTAATTTTGATACTCCTGAGGTGGTTCTTTACTTCCATCCTCCTCTTTACTTCATTCATCCTATTTTAAAGAAATGTTTTTTTTAGTGTGTAGTACATAATGGGAGACAAATTCTGTTAAAACGAGAGAACGCACTTCTGGCGCGTTCGTCTAAAAAAATGTTAAATATTTGCCTGACAGTCTTTAGGTGTTGCGAAGGCCTATATTTCAAATGGTCTCGGTTGCTCAGTGAGTAATGTTCAGAATATTTTTATATCTAGAGTTAGAAACTTGTAAATTTCTTTATTAATTATAAAATAAAATAATTGCAAATAAACTGGTAAAGCTAAATAAACCCATATTTATATTTCATGTATAATATTAAATAATTCCTTATACCTATTATATTTTTGTCAGAAAGCATTCGAATGTTCTTTAAATATATAGAATATAATATAAAACTAAATGCCAATAATTAAAAAAAAACGTTTTATTTATTTATAAATATTAAATAAACACCTTAGAAACAAAAATTAAAAAAATCCCCCTCCCCCAAAAAAAGAAGAAAATAGTAGTTTACAGGCGAGATTCGATCTCGAGATCTTGAGGTTACTAAAAATGAACGTTACTCACTGAGCCACCGAGACCCTTTTACATTTTTAAATATTTTTTTAGTAGGCAAACGCTTGAGAAGTGTATTCTCTCGCTGTAACTGAATTTGTCTTTCATTAGGTACTACACATTAAAAAAGTTTCGTTCAAATCGGTGAGGGGAAGGCCATACACTCCCTTCGTAAGCTTGAAGAAAGCCTGTCTCGGGGACATTGGTCCAACATCACATGACAAATTGTGAATAAAATGGGTACTAGTCGTATTAAGATAGATCTTCTTTGTATATATTGGGAAAGTACATGAACAGATATTTTCACAATTATGGAACAAAGTTTGGAAGAATCACTACATAGCGAAAAACTGACCACCCAGAAATTTACCTGCATGAGTAGAGTACAACGTTGAACTTGTACTTTCTTGTGGATCATCATAAGATTTACATATGTCCACTTCATATCAAACTGGGCCATAAGAACCAGTTGCAGCGATGCAAAAATCGTGGTTTTTCGGTACCTAAACGACAATCTTGACACAAAATTGAAATAGGACTCTTCATTGAACCATATATTGCTAATCTAATTTACAAAAAATGTTGTTTTATACATTTTTTTACTATCTTGATTTATAGCAGAGATATTTAGTTTTTAGCCTTTAGTATACCCCTAACCCTACTCTTGCCGTATTAACAATAAGCTATTATATAATATAACACTTTTTTCGAAGCTGAAATACCAATTATCGTTTTCATTGAACTTTACTGGCTTAGACGAATGGAAATACTACGTAGTGTGATGACAACTTAGATTTAGCATTCTTGAATGGAAAATGTTTATTGATCTATACAATACTCGATATATAACCGTTCCATTTAACACTAAAGTTAATAGTCATTAATGGCTGAAGTTTTATCATGAACTTTTGGGGGTTTAGGCTGGAGAATTTGATAATTCAGAATATTAGTCGGATCGAAAAATGTATTGAATCAATCTTCTTAAACTACTGATTTAACAAAATGGTGCTCTGCAATTATTGATCTATACGTATTTTCTTTGGTTAAATACTTATTGAGTTGTTTGTACTTTCTTATTTTCAGCCTTCAGTAAGCTCCAACATCTACTTAACGAATTTTAACTTAGAAATAGAAATTGTAAGGCTAGAAGAGATCAATAGTGTGTTAAACCAACACATGGGAAATAGTTTACGCAGTACCTGCGTGACGTACTTTTTATATAATTTCGCCTAATGTTGTTTGTATGTAGTTATATCGTAGTAAATGCACTTAACTTAGTAGATGCATTTTTATTAAAAAAACGAGAAAGTTAATTAATTTTTTAAGAAATGAATTCTACTGTTCTCATTAATGTTGGTTTTAATAAAGTAATTGTCAAAATGTTTAAGGAACCTTAAGAAAATTTGGACGTAGTTCAAAGTTAGAAATTTTTGAAACACGTGTTTATATTATTTTGTGTGAATTGAATTTCGGCCTGCATTTATGACCCCTGACATAGTGACTGGGAATGCCCTGCCAGATTCATATTGTACATTTGTAAATGGGAGGAAGGCATCAAACAACAAAAGCTAAAACATGAGACAGAGAGAGAGAAAGAGTGAGGCAGCGAGAGAATTAGAATTATGCACTAAATGATTCATGGTGAGCACTATGTCGGACAGGAGCCGACGTCGATCCACAGGTGTGATAGGCGACTGCATCGCCGTGTTCCGTGTGTCACGATATAAAAGCTTTCAAATTGCAATATTGCAGTGGCCGTCATGTGCAGCTAATGGGAGACTCCTCCACCGACACATGTAGGGGATCCGACTGCGCCCGGATTGAAAAACACGTGTTTTGATCTGCACCAGCCGTCAACCTTTCCTGACGGGATGATCGTACCTTTTAATTTTTTGGTCATTCGTTCAGCTTTTATCCGCCCAACTCACCCAACCCCCACCCCCACTACCCTAACTGCAATGGGCCTTCATTATGCCCCAAATTAACCCTCTATTCATTCTTTCAATGATTATTTTAATTATACTTTTAGCTGTTTTATTTGCGAATGAAATTTTCCCATTTGGAACAATACTGACAGCCTGCATTCGGGTATCCCAGTCCATTAAAGAGTTTTTATCTATTAGAATGTTTTTATGGTCTGTTTGTTTAAACGATAACACATTCTGCCGAACCGTAAAAGAGGCCCAAACATTAAAAATCTGATTTGGGCACCATGTATCTTCCTTGAATTCCTATTAAATTAAGTAAACAAAATTTTATTTTTTGTACCACTTGAAAGTGATACAGGATATCTCCGTTCCTGTAAATAGGATCGTAATATGACATTGGACATAATTCATATATCATAATTAAGGTCTTTTACAAATATTTAGTATTTGTAATTCGCCAAAGAAATTCGAATTATTTAAATTTCGCACTTCTCTGAACTTCGACAATTTAGATTAAAATAAGAAGTGCATAACTAGACGTTACGACAAGCCAAAATACGAAATTTCAATGTTAAAAAAACTTGCCGTATTGGTATTATACGAGTTACGTACGTGCATAAATGCAGACGTCACACCGAAATTTCATTCTGTAACTTAAAAAAAACATATATGATTATTTAATCAGATTAGATTAAATTAAAAATTATATATAACAAAAATATTTTGGTTTTCATCTCCTTAAAAAAAACAGATTGATATGTTGTAGTTTTGCACAAATAATAATGCATGTACTAATAAATATCTCCCAGGTTATTAGCAGATTTCCCTTAAGGGAAATCAGCTATTGAGGTCGTACTCATGATGCGAGTTTCGAAAAATTTCTTCAAATGTCCATCGATCCTACCCAGAAGATGACGAAAATGAGGTCCGTTCAAAATTATATATATATATATATATATATATATATATATATATATATATATATATATATATATATTTGTCTGTTAACGCTCTAGCGGTTGCAATTTTTGTTTGATCGTTACCAAACTCGGAATTTAATCGTTTTATGTAAAAAGGAAGATCAAGTTCGTTAATGGCTGAAATCGGACCAGTGGGAGGGGGGTTTAGGGGGGGGGGATTTTTGAAAATTTCAAAATATCTCCGTTATTATGCGTCGGATCGAAAAATTGTATAGAATAAATCTTATTGCAAATACAATTTACTATGAATATTGTTCTATACATTTATTCTGCATCTTGAATATTAACCGAGATATTTGCATTTGTATTCTGCGTGTGGTCGCCAGTAGGCTATGTTCGGACTTTCCGCCGAGAGCTCTGGCGGCCGTTTCCATAACTATTCGTCCTCGTGAATAGGTTTAGAGGTTAGGTTAACTGTTTTTTGGGGCTAGAAACTACTGGATTATTACGCCCTAAATAATGTTTTAGGTTTAGAGGTTTCTTACTTTATTATTATTATTTATTAACGTCCACTCTTTGCAACTCAGGCTAATTGGGACGGGTTATCTACAGGTTACCACCCTTTTCTAGGTTTCTTACTACTACAGTTGTTATTAGGCAGATTTCTCTATTGTAAAACTTCACGTGGGAAATCTGCTTAGTTTACGCAGCCCCTGCGTGACGGACTTTTTTTTTTACTATCTTGAATTTATTCTTTTCTTTTTTTTTTTTCGTTTACCAGCTGCTGTTTTGCTACTGATATCAGAGAACAGTTGAATGAGTATCCATATGCTCTTCCTTTCTTCCAGAATCTGTTAATTGTAAGTATACAAATATATATATATATATATATATATATATATATATATGTGTATATAAATACAAATTTGATAATGTGTATCAATAACTTATAAATTAAATACAATGAGCTGTAGAGGTTGCTAGTATTCCTTATACTTCATTTAATCTCTAAAGGGTTTAAGAGACCACTAAGAATAGAAATGGTATGTAATCTTTAGATTTCAAATTTATTAGCAACTTATTTTTGTCTTCAATGCGGTTATCAAAGCCGATGACCTCACGAGGCTGTCGCATTTATCATTGTATGGAAAATGAACCCAAGAAAATAAAATATTGGGATCATTTCGCACTGTTAACGTTCAATTCAGTGGTCTCCAGGAAGTGAGAATCTTCCGGAAATTGGAAAACAACTTCCGCTAAAAGGAAACCGACCAACTAACTACTGAACGAGAGGAAACTTTCATTATCATCATAGCAAGAAGAAATTAAGGTTTTAATGTTACTTCTGAGTACAAAATAAATTTTTAATGGGACTAAACTGTGGATGGGTCCAGCCTAAACATTTTTTTATCATTATGTGTAAGATCCCGGAATTGGGCGTTTCGGCATATAGGGATGAAGAATAAAGTCTTCCATGAAGGTTTTTATTTATTTCAGCAGACCTTTCAGCACACCTTTGCCATCCTCAAGTACAAAATCAATAACAAATGCGCTTAGGAGGTTATTGTGTACAAATAAAAATTAAGGTAAATGGATAACATTCAAATTACACAATTTTCCAGAATGACTATATCAGAGTTATTTTAAAAGTAATAAAAATGTTTTAACCTTTCATTATTTTTAGAAAATCTCAATGTAAACCTACAGTGGACTCGATTCCCACCTGGATAATAAAATTTATTTAGTGAGAAACGAATAAAATCCTTAGTCCCACCTTGGCTATAAAAGGGTGTTCACCTATAGATAGCCCAACCCATTAGAAATAGTAGAAAAAAATGGACAATTCAATTCAAACTTCTTGCAGTTAATGTTTTAATATAGGATCTAATTTTAATATCTTATATAATAATTGTAGATAAAATTTGTAAATTGAATATAAACCTGTACTGTCCTACACTTTGGATTTTTAACGCATGTACGAGTATATTGTTTTAGCGCATGTGCACGGAATGTACACAGATGTCCTGAAATGTGGTGTTCCTTTTAATACATAAAAACATTCATTGTGGGAACACTTTATTCTTTATCAGTAAATATATTATTGTTATAACGAAACCCATCGTTTAATATTTTTGCCACAAAAGGCTAAAGAGGGGCAAAGTCTGCTTTAACAAATGTTGTGAGAGCTAACAGATAATTCAATCTGAAAAAATTCCAAGAAATTTTTAAGAAGCTGTGCTAGCTACAAACAACCTTATAAAAAATAAATAAATAAACTTCTAAATTAAGTAACTTCTAAAGTACATTTCTAAAAAAATCAAATATTAATTCGTTAAATAACTTTTCCACATTTGGGTAATATAAAAGAACAGCTTCAAAGGTTTGTATATACACACAAAATAGATATTTTGTCTGTGTGTGTAGATTAAGAATCTAATTAACATAATAAAAAATGTATTTATTTTTCTAATAAAAAGGAATTTTTTTTCTCTTATCCATTCTCCGCTCAAGGAACACTTCGTTTGCCGTTTTTTAACTATTTTCTCTATATTTTGGTTTAATGAATTATTCTAGTTTAATATTTGTCAGATACTGTCAGCAATGCTGGGTTGACTTCTAGATTTCAGAAAGTTTTCACTAATTTCCATGACCTGATTATGCATTTACGTTAAATAAATACATACATATATTTTAAGTGCCTCTCTCAATTAAAAAAACAACTTTGTTAACGTTTTTATCCATATTTTAATTATATTCTCTGAGAAGAACGCATTTGCGGCTTTAAATTAGTTTGGTAATTACATTTTGTTCGAGGCCAAATTTAGACATAGCAGGGTGCACTAATTATTCCATATTCCCTTCCAAATGAAACTTCTTTGCATTTTTGAACCTCCGTTATAAACCCAATTAATGAAATTGTAATATTACTCGGGATTATCTAAATTATATCTAATGAAGAAAGTGACAGAAATTGTAATTGTGATAAAGGTAATATTGGATTAGCCCTATTAGAGGAGCTTTGCCTAACAACAGGAGTCTATGAGGGGGAGATAATTGTAACAGATTGTTACAATTTAATGTTAGTTACATTCTCATATTGCTACTATTCCTGTTTGTATACTTGATTCGTTGTTTTGTATTGGATTTCTGTTTTCTATATTGCCCCAAATAATTCGCGGATATTTCCTGCTATAGTGAAACGCGTCGATTATTTTGTTGTTGAATATGGCTGTTCTATATTTAAAATGCCGTTTTCCGTACTTCACACCGGAGGGAATTTAAAAATTTGCAATGTATTTAGTACCATTCATTTCACTGGTATTTTAAAGAGCCCGCCACGTATGGGCTGCGTAAGCTAAGCAGATTTCTTAAGTGCTGGTGTAACACTTGTTACCTCATATCACCACGTATTCTATATTTATAAGTAAAAAAGTCCTCACGCAGGGGCTGCGTAAACTAAGCAGATTTCCCACGTGTAGTTTTACAATAGAGAAATCTGCCTAATAACAACGGCAGTAGTAAGAAACCTTTAGAGGTAAAACATTATTTAGGGCGTACTAACCCAGTAGTTTCTAGCCCCAAAAAACAGTTAACCTAACCTCTAAACCTATTCACGAGTGACGAATAGTTATGGAAACGGCCGCCAAAGCTCTCGGCAGAAAGTCCGAACATAGCCTACTGGCGACCACACGCAGAATACAAATGCAAATATCTCGGTTAATATTCAAGATACAGAAATAGTAAATTTAATTTGAAATAAGATTTATTCTATACAATTTTTCGATCCGACCCATAATCATGGAGATATTTTGAATTTTCAAAAATTCCCCCTCTAACTTCCCCTCCTCCTACTAGTCCGATTTCAGCCATTGACGAACTTGATCTTTCTTTTTACATAAAACGATTAAATTCCGAGTTTGGTGACGATCAAAAAAAAATTGCGACCGCTAGAGCGTTAACAGACAAATATATATATACATATATATAATTTTGAACGGACCTCATTTTCGTCATCTCCTGGGTAGGATCGATGGACATTTGAAGAAATTTTTTGAAACTCGCATCATGAGTACGACCTCAATAGCTGATTTCCCTCAAGGGAAATCTGCTAAAACCGATGAGCATAAGGGCCCCCCTTCTGGTTCTCTAGGTATAAAATAAGAAAATACGAATATCTCGCTAATACTTGAGTTACCAAAAAATATGTAGAACAATTTTCGAAAATCGAAAATTCATCAAGATTGACTCTATAAAATTGTATGATCCGACTCATAATAACGGAGACATTTTGAATTTGCTAATCCCCCCCCCCCACTCTGAGACATCACTATTCCACGTCCGATTTCAGCCAATAACAAATATGTTCTTTACTGTTGACTGAAACGGCTAAATATTGAATATGGTATTGATCAAATAAACATTTTTGAGTAAAGAACAAAAAGTCTTAATAGATGATGTCATCATAGGACGTATTTACATATGTCTCAAAACTAAAATGTTCAATGAGAACAATATTTGGTATTTAGGCTTCAAATAAAGAGGTTTGTTACACAACAGCTGAAATGAATAGAAGTGGGGGTTAAATGAAGGCCGAAAACTAATAAATGCAAATATCTTAGTTAATAATCAAGAGAGTGAAACACGCTCATAATAACATTTCTAGAGCATTTTATTTGCAGTGAGATTGGTTCTACACAAATTTTCCATAAATCCGGCGCATAAGAAAGGAGATATTAAGGGGTTTAGAAATTCTAGCGCTCTAACCCCCCCCCCTCCCACTTTTCCGATTTTAGCCATTGACGAACGAAAAACCATCAAGTCATCCCTGTTTGCGTCAATACCTTCTTCTCGATTTCCCTTGAACATGTATGAGTGTGTGTTTATATCGATATTTATGCGTTTCATAAAAAACTAAAGACGAAGTTCGTTACCGACTAAAATCAGATCGGGTGGAGGGGGGGGGTTGAGCGGAGGAAAATATGATAATCTAAATACCGTTATAATGAGTTGGACCGAGAAATAGTCTAAAACCTTTAAATTGGAGATTTAATTTTCTGCAAATTCAAAATCTTTTTTCTTAATCTCAAATATGAACCAAGGTATTTAATTTTTTTTCAGTCATCACACGTTAACAATAACCCAATATATGATGATTGGTCATATATAAGCTTAAATACCAAATTTTGTTTTCTTCAGACCCTTGACACGTGCAAATATGATGTGTCGGCCAACTGAGAATCGCTCACTTGCTGTAAAAATGTCATAATTCAAATAGAACTATTTCTGTATCAAAATCACAGAGCCTTCTGTAACGAAGATCATTTCTAACAGATGTAATTTAATTTCTGATGTACGAATGCAGTTTCAATGCTGTTTGAAAATTTATAATATAGAACCATTGCTGGTATATTTTCTTTTATATGTCTCGTTTCTTGTGGAGTAACATTTTTCCTCTGCTACAAGGGTAAATTTCTCTATTTCTGGACAGTTAAATTGTTTTCCTCCCCTAAGTTGGAGTAGTCGGTGGGTGGTTGGGGTTTAAGGGTGTTCACCCCCGTAAGAAGGGGCAGAAGTGGGGTCTGTGGTTCAAATCCTCTCTATGTTGCCATGACGACTGCCGGACACTGCCCAGTTCCCACGCACTCTCCTCGCCCCGCAGTCTCTTTAACAATTCATCGGCTCCCAGTATGATGTAGAGAGATAGTGCTCTAGGTGTGAGTCAGTAGACTACACACCCTTATCACTCCTATTTGTTATCTACAATGGCAGAGGGGAGCCCTGTTCGAATTAATAATGCACTAAATGGTGGGGAGGTGTAGAAGAACAGCTCTTTATAGGCTACCTCTCCCCGTTAAGCCCATAAATGCATTATTACAATTTTGTCTATTAGGTAGCGTTATCTTGATTAGTGTTTGCCAGTGAATTTCTTCATATGCCATTCATTTTATACGAAATTTGAGTCACCCCCACAGCCCTGCTATACTCATGTTATCGTACGGTTATAAAATACTCACAAGGGGAGTGCACGGCCTTCCCTCCTCCCCCCCCCCACCGATTCGAACTAAACTTTTTTAGTGTTAGTATCTGATGAAGAACCAATTCTGTTAAAGCGAGAGAACGCACTTCTCAAGCGTTCGTAAAAAAAAAAATGTTAAAATTTGCCTGACGTCTTGAGTTGTCCCAAGGAATCCATTTCAAGGAGTATCCTTTTTTTTGTCGCCAGAAATCTTAAGATCGAAACTCACCGGGAGCGACAATTTTTTTTCTGGATTTATTTTTTTTATTTTTTGCTTCTAGGGTATTTATTTAATATTAATAAAAAGTTTTTTTTTTATTAAATGTTTAGCGTGATCCATATATTGAAAGCAAATTCGAATGCTTCAATTTCAATACTTCTTTCGAACAGAATTTCAATACTTCAATATTAAAAAGGAAATAAGCTAATCGCAATATAAGGGCAAGAAGAGCAGCAAGTGAGGCTCGTGCAGAAAAATGAATGAGTTTTGCTGATAAATATACAGCCGTAATATGTTCAGGTGGGTAAAATGGGGTGCAGTTTTGAGGGTTCAGAATGCAAAATATGAATTATCTCTAACGCCATTAATTTGATCAAGATATTACTGTAGGCACATATTGTACGGTTTCTCTTTATGTGGAATAAAACATGATATGCAGTGACATTCTGACTTCATTCCTTGTTTATATATACAATATATAAAATGCTCTGTATTGCAGAAAAAGTTTATCTAAGAAGCTACACCTGAACTCTAAAAAGAGGTCCCTAATATTTCAAAACATCGACAAAAAATGTATTAAAAATAGAAAATACTGTGCGTGGGTCTAGATTTGTGTGTATTTATGTCTACGGGTATAGAGCTCGGTATTTGATCGAACGATGACTTTCTTATCTAGAGTAATCAGAATGAAAAGTAACCATGGTAAACGGCCTAAGACTTACCAAGCCTATGATCAATTTTAGCAACATAATAAAAAAATCATTACGCCAGTTTATCGATTACCCACTACTTTTCTACTCTCGTTACACAGCTGTCATTAAAAATAAATAAAGTGTACTGAGACAGAGACACCTCACCTTTTTGTCTGTAGTGACCCAGTTGCGGCGACAGGGACAGCCAGTCGGTGCCTTTCATCCGAGCTAATCTCCAATCTGAGACAAGCGGGCCCCGTTCAGATATTCCAGGAACAGTGGTGTGAGTGCTACTACTGTCCTACTCCTCATATCAACGCTCGCTTATTAATTAACTCTCAACATGTGGGCCCGATACGAGCGTTTTTTCTGTCAGTTCCCCAGTTACGACATTCTGCTTATTTAGACTGGCATATTCGCAATTAAGGAGTGTTACGTATGTTGAGTGACTGGAAATTGATGCGAGAAATGGGAATAGATAGTAAAGGCAGAAAGTTAATCTTGAACGTTAAAAAAAAAACAAAAAAAACTAGAGTACACAAATCATTGAATAAATGTGAAAGGTATCTTGGATTTAACGAAAGGGTGCCCACTGTCACCTTAACTGTTCTGAATGTTCATTACAGAGACAATTAAAGAATTAAAGAAATATCCGAAAGTATACAGAATAAAGGTAAATCGGTTCATTTAAGAACACATTGCACTGGCTACAAAGTCTGAAATAGAAATGTCCTAACGTCCTAGATTAGTCTAAACTCAAGTTAAATGCACATTAAACGAACGTCTGGGTACTAGAGAAGAAACAAAGCCAAGGAAATATAGATATCAGATATAGAAATATTATATTTGAAAAATTAATTCTAGATATGCTTTCTTAGGAAGCATTATCACTGGAGGCAAGGATGGTAGAGCTGATATTGATAGAACTAGGACGCCTAAGATCAGTTTAAACTGAAGTCAAATGAACTTAAAAAAATTAATGTTTGGTAGTAGGGGAGAATGAAAGCAAAGAAAACATAAATATTACCAGAGGAGATACGATAACTTGAGAAATCGAACAGTTTAATTATATAGAAAACATAATTAAGGAAGGCATTGATGGTAGATTTGAGGTTGAATAGCACTAGCTAAGAAGCATGCAACAAGTATGAATTTCAAAAAGAATGTTTCCTAAGTAATGTTTTTGAAGTGAAAGGCTTTGTGCTGGACTTTCCACTAAAAGGGAATATAATCGATTACTAGAATGGAAATGTGGATTTGTCACAGAATCGCCAGAAATAGTTGGATGTTCTAAATGTGGCTAGTGAAAGTAAATGTCAATTAGTTTTAGTTTAGTCAATAAACGTCTCTCCCGCTTATCCCACAATAACAATATGGCAATATATCACGGAGCGTTTTATTTTGAGATTAAATCCGACATATTGTTTCCAGGAACAGGAGGAGGTGTTTAGAGAAGAGTAAGATTAATAATTCCAAGTATCTTAGTTGTTATGAGTCGGATCATAAGTCGTTTTCTTGCAAATTAAATTTCCTGCAATTTTTGTTATATATATATATATATTTGTTCTCTTACTCCCTATATTTGGATGTTTTTAGTTTTCTGTATCCCGTAAAACAAAACTCCACTCATACTCTAATAGGTTTAAAATTATTGAAAATTTCAAGTGGATTTTTGATGGACGAACAGAAGAGGCATACGAACAAATCATATTTAGTTTTAAACTATTAGAAAGACCACCAATGAACTTCTGAATTAAACTTATAGAAAGAATAATGCAGTGGACATACAATTGCAAAGTACAATCTACTTTTCGTTTTAGCTGATTTCCCTTAACAGAAATCAGCCCATCGATCTTTCTCAGGAGATGTCGAAAATTAGGTCCGTTAAAAATTATATATATATATATATATATATATATATAATCGCTAGAGCGATAACAGACATATATATCTGTTATCGCTCTAGCAACCACAAATTATTGATATTGTAACCAAATAATAATATAGAAATAATTATTTGATTGTAACCAAACTTGATATAGATATTTTTATATACATTTATTCACTATTTTTAATACGGAGATATTTACACTTTTTAGCTTCCGGGCTTTAGTAATCCCCCACTTCTACTCATGTAATATTTACAATAAGCTGTTATATTATGAAGTGCTTTATTTGAAGCCCAAATACCAAATAATGTTCTCATTGAACTTCAGTGTTTTGAGATAAAAGCAAATACGTGACGCACGTGGGAAATCTGCTTGGTTAACGAAGCTCCTCCGTGACAGACTTTTTATTAATATTTTAAATTATGAAGATCAATTTTTTAAAGTAAAACAAATTATAAAGAACAAGTAAACTTTTGCACATCATTTATACCCATTATATTTTCTTATTTTTATTATGACTTTGTTTTGGTTTTGTTAATGACTATTTTTCTGATTATTACAAATATTTTTCGTGTATTTTAGTTACGTGTATTTACTTACTTCTCAAAGGGATTTTATAATCATTATAATCATCTCAAAATTTTAATTGCATTTGTATATAGAAAAGCTAGTTTGTATTTTATGTAAAATAATTATTGCAAATAGCCAACTCCACTGTAGGTAGTATCAAAAGATGGGAAATACAAGTGGAGAGAATTATATAAATATAATCTCATTTCTGGGCAACTAAACTGAAATTAGTCATAGTACTTTTGCCTTAGGTCAGCTGAGCTTATAAATATTTCGTGCCAAGATTAAATTTCAAGTATGTTCACACAAGTTGCATGACAGACTTTTGATTTCTTTTCTTTTTTACTCCACCAACGCCATGCATCGGGGTATTGATTATAAAAGCCTTTTCTACACTTCCAACCCCAAGTACCTCCTACGGCGGGCATAAGTCTCGATTTGCTTCGCGCCTGGATATCCTAATTGCACGACTTATTCCGGCTGTGTCTCACAAGGGCAATATTTCCGACTGTAATTGCCGTGCGAGTAGCTGCATGATATTTGCATCGGCCGGCATACGCCGATGCCTCCCGCCCCATCCTAGTCAGCTAATGGTCTGTCCAAACAGTCACGAGCCATAAACCTGATTTATACCTCTTGCTTCCTCCCTCCCCCCAGCTGAGGGTGACCTCATATCACATGGATTAGCCTAGAATTCAACTTGCAAGTATAAGCTGAAGTTAGATGCATGGGTGCCATTGAATCTATGATTTTAGCAGATTTCCCTTAAGGGAAATCAGCTATTGAGGTCGTACTCATGACGCGATTTTCGAAAAATGACTATATATATATATATATATATATATATATATATATATATATGTCTGTTAACGCTCTAGCGGTCGCAATTTATGTTTGATCGTTACGAAACTTGATATTTTACCGTTTTATGTAAAATGACAAATCAAGTTCATTAATGGCAGAAATCGGACTAGAGGGGGGGGGGTTTAGAGGGGGGATTTTCGAAAATTCAAAATATCTCCGTTATTATGTATCGGATTGAAAAATTGTATAAAACCAACCTTATTGAAAATTAAATTTACTATAAATATTGTTATATACATTTATTCTCTATCTTGAATATTAGCCGAGATATTTGCATTTTTTGAAGTCTGTAGTCGGGTATAGTTCGGATTAGGTCGGCCATTTCCGTTATTGCTCTGCTCAGGTGGAAGCTTCTTCTAACCTTACCTGTCATTTCTAACCTTACCTTACCTTCTTTACTTTGTGAGATTTATGCAATTACGTTCGGTTCATCCGCCTCCCCCCCCATCTTCTTTAGTTCTTGGACTACTAAAATTTGAGTTATTAAAATATAAATTATTCTTACAATTCAGAAGGCGTTGCAGTTGGGAATTTATTTTAATTAACTGAAAGATTTCTCATTACCGTTTGTATTTAATCTCGGTGGTATTGTATTACCAGTATGCAGATTTCTCTATTGTAAAACTTCACATGGGAAATCTTCTTAGTTTACACGGACTTTTCTTTTTTGGCAAACCACCATCTAAAGGAAAAGCGCTATTAAGGTTTTATAAAAACAGCGTCTGAGTTAAATTCCTTCTGATGTTAAACTATCAATAGATGCATATCAATAGATGTATATCAATAGATAATTCAGTAAAAGAATTTGGAGAGTTATAAAAAAAAAATCAATACTTAAAATTTAGAATGAGCTCATAAAATAACCACAACTTACCGAATATACAGATCTTCTGGAAACTGGGGGTTCCAAGCAAATCAAAAAATAAAAATATTAAATTGGATTTATTTCTATTTATTACATCTAAAAGTGCATCAGGGCGTAATGTTTAAGTATATTTGTGATAAGGCCTTATACATGGATTATTTACTTCATTTAGAAACCGAGAAATTCGTCATTCTGTATTTTCGTCATCCTCTTCCTTCTCCATGATCTCTTTTGTTGTTTAAGAAACTCAGATCAACAAATTTCGAATTAAGTTTACACATTTAGATACACAGACTTTTGGAAGAATGGTGGTTTTGCCATCTGAGGGCTTCAAAATAAAAAAAAGTCTAGTATTAACACGTGACCTACGTTTCTGGATACCCTATCCCTAGGAAGGGTATTACTAGGAAATTGTAGGGACGCCAAGAGATTATCCATGATTGTTAAGGCATTGATCTCAGTAAACTCGGATAAATACATATAATTAAAATAATAATTTACATCAAATCTGTAGCTCAACCGTAGATAGACAACCCTCACCTCCCCCCCCCCAATTTAGCGGTATAAAGTAGACAGAATTGAAAAACAAATAATTTTGGAGGTTGCAGCTTAGTCTGTTGGAATATTCAGCTCGACATTCATTTTATGCTGGTTTGAAAATGAAAAATGAACCTTGCCAACTAAGTTCAGTTATCTGTTTATGGTTATCTATGTATAAAAATAAAGAAATATTTAATTTGGATTTTCAGACGGATGGATGAACATACTTGAAATGTAGATATTATTACGGATTTAAATTGAGCGCACTGATCTAAGATCTCAGCTGGACTATAGATTTGATGTCTTAATTTTTCATTACCAACTTATATGTAATTTTCGGACAGCCAAAAATTAAAACTTTCATTCTTGGAACAAATGAATAAAATATCTCCAACGTGTTTACACTATTCCAATTTAAGAAAGAAGGTTATATCCGTAGAGAAGAAATAAAATAGGAAGGCTCTGTTTGAAGATGATTTCCTCGAAGTGTGTCTTCTGAGAATCTGAGGAGCAGAATGTAGGAGCAGCTCCGATGTAAACCCAATCCTGGGGATCTGTTTAGCCAAAAGTCTACAGTCCATCGACAAACTCAAACACAACAAGATTCGTCCTAAATAAACAGGAGTGGTGGACCCGCTTTGAGCAGGCCTTGGACGAAACTATATCTCGCTGCGAAATAGCTATACTCTGCGAGTAATTGGTTCGACAAACATCCCAACAAACTGTTCAACAGCTAAATGGAACAACGGCTGTTCAAGCGATGTCTTTGTGAAACATGTGACCCGAAGTACTTCTATTAGCCGTGTAAACAAACTGTTGAACAAGGTGGTGGGCGAGACCCAGGAAAATCTAGTGGGACAAGTCATATGTTCTATGGAGTTCTTCAACTGAGGGCTACGAAGAGTTCATTCACACTATTCCAGGCTTTTAAAAGGCCCAGAAATAGTAATATTAGCCTGTCATTAATTTTCCGTCTTCAAAAACGCAGGTTTGAGAACTCGATGAAGAACAAATATCAAGGTTTGTAGAATTTTTGAGCCCAAGTTTTTACTACCTGTTAAATATTCTTAAAGACATAACACTCTATAATTTGCATGGACTTACCAAATATATATTGACGTTAGTAATATCAATCACTATGTAGGATGAGCACATGTTATGTTTAAAGACAACAATCTCTTCATATAGCTGAAATAACCAAGCAAAATAATTATCAAATATAGCATATTAGTTCAAATTACAAAATTTAATCCATAATTATTTAATATATTATTCCTTTATACACAGATATGTAAGTATCAAAATGAATGATCTTAACACAATTTTTCTTTCAAATCTCGAAAAATTATCGCTTCCTTAACATATGCTCTAAAACATATATATGCTACCTTTAGATTATAACCATATAAAAAATCTGTATATTCATCATAACTATATTTCTTTTTTTTTATGTTTGTGTACTCTGTACTTTCAATGCTTTCAGATTCTCCAAAAAATCAATTATATGTATTCTTAATTATATTTGCTTTCTATTAGGTGAGAATTACAAATTTGACAAAAAAATGTTATTTCCTCAGGTTTAATAGTTCTTTTCGAATTTTAATTATTGTAAACACAAGCTTTATGTCATTTAATTGATACCCATCAGAAAAGTTAGAAACTAATAATTGGCATTGAATGTGCTAGGGCATTCATTATCATCTTGATCTGAGGAGAATCTTGATGAATAAATCTTTCTCTAATTCACATTGTTTACATTGTTAAGAATTTTTTTAGATTTAACAATACAAATAGCAACAAAAAATTTCAATTCAAATTTTGAACATCATGCACTCAATTCCCCCCCCAGCATATACTTTTTTTATTACAATTTCTGCTGTTATCCTTAGTCATATAAAATATTTGCATTTTATAACTCCAATCCAATATTAAAAGAATATAAGAAAGGTGGTTTTAATTTAACTTCAAAATATGGAATTTAATTTCAACAATTTCTAGTTAATTTCAGTAACTACTTGGTATATAATGGTTAAATAACTCTTATTTCGTTAATCCCTTCAAAATCCCATAACTGAGCACATAAAAAAGCAATGACCTACCTACTGCTTCATTTACTTTATACTTTGAAGATAAATATATAAACGGATTATTTATTATTGCACACACACTACATCAATAACAATTTTTTTTCATTTAATACCCGACAAATTTAGTTGGGGAATACCCATTCCAAAATATTTATAATTTCAACTGCAACTCAGTTATACAGCCATTTTTCTTTTATGGTAACCCTAGAAAAATTTCATATTAAAAGGAATTTCTAGGGTATTGTCGAGAAGTCTAGAGTATTTTTATAGTTTCTAAAAAAAGAAAATCTGTGATAATACGACAGAGTTACTGCGAATCCTTTGGATAAAACTAGATTTTCACTGTAACTATACTATGTTTCACTGTTTTTAGTTTTGCAACTAAAATAATAAGGTATGTGAAATGTTTTAATGATATGATACATCTTTAGTTAATATTTACAGCTAACTGGTGTTATTCCATTGTAAATTTCCATTAAATTAGTCAGTATGTGATTTATGTATAAGTTAAGGGAAACTGGTCATTTCGGGGGGTGTCCCTCTGCTTCTCAGCAGGAGATCCATAAGGCAATAAACGGGAGGAGTATAAATCTGCCAATGGATATTAGGGGCATTTAGCACCAAGGTCGACAGACATGACTCACGCTAGCTCTGCTACTGACCACTGGTCAGAGAGAAACAGTGAGAGAGAGAGAAGCAGTGACTGGGAGAGGGTGAGAGAGAAAGAGAGATGAATGCAGGGTGACTCACTCCTGGTGCATCCAGTCATCAGCAAAGATTCATATATTTAACAATTTGAATAAACTTAGTTCAAAGAAGTCCGGCACACAGGGGCTTCGCAAAAACTTAGCAGATTTCTCACCCCCTGGAATATGGCAGACAAATAATTTCACCGTGAGTCCTACTTGCTATTCCCGTTGTAGATACCCACGCAAACAGGAATTAAACTTTAAGGTGGACATGGGCAAAACGAGAGAGGGGGAGTTAGTAAACGCTGTCAATACTAAATGCAAATATCTCGGTTAATATTCAAGCTAGAGAAACAATGAATCAGACATCATTTAAACAAAATTAAAATTGCAACTAGATCAATCCTATACATTGTTCGATCCGACTCTATATAACAGAGATATTTCGAATTTTAGAATTCTTCACTTATTAACCCTCACATTCATCCCCTTGGTCCAATTTTTTAAAATTTCAGCCATCAACGTACTTGATCTTTATTTTTACAGGAACTTCTAGAGAACGAATTAAGTGACGATAAAAAAAAAAAAAATAATACATAAACCCATTTGATGAAATATTTCTAAATCTCGCCATGAATGCAACCTCTATAGAAGATTCCTCCTAACGGAAATCTGCTAGCTCAGCTACTTACGTCCAGCAGTTTTAGCAGGTTTCCCTACAATAGATATCATTAAAACCTCTGTACTTAGTTCTTGCTATTGGTGAAAACATTCTTCAAACACATGCAGACTGTAGGAATTCATTTATTTGAGGACAAATTTGAATACATACGGGATCTTAAATTTTTTTTTTACTTGACAAGTAATTTACTCAATTATTGTTATTATTTTGTACTTCATTTTCTAAATAAGTTGAATTGAAAATGAATAATATGCAATGGTATATGCAAAATTTATGTAATGTGTGTGAGTGTATTTTTCCTACAAATTCTTAGGGTGTGAAAAATCATTATGCAGAATTAGAATCCTTTTCAATACGATATAATTAAAAAATATAGTACGTAATATATATCTCTCCCATAAAATCGATAATAAAACATTTTATTTAGTACTCAGTAGATTTTTTTTATTGTAATGAAAGACGAACTTTTCTGGATATCAAAGATAATGGACTCTCCGTTCAAGAGCAATAATCGCATTAATTG
The DNA here is from genome assembly GCA_019009955.1 of Riptortus pedestris. NCBI lineage: Eukaryota > Metazoa > Arthropoda > Insecta > Hemiptera > Alydidae > Riptortus > Riptortus pedestris. Next base: position 38,989,475 of record CM032230.1, read on the forward strand.
ATTATTAGATATGGTATTTAATAATTTATGTAATACCTAAAACACAAACACGCACGCACAATATTTTTGTGTGTTTGTGTAAATTTATACCCCCATCTCAACCGAAAGCGCTAAGCGCGTAATAATGAAAATTTATCGTCAAAGTGGCATTTGTTATTTTCGGATCTTGGATCTCTTGAAATCAAAATTAAATTTGTCCTGTAAATTGTGAATATGTCAAATCTCACTGAGAAAACAGCATTTTTCGAATCAATAGAACGAATCAGTGAATGGCTATCTGTAGTTCAGTCATATTCTTACAAATTGCAGATTATTAGAAATTTAACAAAAGTGCTTCGAACAAATAAGAAAGAGGAAAAGGAAAGTATAATAATATGATGTAATTTCATTTTTAATCTAGTGTTATTGAGATATAAAATTAAAGTTCATGAAGATTTTTTTAAAAATAGTTGTGCTGAAGCTTTTGGTTAGTAATTGCATAAAAACTGAACGGGGTTGAAATTCGAAATAAAATAATGGAATAATATTAATAAAATCTTCTAAAGAACTATAACTTTTATTGGAAGGAAGAAAATGGAAGGAGAGAGTTATTCTTGCTGGTTGAATTTAACCGGTCCAATCGGGCCTCAGGAGGCTGAGTGCTTCTAATCCTGGATTTAACTGCTCCCGTTATAAATCCAACTTAACGGCCTAAGATTTTATTAAATTGATACATAAAACCCAAAATGAATTCGTGGCATTTAGGGGAGAACCCCCTAATTAAACTGTGTCTCTCCCCCGGAAGGGTGAAGGGGCTTTATTCGGCAGGGCCATTTAAATTTGGAGGCCTTGAACCTAAGGGGTGGGGGAGGGGGTTGCTCATTGGCATTAAATCGTTGATGGTATCGTTAAACAGGCAATTTAATTCAGATTTTATGGAATGCCAATGGGGAAGCTTATAATAAAAAGTTCGTCACGCAGGGGCTGCGTAAATTGAGAAGATTTCCCTTGTGCATGAAAGACTACTGATCTCATCTCAGTATATATTCTATATTTTCTAATGAACCACGAAAATTGGGCAGTCAATATTGATTGATGACGTCATCACACATCGTATTTGAATGTATCAATATTCAAGATAGAGAAAAAGTTTATCAATCGACATTTATAGAAAATTAAATTTATAATAAGATTTTTTCAATTTTTTATCAGACATAAAATGACGGAGAATAGAAAAAAATAATGTCTGCGGTTACAAGAAAAAACTCTGTCGCGTAGAAACTGAGCTTTAGCAGTTTTCTCAATGTATCTCGAAATTAGAGAACCTCCGTTTCAAACTCATATAAATGACAATACCACATAATGCCCAAATCAAATTTGACTTCCTTGAGATTATGATCACTGTAAATAGGACTAGCAGAAAGTTAAAAAAAAAAACCAGATTACTCCGTAATTATGACGACCGCTATACAGCGAAGCAGGTACAATTGGGCACCCTAATGACTAGTAAAATTCTAAAAAAATAATAGTTGAAATCAAGTTTATACTAATGGCACTTACAAAAAAAAACACTTAAAAATAATAGCTAGTAATATTTTAAAAGAAATTACATAAATAATTAATAAATTATTATTATTATTATTTATTAACGCCCACTTTTTTACAACTTTGCTAATCGGGACGGGTTATCTACAGGCTACCACCCTTTTCTAGCCAGGGTGGGATTTTAGGATGTTATTTAATGAATTCCGTCACTAAATAATTTCCTTTGCCCAGGCGAGAATCGAACTCGCCACTCAATGAAATAAGAAGCTAATTAAAATAAATTTAATTTTACATCGCACTTCTATCTTCAGCTTCCGAGAAGATATGGAGAACTTGTCTAATTTTGTTATTCGAAAAAGCTCAATAACTATTTTCATACAAAAATGTATAAAAAATGTATGCAGTTCAAGTTGTAAGTTCGTCCCAACTCATTATAACGAATATATTTCGACGTTTTGATAGCTCATGTAAATTATTTATTTAAACCTTCCCTCATCTCATTATCAGAAGTTCCAGAGTGAGTTGTTGGTTTGTAAATAATTTTGTATCTATATATCTCGCATAACTCAAAAACGGCTTGCCTTAGAATGTTAAAGTTCATATTTAGGATTTTTAAAACGTCTAGGTGAGAACTTCCCCTTTTGAATGAAATCAATAAATGAGTAGAGAGGGTTTACAGAAAGGCGAAATTAAAACAGTGTCTCTATACTTATTAGAGAAACAAAATATTTTGATAGGACCGTTTTTGCTTATCATGAAAAGATCGATAGATGGTGTTCTATGAACTTTTTGGATTCCATACATTGGAACTGAGATATCGTATATCACTTTTAAATAAAATTCAACCAAACCTTTTGTTTATTATTATAATTATTATAATTTCAAAGGAGTACAAAGAAGGTCTCCCTAAAGGTCTTATGTTGTCCCTATAAAGTTCTTAAAATTTGATTTTCAGTTCTTCATGTTTTATAAAATAAAAAAAAAATTGTATGATTAATGTCTTAAACGCATATTCAAAATTCTTGCCTTCTGATATTTTTCACTAATTTCTCCTCCAATTTGGGACCTAGCTCTTTCCAATGTTCCTCTCGTTGGAAGGAAACCGTGTGAAGAAACGATAAATTATCATCATTTCTAGTAAGTGCTTTCATTTTTTTATTCATCGTGAATCACATCCAAACTGATTGGCTTATTTAATTTCAATTTCCACTTTCTTCTTAAGCAATAATTTTTTATCCTGAATTTTTAAGAAAAACGATTCAAAAATTGTTGTTAATGAATTCTTTAAAAGTTTTTTTTAACATTTTTTATGCTGCGGACTGAGGATAAGGGTTAATATGACTGCAGGAAATAAATTTTTAAAAGATGTAGGTAACTTCTATTTGGTTTCCGCTCTCTGATCATAGGTAAAACTTACAATAATAAAATTGCTAATGTGTTTTTTATTGGAGTCTTTTTGAAACAGGGTTAGTAGAATTGCTATCAGTTTTTGCGAATCAGAGATTATAAAATTTTTATTACAAGGCTCAATTTGCTTGTATAACAGTTTCATCATTAATCTCACATTGCCTTGTTATTCCAAGCTAATCATTATGCGACCGAATAACCATTCAACCTTCCATAAATTTAAATAAATAAATCCCTGATATTAAAAAAAAAAAAAATTAAGAATCTAAGGAGGGCTTTTTGTCGAAAACAAAACGAAATCTGCCTGAGAAATGCCCCTGATAGATTTACGAGCGTGGTATCGAAGAAGAATGGAAAGACTGGATAGTATTTGTATTAATGAGAGATTTTATCAATGAAGGTTTTATGGCGGGAGCCCAGGTCTTGTCATGTCCCCCTCGATAATTATAGCCAATCAATTTATACATTTACCTTGTTACACTACCAACACGTACCAATAGGAGACTAACCTCTATAGGGCGGATGTTAACACGTCACTCTGATGTTATCTTCACAATAAGGAGAAAAAGCGAGAAAGTTGAGATGGGAATCGAAATTTATGTGAAAGAAAAATGAATCCTGGGTTATCCTATTACTGAACACTAGTAGGAAGTTAATGACTCCATTAAGCTGTAAATAAATAGCGTTCTGTAGAAAGCTGATCTTATTTGTAGCAGTTGACGCTTAGTTCATCTGAAGGGAAAACTTTTTTTTTTTTATACCTAGTGAATAATTTCAGGTACATAGAATATCATAGTCCCAGGTTCTGAAATTAATGACTAGAACAAAAAAAAAATAAAAGAAGTTTTTCTTTCACAAGAATTATGGGTCAACTACAACAAAAGTGCTATCACTCAAGAATGCCAAAGATATGTTACCGGTTGTTAATTTATTTCTACAAAGAAGCGAAACGAAACAAGTGGTTGTACTTGAAAACTAAACAATCAATGTGAAAATAATCGAATATATATTTGAATGGTTGGAAAAAGTGTATTTATGAGAAAAGCAGTGACAAGTGGACATTTCACGAAGATAAGAGGAACATCCTAGTAACCTGGGCGATGAGAGGCAATATCCTTATACAAATGAACTGCGTTCCCTAGTTTTAGATGTTTCACTAATTTTTCTGTTGACTTCTTCAGTTGACTGTATCCTTGTTGGTTCTTACGTGGCTTAAGTGGACAATTTTATCAGGGAGAGGAGGAACGAAATAACACCAAGATTATAAGTCAAATCAGAAAATATTATACTGTTTATACCTCCCCCTTCAGTTTTGCACAATAGAATCAGCTTTAGTAATATAATAACTTCACTTCTTTGTATTTAATATTTAGAGGGATTTTACAGTTTAATTTTTTCCACTCATGCAAATTACCCGTGCCGCTGTACATTTGCAACATTATCCAAGCCACTAATCCAAATCGTGACTTTTCATCACAAAAGAAAAGTTCACTCTTAGTCTCTTATTTACTTACTTTGAAACCTTTAGGGAAGATTCGAAATATACAAATGTACTTGAATTTTTTTAATAGAATGGTCGGGATTTAATATTTGTGCAAGAACAGCTCATGAGATTTCAATATAGGTAATTAGATCACTTCCCTATGGCGTTGTACGTGACTGGTTAACTGTAGAAACTTTCATTCAAGTGTAGTCTTAAATATTGGTTAAGAACGTAAAAAATATGAATTTATTATGACTGAAAAATAGTAATATAAATCTACCATGTAAGAAAAATACTGGTTATAAGAAACTACCATTTCAAGTGTCTAACGCACTAAATAAAATATTGAGTCCACCCTGTCTAGAATATGCTAGTAACCAGTAGATAACCTGTAATAAGTAGTATATTGTAGCACAAAGTGGACGTTAATAAATAAATTTTTTTACTATTTCGAAAAGTGAGTAGTTAGGTAGTTAGTAGAGTAGTAGTTACTAGTTCCACCTCGACTATTATTAAAGTCAGTAAAACATTGTACTCTTCATTGTTCCTACAGTTCTTTTTTGGTCTTAATATCCAGACTGCCAACATAACATTTAAAGAAAACAAAAATATAATAAAAAGTACACAAGTAAATACACAATAAGTATTTCAAATACACTTACTTGTTTATAGATAAGTTATTGTTAGATGGCTACAAGGATTGGAGTGTTGGCCATATTGTTTGCAATGTCAATAGACCATTATAGAGCTTTATGTGGTTATTCGGGGAATGAATTCCGCCGGCCATTTATTTTGATAATTGAATAGTTGTTAGTGATCGACCACAACTCCATATTGTAATTGCCCATGTTCAATGTTTGGACAGCGTTTGCAGAAATAGGGGCTTCTAGTAATTCGTGTTGTATTGTGTTTCCAAAGCAGCAACTACATTTAGTGTCTTCTCTTGAGCTTATTATAGTATTTTCCAATTTTTTTTCTTGAAATGTTAGAGCTTTGTCCTGTGTTATAATAAAAATAAATTTCTGGGCAGGTCTGATAGCAAGCTTCGAGAAGATATATAATTGTGACATTCTTCTTTAAAGGTTTCATAAATCCCTGAATCGTTATTGCTCATACACTTATCAACAATTATTTTTAATATAGAACCTGATGTTGTAGAAGTTAGTATATTCCTTAGAATGTCTATATGATGTTTGTTCTGTTTATTTATTTGGCCCCACAGTGATGGTGATTGGAATAATTAGAATAATATATTTACTCCTTCATGCACTTACCTTTGTTTTACTTTATTTTTATATTATGGAAAATATTTCTTTAATATCTGATTCTTTCTCATATCCGTGCTTTGTCTAAAGAATATAATAAAAGTTAACCCTTTTAAATCTTTTTAAGTATGCTGTAGACCTATTCTATTTTGTATTATATGTTTTTGTAAATGTTGATGTGTTTTAGATATGTATTAGTAGTAGTAATTAGTATTAGATATGTTAGACTGAGAAAAAAGAAAGGACAGTGAGCTACTGCATCCTATGTATTATATAACTACATTCAGAGCGTCTTGAGTTATTGAAGCACCTTAATTAACGGACTTAGTGTCGTATTGATTTGCGAATGAAGAGAAGATGTACTCCGCGGCGAAGCCTACAAATGAAGACTTGAAAGTAAGCAAAAAAATGAAGTGTTCCATTTTAATGGGACGAAAAAAAAAGTGTAATAGCCGATTTTCTTTAAAAATCAATTCATATCTGTCCATTTAAAATATTTACATAGACCCATTGAAACTCCTAAGGTTACTTCTAAATCACTTGTAGTCATCCAACAGCAATCAGTCATATCTGTTTTTTGCGGCTCCTCCAACAAGAAAAAGACGGCACAAGGAAGAAGAAATGAAAGAAAATAATTGATCATTCCAAATTGGAAGAACGGAATAGGGGAAAAACTAGAAACGACCATATGTGGCGGAGTTCTACTAGCAGAATCAATCGATCATGTTGAACGAATAAGGCTTGATCGACAAATGTGACGTTCAATAACTCATTGATTAGGAATTGCAATCATTTCAATTTAACTGAGCTCAAAACACAGCAAGCTGCATTATAAATACAAATAGATAATCATAAACCTCTGTGACTTAGGAACACACTAAAGTTAATAAATTAAGGCATGAGGTCATTTTTTCCATAATTGGAGAAACAAAATACTGTGAAAAATTAATTTGTTTTGGTATGTCAGGACTTTTTTTTCCATAATGAAACCAGCAAGAGAATGAACGTACTGTTATTATTATTGTGTTTTAAAATATTTAGTTAAAGATGTCCTGCTCTTTTTTTGGATCATTTCCCTGAGGAAATACTTTATTCAGATCAGTCACACGCAGCAATAATGATATAATATGTTAAAACTTAATGTGCAGCTCCACATGAATCCTATTATAATATAAGATATCTCCGTTCCAATGCATTGGATCAAGAAATGGCATAGAATATATTTTATGGATATTTTTATGCCAAATAAGAAAGGTCCTTGGATCTTTAATTGGCATTGAGAAATGTCTTATACACATTTTCGCCTACTTGGTCAGTCATGATGAAAAAACAACTAGACATTATAACAATCCCAAATATGAATTATCAGCATAATATATGCAATATGAAGATTAGCAGTATTTGAGTTATAAAATAAATAAATTATGAATAACCGTACGTACGTACAAACGTTACCCAGTAACTAGGCAAAATGGGTTCCGATGAAATCTAAAATGGCAATTATTTGCACAGTACTTTATATGAAAGGCCAACATATAACAAACCAGTCTGCAAGTAAACTTAAAAAATGATAAAAAAGCAGTTCAAAATCTGAAAACTGTTTATATGTATTGTATAATGTTATGCAACAATTTTTGTCTGCTAATGACTGCTTGTGTGGATCCAGAATAAATGTATATAAATAAAATTATCTTTAAAATATAGGTTGTTTTTTTTCCAACAAAATGGTAAGAAGTAAATATATAATAACTAACTAGAATAAACTATTTTATTTGAGTACTTTCATTATATAGTTTCCTAAATATCCTTGAGTTGTTATTTTTGCATTATAATTTCATAATTTGATTAATTGTTGCGGTACTCTTAATAAATCTTTAATATAAAAGCAAAGAACAATTTCGAGTTGAAATTATTTTTAAATTTCAATAAATATATCAGTTTACCTCATTCTCACTGGAATATTTCATGTTTTTTTATTGTAGTATTTAATATTTTTAACATAATAATTTAAGAAAATCATCTATTTTTATACTTTTTTTTTTCATTTAGAATAGTCAGTAACGCAAGTTCTGGGTAAATTAAGCAGATTCTTAATACCCAAAATGCGGCGTGATAGCATTTATTTTCCATTTTGCAACCAGCAATTTTATATTAACTTCTTTCATGTAAAGTAACTTAAATGTACAAGACAAATGTTTACATTTTTCCAGAAAGGGATAGGATGAATAGATCTTCAATTAGCTTATTGAGCCTGAATATAAATTTTCGGTAAGAGTTCTATTATTAGATTTTGTTAGATTTGCCAAATTGTAATTTTGTATCAGAAGTCTACAAAAATGAAGATGAATGTCCATAAAAATTAATGAATTATCTACTCAGTTAATTTTAATCATGTTCCCCGTACAAAATCGAAACCGCATTAATCTAGTTTTTGGCTATTTTTTGCATATAAGAACAGAAATGTACGCAGGATATGAGATTTTTAGTGACCCAGTCATTTAAGGAGGGGGGGGGCGGTTCCTTATGGCTGAAATCATAGAAATACAAACGACACGCTTAAAATCCCAGATAAGGGGAAAATGTATTGAACAACAAATACTATTTATTAGGAAATTAAATGTTTAAAAAGATTAGTTCCATAGTATTTTTCTATTCCAGTCATAATTATGGAGACATTTTAAATTTTCGTATTCCCCACTAACCCCATTTCCCCTATTTCTGACCCGATATCAGTCATTTACTTAATTGATTTGTAGTGTTGAGCGAAAACATTTAATATCGAGTATAGACCTTGATCGCTTCATGAGTACTAGGGCGCAATTTACTTAAGGGAAATCTGCTAAACCGTTATTTCTTAACCAAAGTGACAAGGAGTAGTAGCGAGGAAAAGGGAGCTAAAGATGACGTAAACTACTGACATATCAGGTGGGGAGCAATTCCCGCTGGGAGCCCCTGCCATCTTGATTGATAGATAGCGCACTTCGCATTGATGTAAAATCCACTGCCACATAGATCCAGTTTTTTATATCTCCTCCTTCCTCGTACGAGAACCTGTTCACTTCTTCTTTCCTAGTAATCAGAAATTCTCACATTCTCCAATTGAATCGTGGTTACGATTATGAACAGATAAATATATTTTTTTCATTCATTTTGTGTAAAGCCAGTGAATTGAGATTTTTGAGTAAAATATCCAGAGTACAGCTTCTGTCTACCATCAAATGCTGATGATTTAGAACACCTCATCATTCCTACACAGTGGTCTCGAACCTACCGATTTTTCGGTATTTCTACCGAAATGGACTCTGTACTACCGAAATACCGAAATGCAATGATTTTTCCACGATTTCAGAAAATACATGGAAATTCTCCTGATTTTTCTACCGATTTCACAATTTTGTGTTGGCAACCCTTTTCATTAATGTTGAAGGTATGAACGAGCAGAGTTATTTCGGTTTGATACAGAGTGGCGCATTCTAAGAAATTGTGATCAAATGAAAACATTTTCTGATGAAGTAGAACTAATTTGGAATGAAGTAAGTTTGCTAAAGCGTGGCGATGAGACTCAAATGTTTCCCTTGTTAACTACTTTTATGTTTAATATTTTATGAGAGCATATTTTCTCAAATTAATATTATGAAAACAAAACAAAGAAATAGGCTATCTGCTGAGTCAATCACTAGCCTACTGCATTCAAAACGACTTTTCATGGATGCTAATTGTTATGACTTATAAATTAATTTAAAAATGACTGCAGCTATGGCCAAAGAATATTGGTGCAATCCGAAACATTATAAAAAATAATTTAATTTGTTAGATTTCCATTTTTGTGTGGAATTTGTTTAACTTTCAAAATCTCTAAATTTCCAGTTTTTGTATTTAAAATATAAGTGTGTTAGATGTAAGTTAGTAGGTACGCTGATTTTTACGTTATTATATTTTTATGTTGTAAGTAGATTTTATGTTAAACCTCATATTTTTATGTTGTAAGTTCATTTTTATGTTATTATATTTTTATGTTCAAAATTGGTTTTTATGTTACTATAACATAATAATAAGTGGATTTTTTTTGTTAAATAAACGAATTTGATTGAAAATTGTATTTTTTTTTTTTTTTTTTTTTGTCATATACCGATTTTAGTTGGTAGATCTACCGATTTCGCTCATTGACGTTCGAGACCACTGTTCCTACATATATTTATATAACGTTCGGCGCAGGGGCTCGGTAAACTGAGTAAATTTCTCAAGCGCTAGAATGACACTAGTAATTTTATCAAACTATATATTCACTTTTTCTAACAAGGGGAGTGCACGACCTTACCCCACCTATTTGAACGAGAATTGTTTAATGATTAGTACCTGATGAAAAACCAAATCTTTTAAAACGAGAGAATGCCCTTCTCAAGCGTTCGTCTAAAACAATGCCAAGTATAATGAAAATATAGCTCTAACGTAGAAAACTGCTAAAGAATATTTTTATGTATAGAGCTAGAAAAGCTTATTCGAAAAATCAAAATTTCTCCGTTTTCAGTCGGATCGAAAAATGTAATAAAACTAATCTTCATAAACATTTATATTTTCTACAATTGTTGTTCGATGCATTTTTTAAAAATGTATAATATTAAGCGATATATGAGCGTTTCATGTAAAGCTAAAAGTCAAGTTCGTCGATAGCTAACATAAAACGGCAGGAAGGGGGGTAGAGGAGAAATTTCGAAAATTCGAAATGTCTCCGTTATTTTATATTGGATAGAAAAATTGCAGAGAAGCAATCGTAAATATTGTTATATAAATTCATTCTCTATCTTTAATATTAACGGAGGAATTGTATTTTTTATTTTTCAGCCTTCAGTAAACCCCCACGCTTGTAATATTAACAGAAGGCTTTTATATCATGAGCCACTTTATTTCAACCTTAAATACCAAATATTGTTTTCATTGAACGTTTACTGCGTGAGATACATAAGAATACATTGTATTACGTCATCAATTAAGATTATGTGAGCGTGAATCAAAAGTATTTATTTTTTTACGCCATACTCGATATTTAACTGTTTCATTTCACACTGAATGTTGTATTAGTTAATAGCTGAAATCAGGGTGGACTAGGGACGTGAGATTATAGATGTGATTTTGAAAATTCAAAATTAGTTTTGAATCATCCAAATTTGATGAGTTGTGTCGCAAAATGTTATAATCTCCAATCTTGTTAAGCTATTGATGATCTACAATTGTTGTTCTATACATTTTTTTATTAACTCAAGTATTAAGCGAGTTATTTCCACTTTCTTGTGTTCAGCCTTCAATAGCCACCCCCCACAACCACAACCCTTTTACTCATCGGTTTTTTTTTTTTTTTACATAGAAATGGAGAATATGTGGTAAGATGAGATCACATGTGTGTTTTACAAGCACGTGGGATATCTGCTCAAATTTTACATCCCCCGTGAGTCGGACTTTATCTTTAGTAATTGTAATTATTTTATTATTACAATCCTTACAATTTATTTTATACATGTATTTAGTATCTTGTAAAGTCAATTTAACCTTTATATAATTTTAGCCCTTTTTTTACTCCATCCGAATATTTCTATACGATTTGCAAAATGTTTATGAAAAATTCTTATGTAAAGTATTTAATCGTAAAAATGGAAAATATTTTTAGGACTATTTATGCTGATCCAAGAAAGTACTTAATAGTTTAAGGCGAATTCATCATGTGCCAACTTTTGGTACTTATTTTGAGAGGAATTAAAAAAATGAGAATTTATTATTAGTAAAATTCTAACTGAAAAAATACTTTTGTACTTAATTGATAGGAACATTTATTGCACTTACTTAATTAAGACCTTTTTTTATAATTAAGAATAATTAAGGTATTTTTTTGTATGGTTAAAATTATTAGATTCAAATAATCATAAAAGAACAATATCCGGAGTCAATCACTACTTAACAAATAAATTAAGAATATTTATTACATCCAAATTTAGATTGCTCACGTCTTAATTACTAGCTTGTCTCGAGCTAAATCATGACCCAAGATGTGAAACCGAATTAGAAATGTCACATTAAATATAAACATAGACGGTGACATAAGTAATCCTGTTTGGTGATAAGGTGACATATGTGGTTATATTATCTATTATTAAATTAGGTCGTTTAGGGCAAACCAGCTGAGTTGAAGGGCTTCTATATTGCCAAATCTGATTGGCATAATAGTGGATATTCTGAATCCACATAACAATGAACACCTCAATCAATGCCATATACATCTGAATATATTCACTATGAATTTAATATTTTAGAATAAAACAATTTTTCTTTTTTTTAATATTTTACCTTGATAGGAGAAATATTTATTTTATTATATTTATTTTTAAAAGAAATATAGTTCTTTTATATATATTGAAATATAATATTTGGATAGGAATTAATTTGGAGGAAAGATGAACAATACTATAGTTATTTATGTATATAATATCTATTATATCAGAAATCTTCATTTATATTAAGAATTTTATTGTGTCATGCCTGACCATTTCGTACGTTAATAGGATTGGAATATGTTTGATAATATTTTATTTATATATGATATATTTGTTCAAATATTCTGTTTGAGAGGAGAACTTTGAATAATTGGTTATAGTTTTACTGTTATCACAAAATTTATATTCTTCTATAAATAATTTGTAAATAAAATAGCTATAGTAGTTCTGAAGAGAGTCTGAGTGTTCTTTAATTCCTTTTAAGTGTTCAAAATTGCAGGATTTTTTGTTGCTAACAATAAAGAAGAATTCAATGCTAATAAAGTATATCTTATTCTTGCAGAAAGAAAAGAATAGATAACAAATTGAGTGGTATTTAGTAGATTCTATATTTTCAATTATATACGTGGAACAATATTAGGAAATGTATTACTTTCTTATATATAAGTTAAAGTTTATTGTAACAATTTCCCGATCTTGAAGACTAATAGGAAATTTTTTTGGTAGCTGGAACAATAAATTATCTTGCCACACATTTAACACTGATTATGTACTAAATTTATCATTATTATTATTATTATTTATTAACGTCTAATTTTTGCAACTTAGGCTAATCGGGACGTGTTATCTACAGGTTACAACCATTCTCTAGCTAGGGTGGGATTTTAGGATGTTATTTAATGAATTTTGTCACTAAATAATTTCCTTTGCCCAGGCGAGAATCGAACTCGCCACTCTAGGTTTACCATGTGAGATAAAGGTCAACGCTTTAACTCGCATGGCTAACCTGAGCCCCCTAAATTTATCAGAAAATGTTATATCAAACGAATTGACAGTAGATTGCAAGTAAATCCTCATAGCATATATTTATTTGTTCAAACCAATTTCGAGACTAATATGTCATCTTCAGCATAAACCATTAAATATGAAAATTGAATAATGCCTTTAATAGCAAACTATGGCTCCCGATTTGAAATGCACAAATCGCTAAATAAACACATTAGAAATTAGTGTCTGATTGAAAAACTTAATTTTTTCAATTTATTTATTAATGGACACCACATCGAAGGTGATTGGCCCTTTCAAAAATAATAACAGGTAACAATAGCAAAAAAAAAACATACCTTAACAGCAAGTAACAATAATAAATATCTTAACAACAAATAATAACACAAAATATCTTAACAGCAAGTAACAATAATAAATACCTTAGAAACAAGTAATAATAACAAATTCCTTAGTAAAAAGTAATAATAACAAATACATTAACAACAAGGGACAATAATAAATACCTAAACAACAAGTAATAATAACATATACCTTAGCAACAAGTAATAGTAGTACATAACTTAGCAGTAATACTAATAATAACAAGTACCAAAAAAAAAAAAATAAAAAAAAAAAAAAATAAAAAAAAATAAAAAAATAAAAAAAAAAAAAAAAAAAAAACAGTTGGTGGATGATTAATGTATGTTAAATGTTATCATATATTTCAATTTTGTGTAAGTATGAGAATATATTGTTAATGTGTGGGCTGCCTTCCGTCAATAGTTCTTGTAAGTCGTAGGGGAAGTCCTGGTTTTGTCGTTTTCGGCATTCTGTCAGTATATGTCTTATAGTCAAGGGAGTGTTACAAGTTGAGCAAGTAGGTCTGTCAGTCTTTGTCATTAAGTATGAGTGTGTTAATTTAGTGTGGCCGATTCTAAGTCTCGAGAGAACTACTTCTTCTCTCCTAGAGTTTCTGAAACTTGATGGCCACATGCAAATAGTGTTCTTTATAGCTCGAAGTTTGTTTTCAGTACTTGTGTTAGTCCAGTCGGTTTGCCATGTATCAAAGATGAGGTGTTTTGTTTGTCTTGAAATATCTTCATGTAGTACATCTATTTGTTCATAATCAAGTTTTCCAGCTGCTTTTTTGGCCTCAGAGTCGGCAGTCTCATTCAGTCCTAGGTTTTCGTGTCCTGGTAACCAGTAGAATGTAGTGTGTTTATTTAGAATGGTAAGCTCATGTTTTATTTTTTGGGCTATTGGGTGATTTGTGTAAATATTGTTTAGTATTTGAAGGGAACCTAAGGAATCCGTGCAAATGATAACTTGTTTGCTTAGTGATGTGTGGGTGTTTTTGAGGGCCAATAGAATACCTTGGAGCTCGGCTCCTAGAATACTGTAACAAGGAGGCAGTGTCTGCGAGATTACATTTCCCTCTCTTACTGCAGCTGATCCAACTCCCTTCTCGTTTTTAGACCCATCAGTGAACCACAAAGTGTGTTCTTGTTTTCCCTGTAGAAATTCGTTGAAGTGTGCTCGGTACTGGAATTTTGATAGTGTATTAGATTTTTTAAATTTTGTGAGTGTTAAGTCTGTGGTGTATCTAATAAGCCAAGGGGGTTCCTCAGTTGGTTTTTGGGGACAAATATCATAGTTTGGGAGGTTTAAATTGTGCTTTAACGTTTTGTAGCGTAAACTTACTGGACGGTTATGGGTTGGTCTCAGTTCATATAGGTCTTCGTATTCATTCTCTAGGATATTTTCAATGCACGAGGGCGTGGGGAATGATTTTATTTTATGGAAATATTTTGCTAATAAATATTTTCTTCTTTTGTCTAGAGAGGGTTCTACAGCTTCTACCTCTAGACTGTCTATAGGACTTGATCTGAATGCACCTAGTGCTAGTCGTAAGCCTGAATTGTGTATAGTGTTAAGCATATTTAGTACTGTGGGCTTGGCGGATGAATATGCTACACTACCGTAATCTAAAAGTGATCTTGTGTAGCAACGATACATGTCTAACATTACTTTTCTGTCAGCTCCCCATTTTGTATTGCTTAGAATCCTCATAAGATGTAGCGACTTCTTACATTTTGCGAGGAGGATCTTTAAATGGGGCACCCATGTCAATCGTTGGTCAAATTGTATTCCTAGAAATTTCAATACATTTGTTTGAGGAATGGGGGTATTGTAGAGTGTTAGTTGGAAGTGTGTATTTCGTCTTTTCCTAGTAAATAATATGGATGATGTTTTGTTGGTGTTGAATTTCAATCCCACCTTGTCAGCCCATTGTTCCAGTAATGTAATTGTGTGCTGTATTCGTTCCTGTGCTTTTGTAACACAAGAATCAGAATAAAAAATTAAAATGTCGTCAACATACAGGCAGTATTGGATATCTGCTGGGATGTATTCTTGAATGGTATCCATTGCAGTAAGAAACAAGGTTGTGCTGAGTACGCTGCCCTGTGGAACACCCATCTCTTGTAAAAAGAGATCTGAGTAGGAATTACCGTTTCTTACTTTGAATGTTCTGTTCGAAAGAAATGATCTGATAAAGTTCAGACACTTTCCTCGATTGCCACACTCAGGAAGTCGTGAAATGATTATGTCTTGACGAACTGTGTCAAAAGCCTTAGTAATATCAAACGACACTGCCAATGTGGATTTCTTGGTTATTAATGAGTTCAAAATGTTGTCCTCCAGTCTGACTATGTGATCTGTTGTTGAATGGCTTTTCTTGAAACCACATTGAAATGCAGATAGTAAGCTTTTGGATTCTAAAAACCACATTAGGCGTTTATTTAGCATTCTTTCCAACAGCTTGCAGACACAGCTCGTAAGAGAGATTGGTCTGTAACTTGATACGTCAGATTTATCTTTATTTGGCTTAAGGATAGGAACTATAATACTTTGTCTCCAACATTCTGGAAGTATTCCTGTGTCATAGACAGTATTCATGATGTCCAAGAGTTTGAGTTGATACCGATTCGGTAGGTGCTTTAACATGTCATATGGAATTTTATCTGGTCCAGGCGCAGTATTTTTTGTTTGGGATAGGGCATAAAGAAATTCTTTGTGTGAAAAGGGTTCGTCTATAGGATGGTTATATGGATGAGATGTCATGATGTGTATAGTTTGTGAAGCTACGTCAGGGTTATTGGCTTTTGATATGTTCCTGAAATATTGGCCAAATGTATTAGCTATTTGTTTCGAGTCATTGATGACTTGATCACAGATTTTCAGCCCAGATAAAGGGATTTTAGATTTTTTCCCTAATATTCGCCGTATGCTTGACCATATTTTATCTGGAGGAGTATTCCTATTAAATGTGGATACAAATTCTTTCCAGGATTCTTTTTTACTCTCCAGAATAGCATGTCGAGCAATAGCTTTAGCTTTTTTATAAGCTATTAGATTTAAACTACTTGGGTACCGTTGAAATTTGTTTAGAGCTGAGCGTTTATCTTTCACTGCACGTTCACATTTTTCATTCCACCAAGGCACAGGGGGATGTTTTGTGGGTGGTTTTGATTTGGGGATAGATATTTCGGCAGCATCGATCAGTAATCTGTTGAATTCTGGAATAGATTGAATGTTCAGAGTAGGTGATTGATCTGATAAGAATTGTTTGAATGCACTCCAATCTGCTTTTTTGCAGTTGTAGAAGCAAGGGCCTTCAAATGGCTCCGGTGGAGTTTCTAAGCTTATGAAGATAGGAAAATGGTCACTGTTCAAAGGGTCTTCATTCACTCTCCATGTGAAGCGAGTAAATAAGTTAGGAGTGCATGTTGTGACATCAATATTAGAATAGGTGCCAGTTCTCGGGCATAGGTGTGTGGGTTTTTGGTCGTTTAATGGAACTAAGTCTTGTAAGTCAAGTACATTTTCTATTAGTCTACCTCTTGTATTCGAAACTGGAGAATTCCAAGATGTACTCAGGGCATTCCAATCCCCAAGGAATATAAGTGGTCTAGGGAGTTGCGAAATTAAGTCATGTAAGTCCGTTGAATCGATCCGAGCATTTGGTGGGAGATAGATATTACAGATAGACATACGAAAAGGGACATAGACAGTCACTGCAACGGCTTGCAAGGTGGTACGGATTGGGATACGCTCACTGTGGATAGTATCTTTAACAAATGTACAGACACCTCCCGAGGCTTTGCCCCCAAGGGTGTAGTCCAACCTGTATGCCGTGAACCCACGTAAGGAAATGGGTTTGCCCGGAGAAGTGTGTGTTTCTTGTAATGCAGCAATTTTGATGTTATTCTCTTTTATTAGCAACTTCATATCATCTAGATACCTCTGGAGTCCGTTAAGGTTCCATTGTAAAATCATATATTTAGGATGGAGATATTTAACAGACATAGTGTGGATGAATCTATTGTACAAATACGCCTATTGCTAGGGCAGGGGTATTTAGAAGAAGTTTTCTTTTCAAGGTTAATGGATATCGTATAATTAACTGTATTTAACATTATTTTTGGTTCCTGGGGTTGTACTACTAAAGAAACAGAAGATTTATTTGGTTTTGGATCTTTTATAAATTGGATAATTTGTATAGAGTTTAAAGCCGGATGTTTGTGTGCTTTATTATGTGTAGACATGTTGAATGTATCTTTAGAACTTGAATTGATAGAATCTTTGTGCTTAATCCAGTAAAAAAGTGAAGATATGGAAATGTGAAAGATACGGATATGGAATCTTTTTCTACTTATGTAATTTGGATAAAAAATTGCCCGGTCAGGTATTATACAGGTATTGACGACTATAGGGTAGGAAAACATTTTGAATTTAGGTTTCATGTGAGAGAAAGTTGATTCAGAGGCTTTGGAGAAAACAAAGTTATTACACCTTAGTACCATTTTCATTAGCCGGTTTCTTAGGGCAATTTTTCTTTCTCTTTTTTGTTGAGTTATTTAAGGGGGTTAATGTACTTTCAACCTTTGGACTATTATTAATTATAAGATCATTATTACTTATGGCTATGTACTCCTCACCAATTTGTTGACTTGCTTGTTGGCAGTGATCACCAGTCGCCTGTTCTTTTCTTGTGTTTTCGATCTTCCGGTGGGTATCTTCTTTTCGCCTTCTTAGTTTAATTGTAACTTCGTTTTCGGGTTCTTTAAGTGAGGGTATAATTTCTTCGGTTTGTGTTTCAACAGATGTTTTGTTGCTATCTTCTATAGAAACCGATTCTGTTTGGAGACTACTACTAATGCTTTGGGGGCTTTTTTCAATGTTCTTTAGCATAGTCAGGATCTGTTGCTGGAATGGGTGTAGTAACTCATGAAGCTTGGCCGAAATAAGTTCGATAATGTGGTCCTGGGCTTGGTGAGGAGAGCTTGAAACGTTAGTTGAGCTAGATACTTTGCTAGCATATGAAGATGCCTGCTTATTATTATTACATTTTCGGCTAGCTTCCCTGTAGGAAATTCGGTCAGTTGACATTGTTTTGTACACTTGGGCTTCCTTTAGATACACAGGGCACTTTTTATCATTACCGGGATGTCCTTGCTGGTAACTTGTAGGTAGCCCTCCCTAATTAGAATTTAGTAGCATAAAGTGTATGTTAATCAATAATAAAAAACTATTTAGAGGAATAATCTATATATATATAAAATTGTAACCTCTGTCTGTACATTGATTTTTTTCGCGAAATTTCACGATAACTTTTCGTTTCACATGTCATAGACAACATATCTGCATTTTGTTTCTTTCGTGTATGTTTGTTTGTTTGTTTGTTTGTTTGTTTGTTACCTTTTCACGCATAAACGGCTGAACCGAATTTTATGAAACTTGGTATGTATATTACTACTAACCCAACTTAGACTTTAGGCTATATTAATTTTCTCTGAGGCGAACAGGAGTGGGGGTTATAAGGGAAGCCTGAAATTAAAAATAGCAATATTTCGTTTTCTATTGGTTTTTCGGCAAATATGCAAATAACAAAAGTGGTTTATTTTGTTATTTAGAGTAACTTTTGTTATATACACTTTTGTCGTATACTGAAGTTTAAATGCGTTATACGCTAAAAATTATAGCGGGAGTCAACAATATTATTTGCCAAAAAAGACTCAACCAAACTAAATAAAACTCGGTATGTGCATTAGCACTAACGCCTTCATTGTAATAAGCCATACCAACATTTCTAGGGACGGGCAGGAGTGGGGGTTATAAGGGAGGCCTGAAATTAAAAATAGTGATATTTCGTTTCCTATTGGTTTTTCCGCAAATATAAACATAACAAAAAATGTTTATTTTGTTATTTGGAGTAACTTTTGTTATATACAATTTTGTCGTATACCTAAGTATAAATGAGTTATACGTTAAAACTTTAGCGGGAGCCAACAATTTTATTGGGCACTAACGAACTTAACAAAGCTCGGTATGTCAATTAGCATTAATTCTTCCATGATTATAAGTTATATTAAAATTTTTAGGTTCGAACGGGAGGGGGGTTATAAGGAAGGCCTGAAATAAAAATTCACTTTATTTACATGTATAAGAGACGGGAAATATAAAAATATCGAAGACAGTGAAGTCTTATCGAACAAATATTCTATTATTAGCAAATCTACGGCAACGACGGGTATCAATCCTAAACACTGGGACGGGTAAATGTCAAAATATTGTGCAATGTAAAGCCTGCTAAAAAATACCATCACCATTCAGCCTCAAATGAATTCCCGGGCGAAGCCGGGTATCTGAGCTAGTATATATATAAAAAGATAGTTGACCATTTGGGTACATTGGGGGAGTCAAAGGGATTAAAAAAGGTTATAGGATATAACTTGTAGATATTTTTGTGAGTATGTGTATGTAAATGTATTTATATATATATATAAAACGGAAAATACTTATGTAATGGATAATACTGGATACTATATACTAATAATAATCTTATGATAATTAATAAAAGTACATAAGTTTAATGGCCATATTTTAGTGATAAAAATTGTGCTCAATGGGATGCATGTCTTGTAATAGATCAAAAATTAAAAACTCTTCCTAATTGGGTGGTAGATGTCTTGGTATAGTAAAGGATTAGATATTCAGAATACCCAGGTTCGAATCCCAGTAGGTATCAGGTGTTCTTTTCTATCAGATAAAAATAATTAGATAGATAGATTATTACGACAAATTAAAAATGATTAAATTATAAAAATACAGAACAAAATGCTAGTTTAGAGGGCATTCAAACGCTTGTTGAAAACATTTATAAATTGAAGTCACAATTAACCATTGACTTATTGTCCTTAGAGAAAAGATGTTCTAAATTTTCGAGTCACAACAATAGAAACAATTTTATAGTAAAGCATTGTTGATGGTAATTGCTTTTAATGATGGAAAAATCTAATATATTCCATATGGCTTCCACTTATACCTATTAAATTAACTGTTCATCATTTTTGCTGTACTTCGTTTAAAATGTTTTCACTTTAAAGTGATGTACGATAACTTCGTTTTAGTTCATTGAATAAAAAAATGTCATAGGAGGTAACATTTACATCTTTTGTCTACAAACCTGGATCAAACACGCTCAACTGGACTTCAAGTAATAGGCACTCTAGAAGAGAAAAATTGTACTGATACGTCTACGTACAGAGCACACTAGACTAATACATTCATATCTAATGAGCAGGGAAGATGAACCTATATGTGGCTACTACAACACAACGCTGACTGTAAAACACAACAAACTGGCACACAAGTGAAAACGTACCCATGGCTCAAATGTATGCGCACTACTGGCCAACAGTAGCCTATTAATACATGATGTTTTTAAGTATTTAATAAATAATGTATTATTTGTTGAAATATAAAAGCAATTATCTACAATTATGAGAGTTATACAAAGCAAGCACTGTGGAATATAAGTTTTGCCTTCTTCCAGTTTAACTATTTATAGTTTTTCTTTTATTTTTTGTTTGTTTTATTTTTATTTTTATTTTTCCACATTTTGTAAATACACTAACAATTTGTATTTACTTTTGTCCATTCTATTTATTTTGTGTATTTGAAAAACTTAGCTTTGTAAAAATTTTATTATTTATTTAAATTCGTAAAACTATATTCAAACATCTTAAAAGATGAATCGCCATTGTAGCGGCATCTCAAATAAAATAATAATAATAAAATAATACAAACCTACAAAATGAAAATCAAAAGTTTAATCGCAATTAGAATAATTCCAAATGGAAGTAAAGAAATAGTGAATATAATATCTCTACTATTAGTGATATAATTTTTCGTCAAGCGTACATTTTTCCGTGATTTCGTTGTACTTGCAATACAGTAATGTATTTTGTGTTAATTGGTAGGAAATGACCGGCTGAAGCTCTCTCACCTGTAAACACTAATTACTCTCTATTGATTGTTGATTTTTGGTAACATATTTTGCAATCAGGAGAGCCCGTATATAAACCAGTTGTTTATTGTAATCAACGGGGGCCTAATTGAATGTAATCAGTTGCTCCTAACTGTATCACTGTCTTCAATTCGGCTACTGCAAATTAGAAATTTAAATTTCGTATCGAAATCGTTAGCGGCCATTTGCAATTGAAATTGAGCCGGTGAACCAATTACAGGCCTCGAGAAGAATCTAAGGAGCTATTGCTGCTTAAATAGTATTGGCTCGGATCAAGGTTTTTTGACTTAGCGTGGGAAATCCGTTCATTCACCCTTATCTAGTGCCCCTTACTTCCAGGAAACCTTCAAAATTAAAAGTCCGTCACGCAAAAGCTGCGTAAACTAAGCAGATTTCCCGCGTGAAGTTTAATAACAATAGATAAATCTACAAACCGGTATCACAACAATACCGTGAATATTAAGTGAATAAATACAATCGATAATAAGAAACCTTCTGAGGGGAAGCATTTGACATGTAAACAAACAGTTCTGCCGACTTCCTACCTGAAAGAAAAACGATTACTGTAATATATCTGAATATAACATGTTAATTTGATTGAAAAATATTTACTATATCCAGTACTGTAATTTATAATGAATCATAATAATATTTAACTCAATCAATCAAATTTAAGTAATTCAAAAACTTAAGAAGGGGGGGGGGTCACCAGAATATATTTGCATGTATCTATCTCGTATAATAAATGTCTCTTGAAAACAAAATTTGGTATTTAAGATTCGAATGATGTGGTTTATTACATAACCGAGTATTGTTTATGTAACATGAGTAGAAGTGGTGGTTTGCTGAAGGCTGAAAACTGACAATTGCAAATAACTTGGTTAATATTCAAGATAGAGAATAAATGTATAAGACAATATTAATAGTACATTTAATTTTTTATAACATTGATTCTATACATTTTTTCGATCCGACTTATAGTAATGGAGATATTTCGAATTTTCAAAATTCTCCCCCTCTAACCCCCCCCCCCCTCCCCCTTGTAGATAGATCTATATATACGAGGGGTGTACAGAAAGTTCTAAGCCTGATATATATATATATATATATATATATATATACAAATATATTTTCAACTAACATATTTTTATTTTTCAATATAGTCCCCCTCAACAGCAACGCACTTATTCCACCGCTTTTCCAACATCTGTAACCCGGTCAAAAAAAAATTGTTGTCAAAACCTTCCAAAACAGAATTTAGAGTCTAAGTCCATTGAACTAATCCCTTCAGGATTAGTAAACGATTAGATAAAACTCAGATTAGATTTATTTGTCGTGAAGTTGATCTATTCTAAACTGTAAGTAGTTTTTCGCACATTTAAACATCTTTAATTATTAACCAAGCATTTTCTTTAATTAAAGTTTTATTTTTATTTCGGTCCAGAATAATGGGTCTTTCAAACTTAGATGGAAGGCGGGAGCTTACGTTACATTGCCGAAACGCTTGGGGTAGCGAAGTCTACCATTCACTGTAATAAAAATGAAGAATAATTTTTTTTTAAATGTGTTAATTTATCTTTTTATTTTGTATTTTTGTGTAATTAATCAATAAAAATTATTCACTTTTGGCAGATTTTGTTTAAATAACCTATAGATTAACCAATTATTTTAATTAAAAAGAGTAATATACATATATATTAAGTATTTAACAAAATTATAGGACTAAATCTAAGTGTCCGGTTTGTTTTGCGGTTGAGTGTATATATACAGTTTTGAAAGGACCTCATTTTCGTAATCTACTTCGTTAAGTAGGATCGATGGACATTTGAAGAAAAATTTCGAAAATCACGTCATGAGTATGACCTCAATAGCTGATTTCCCTTATGGGAAATCTGCTAATAAAAGTCCTGCTCAGCAGCCTATGAAGGGTATACTCTGCTTTGGAGGACGTTTTGTGGAGTCATCATTACATACCAGAGACCGATTTTTAGTTTTTGTTTTTTTTTTTTTTTTTTTTTTTATTTTTTATCTTAAGGTGAATCAGCTATTAATTTTGTTCATAAATAAAGTGCGTCATGCAGGAGATGCCTAAACTAAGGAGATTTCCCACGTCTCGTATACCACCGCGAAAGTGGTAGTGTACTGAAGACTTAAAACTAGAAAGGACGACTAACTCGCTAAATATTTGAGATATGAAATTATGAATAATACAACAATTTTAGAGTATCAATAGCTTAACAAGATTGGTTCAGTTATATTTTTCGATAATAATGGAGACTCAGAATAATGGAGATATTTTAAATTTTAGAATTCCGCCCTTTATAGCCCCTATTCCGCCTCCAATTTCTGTCATTAAATAATATGACCATTAGTGCTTAAGTATAGAATATGGTATAGATCAAATAAATCCCATTTTCATCTAACGACCGTAAAATCTAAATTAATACGTCATCACACAACGTATCTCTTCTAGTAAATATCTGTTGAAAACAATAATTGGTATGTAAGAATGGAATAAGATGTTTCATCATATATTTGTTTATTGTAAACTAACGATAACTAAAGGTGGGGCTTTAGTGATGACTGAAAATTAATATCTTGATTAATATTTGAGATTCAAATTTTCTAATATAACACCCTGATATAATATATAATTTAGAGCCGTCATTTACGGGAACACCTAGGTAGGATCGATGGAAAAACTTTGAAAAAATATTTCGAAAATCGCGTCATAAGTACAACCTAAATAACTGAGTTCCCTTAAGGAAAATTCGTTAAAAAGTACCATGGAAACCAAACACAATAGCACTTGAAACTTCTCACCTCTCAATTAGAAAGAAAACAGAACTCTTGAATGCGGTATCTAAAGGAAACCTTGTGTACGCCACAAGAGACAGATACTAGAATACATGCCCCATCCTATCACTCTGACAAGATAGCTACAAAAAAGAACACAAGACTATATACTAAATAGCGCTAAATAACGGAAACGAAAGACAAATAGATCAATCACGGATACGAACGATAATAGCAAAAATGAGCCAAATAAAAAAAAACCAAAGGATGACAAAACGCCAAGTTTTCACCAATAAAAAAAGTCACAAACTGCAGAAGGAATCTAATTAGCACTGAGTACAATAAAATTCAATGAAAATTTACGTTCCTTCAGATCGAACAAACGAAACTCCAATCAATTAAAAGATAACTTCTCCAACCCAAGAACATAGAAGAGAGCTTGAAATTGTTACTCAGAAACACTAAAGAACACCCTGGACATACTAGAATATATGGCATTTTTTTTTTTAAAAAAAGAAGACATTCAAGGGGGTATCATCTATGAAAATCAACACCAGTGCAGACAAAATATTTAGGCCCCTAAAAACATAAATACAAAATAAGAAGCGAAAGACACCACCAGATGACAGCCACACAACGATTACAGGTTATTAAAAAACTAGCAAACGCATTTCGATACCTTTGAAATTAAAGGATCTACTAAAAGGAAAAAGCTAGTATACTCAACAGCATTATATTTTTCTGGCAACTTAAGAATTGGAATCACGAAGATCTAATGCTTCATTCTAATATATTTTTTTCTGACCTTTCATTTAAAAGTATCTTTGAATAATTAGGTGACACAAAAAGTAAAGATAAAAAGCATTTAATGACTTTTGAGGATTTTTCAAATGAAAAACTAATTTTTATTTCCAAAGTTCCAACACATATTTACATTTTTCTTTTTTGGAGGTATGGGGCCAATACGATTGGTAAATTATGCACATTTTACTATCCCTTCTAAACTTTTGATATTTCAAATTTCGTTAAAATGAGCCCCAAACTGCGAATTTCAAATACTTTCTATTTGTGAGTTACCATCTAAACACTGAAGCATTGAAAGCGGTAAATGACGAATAAAATTCGCTTTGTACTGTTAATTTTAGGAGGTATTTTATTATCAATTTATTCTTACATCCCACCTTTCTACTTTCGTTCGACGGCCATAAACTAAATTAAACACTCCCCCGCACGAAATTTCGCCAGCGAAACACTCCAGTCATTGATTTTACTATTTGGGGAAAAAACTCGACTCTCTCAAGCCCCGAACCCAAAGGCACTTAGTGCTCTCTTATTTGGACAGGTTTAAAATGTAAATACCGCCCGAAATATCTCTAGTAAAGAATGTTAACATCCCGGGACAGATCCTTACCTATGCCTTATTAAGGATAAAAGGAAACGCCGATGAAGAAGGAGTCGATCCGAGAGTAATGGAGGCGAGAGGCTATACATAATGTATGGACTATCTAAAGCCTTATGTATCCCCACAACTTGTATATGTGTGAGTGTGTATACGTGAGAGAGAGAGAGAGAAGTATTGAGAGGGCATAAAAAGTAAGGGAGAGCACAGTAAAAAGTCCCATTTGAGATTGGGGTGGACCATCCCGTTATTGGGCTCAGGATCGTAAAAGTAAAACGTCCCTAGCCTACTTCCCCGGGATAATCAGTAAGTCTGTCGACATACACATCTCACGTGCAGGTTCCCCCGAGTACAAACCTCTTTCCTCAAAAGCAATATAAGTATGCATGCCTATTTGAATCGACATGGGACATGGCGAACTCCAAGTGTTTACACACTGCCTCGGGTTTTATCATACTCTCAGCCGAATCACTGGTCTTAGCACATCATATCTGAAAGCCCGTCACGCAGGGGCTGCGTAAACTAAGCCGATTTCCCACGAGAAGTTTTACAGTAGAGAAATCTGCCTACTAATAGCAGTAGTAGTAACGAATCTCTAAACCAATTCACGAGGGACGAACAGTTACGAAAACGGTCGCACTAGCCGACCACAAACACGACACAAATGCAAATATCTTGGTTAATATTCAAGATAGAGAATAAATCTATAGAACAATATTTATAGTACATTGTATTTGCAATAAGATTGATTCTACACAATTTTCCGATCCGGCGCATGCTAACGGAGATATTTCGAATTTTCAAAAATCCCTTCTCTAAATCCCTCTCCCACTTGTCCGATTTCTACCATTAACAAACTTGATCTTTCTTTTTGCATAAAACGATTAAATTTCGAGTTTGGTATCGATCAAATAAAAATTGCGACCGCTAGAGCTTTAATAGACAAATATATATATATATATATATATATATATACAGTTTTGAACGGAGGTCATTTTCGTCATCTCCTGGGTAGCATCGATGGACATTTGAAGAAATTTTTCGAAAATCCCGCCATGAGTATGACCTCAATAGCTGATTTCCCTTAAGGGAAATCTGCTAAAAGCAGTAGGAGTAAATTAGGAGGCAAAGTTGTGGTTTCCACGGCCAAAGTATAAGTATGCTTCGGTTATAGAGTGTGAGTCGAGGTGCCGGTTAACTATATAAATTTTATCCACATATACACAGTTTTTCAAAATTGTAAAGCCAATGTTGGCAAATCAGCGAAATCACGGGTGGGGAAACAGACCAGTTTTGGACACCAAGGCTCAGAAGAGTGAGCATGAGATTAATATCTCTCTGCTACTTCTCTATCACAATGTTGCTCTGAAGAAGTATACCAATAGTGTCCGAAACTGTAAGCACAAAAATACTCATCTTTCGACTGATTGAGTACTTCTTTAGGCGATTTCCGTCGTTCAAAAACTGTGGCTAACCAACGTCCGGCATATTATGTCCATAGGACTTATTTTGAATATCATTAAAATACTGATAACATAAATCCTATGTACTTTTTGATCTGATGAGGAGAGATATTTATGTATATATTTTTTTTTTGTGACCACCCTTACAATATTATATATATATCTGTTAATCTAATAACTTATATACTTCCTTAGCGAAGCCTTCTATGTCTATTTTTTTCCAAGTTTCAGTAGTAATTTTGTGAATTTTCTCAAATGAGAATTTACGCTACGTTATTTTGACTATAATGTTTACTTCAAAATCTTATCTGGTGATTGAAAAGTTGGAAACTTTCTGCTACAGCAGATTGTAATTTTAATACTAAATCGGTTTTTATCTGATCACTTACTCTTGTGCACATCATCAGCCTGTCATTTGTTATTTGCATTAGTTTCCAACTGCGTTTAAAATCGCATCTGTACAAAGGAATTTTTAAGCGTGGGTTATATTTTGTACTTAGTATGATTGGACTTATTTTCCTATCGGCATTGAAAATAGTTTCGATATTGTACTTATTCAGGCATTTGGCTCTCATTTCTATCACCTATTTCACATTTAATATCCAATTTTTCAAGGGGAAAACACAAAAACTGGCCTTCCTTCAACAAATTAGAGTTAAGATTTTTCGTTATTTTCAACTTCTTTAGCCCTTCTGTTTTTGCCGATATGTTATATTCCTACTGAAGTTCTCTATTCCTACCAAATGTTAAAATGAAGATTTTTATTCGCATAGGTGTATAATTTCAATTAAATATTGAAATGTTGATAGGGGTAAATGCAAAAATAAAATTCAAACACAAATAAAGATTACTCTGATGGTAAAATTAATTTTAATTATAACTATAGGTGCTCCCGTGCTCAAATTGTGTATTTATATCTTGTCAAACAGTTGCCCAAAATATGTTCGCCATTGAAACTACCACTGTAATACTGTAAGATTGTATGTGACACTTGCTTTAGTAAGATATGGTGAACATATTTTACAGTTAGCTGCAGTGTGTATAAATTGGTATGTGTTGACTACTCACCAAATAGGATCAGGTTAGTTCGTATAGCCTATTCGCAATTTAATTAAAAATACATATTTTCTTTCTTTTATATAGTTGTACATAAATACATTCACAAAATGACTGCAATAGAGAATGAGAATTGAGACAGAGAGAACGACATTGTTCTGTTCGAACAAACATGGGACGGTGCTGCAGAGTTCCTTTGAACTGATCTTGTCAATGGCCTTAGGACAAAGAACTTCTCTTCGATTATTTATGTCCAGAGTAATGAGTAAGTGGAAATCAGGAATTGAAATTTTTAATTGACTATTTGAGCATGTGAATTCTAATTTTAAAATACAGAGCGTACAAGGCCCTGAAACCCAAAATAACATTCAAACAATAGCTCTACATCCGTTCTGAATTATCTAAACATCAACTAGTGTTGTTGCCAAGCTTCTTAACTAAGTCGCCTCTCGCGTGCCAGTCAGTAAAATGTGTTTACTTCCAACTGTGAATGAAATCTAATAAAATATTGAACAAAGCACTCAACTAAAGTAATGGAAGCACTAGTGTGTAAGTTCATTACTAAAAGCTTGATGCTTAATTAGAGAAGCATCAAGTCCAATAAACTTTGAACGTTGACATTGACGAACGACTGAATGAACGGATTCACAAAGAGATTCGGTTCCTAAAAATAAGACCCATTCACCAATTTGCCTCGGGACTAAAATAGGTAAATAAGTATGTAGGGTGAAGAAAAAAACAGTTTAAAAAGCCAAGGGAGGAAGTGCCAGGAAGCGAGGATTTTAAGTAAATGGTCTGTAAAGGAATAATAACGATTTTTTAGAATAAAAAACGTAAACGTGGAAACGAACAGAAAACAGCTGTTTTGCTACAGATGTTATTTCTAGGATGTTGGCTGGCACGATCCAGTCACGGCGCCCTCACCCCACTCTTACAAATAAAAACATATTTCTTCAACCAATTTATCAATTATATTGATTATTTTTTACTAGCTAAGGTACGCGGCTTCGCCCGGGAAATCATTTGAGGCTGAATGATGATGGTATTTTTTTTTTGGCATTACTTTGTACAATATTTTTACATTTTCCCGTCTCAATGCTTAGGATTTACACCTGAGTCCGGAGTACTGGGGATATGTTAATAATACAAGTATTTGTGATGTACTTAATTCTACACAATACACAATATTTTTATATTACCCGTTTCCTGTGCATTTATCTTTTTTTATATATAACGTAATCATAGATTATCGTATTAACCATATTATTCATAATCATTGAAAGAATTCTGCAAACATCGATGAATAAACGTTCATTTCCTCAAAACGTTCAAAGCACAACAATGGCAGATGTTTTATATAGGTAATAACAACTATTCAAAATACTCTTTTGTATGTTTGGAAAGTGAACTCTACATTCTTAACGGTACATAGCATGTTGAGTAAAGTATAACATATATTAACGGTGCAGAGTTAATAAATTCCAGAAATAACTTGGTGTACCTCTCCAGTGATCATTCCTTTAAATTATAAATTTATGAGACAAAAAAATTCACATTTCTGAAAAAAAACTCTACATTAATAAAAGTATAATCATCAAATCCCATGTAAACACAAGCCAATGTGAGGTCGGGGGAGGGGGTTGGACCAGAAGTGATTATAACATATTTGTGCATTCCCGCCATAATACGGCTAGTATAATTTCTCTTGTTACACTATAGTGTTTATAGTATAACTCATTTATTTTTCAGTATACGACAAAAGTGTATATAACAAAAGTTACTCCGAAGAACAATATTAACAACATTTTTTATGTGCATAATTGCCGAAAATGCAATAGGAAACGAAATATTGCTATTTTTAATTTCAGGCTTCCCTTATAACCCCCACTCCTGTTCGTCTCAGAGAAGATTAACATAGCCTCAAGTCTAAGTTGGCTTAGTACTAATATACATACTAAGTTTCATAAAATTCGGTTCAGCCGTTTACGATTCTTTAAAGGACATGGAGACATACACTCATTTTTTTACATATAGATATAACCCGAATTTAATTAAGTAAGTTATCTTTAATGAATTTAATTATTAAAGAGAAAATAGTTCAGATACAAAATTTGGAACGTTAATGAGGATAAATATGTAATCAGAACAGCTGAGTGCCAAAATTAACATATTTAAATTGAAAAGCCGTAGAGGTTAGGCAGGTATAACCTCATCCCTAAATGGACACATGTTTGGACAGAATTCCAATTAGGGCATCACAGATGAGAAAGGTATGGTAGAGAAACATCATATTCAACCTCTAACAATGATTAAATCGATTAGGAATTGTAGTTATTAGAGCAAATTGGTAATGCGCTCATCCATTTTAATGTGTATTTCGTTGCCTTGAGGCACTTAGCACATCATCAAAACAAATAAAGGCCCAGTAAATTAAAGGCATATTGGCTCAATTATAAACCTCCGATACGATAATAACACTTTCACCATTTCATGTAACATTTCACAATTGAAAGTGACAGAATTCGCCTTTTGAACACTAATGCTAATTTTTGAAAAATAATTTTGATTTAAAAAATTTGAAAAAAATGTTTTCATTAAAATAATTAATTAATAAAAATGGCTTATAATATATGAAAATCACTTTTATTCTATTGTAATTTTATATGAAGGTTCTTTTTATGTAATAAGTCCATTATGCTTCAACAAAACTATATTTCCTTTGTAGATTTATTATTATATTTATATAAATTAATATAGGCAATACAATGTACATTGTAGTACATCTCCCACTACACTCGATAGGTGTTTGACACCCTCCAGACATGAATTTAATTTTTCAATTTGCTGCAAAAACGCCCCAGGACTGGGTTGGTGGTCATCTAGTGAGTAAAGCCCAAGGAGCCGGCTAAAGGCTTTGACCTCTTAGATTTCATATTTAAACCTTACTTCTACTCTACGTTGTGGGATGACATTATCAATGTTCATATTCCATTGCTTGGGAAATCTGCTTAGGTGCGCATCATCTGCGTGACGGATTTAAGTTTTAAAAAGTAACCCACCACTCTTGTTTATCTCACATGAACAAAAAGCCAATATTTGAACGGCTTCTTCTTAGATTGATTTTCAATAGACCTATACTGACTAAGAAATACGGATAAATACACGATGTGGCATCATCAATGACCATTCAAATTAACCTATTGCTCTAGAGGACTCCATTTTCTCTTAATCTTTATCAATCTGAATATTTGATCATTACATGCAAAATTATTAACTTTGTTGATTAATAGTGTCTTACAATTACTATTCTTTACATTTTCCACTAGGTGGACTAATTTTTTAATTAAGGTTTTAAACTTATATTGAAACTCATCTTCTATTTTTATTATTTAATACTACGACATTACTGAAAAAATCATTTCCTATTCAATTATCAAGGCATTTTCCAAAGTTTCATGGCAAGGGTCACCAATAAAAAACATTTTTTCTCGCGAACTTTGTTCATGCTGCCCTACATGTTTCTTGGCATACATACCACTTCTTTAGGAGCTATACCTTTTCAGAAAATAATAAAATTACCTTAACGATACCCTACTGTATTAATTACCCTACTTGCATAATATATTTATTAAATCTACAGATCGCTACTTACATTTCTAAAGTGCTCTTTCCCTTTTACGTTCATTTGCGACTGTCCCTTCCTCACTGGGGAGGTCGTTGATACTGAGGTCCCAAAGTAGATTAAGTCAGCTGTCTACAGATTTATTATTAATATTTAATTTACACTTCAACCTTGAACTCGATTATTTCTCGTCATAATTTAAAATTGATTATTTTAAGCTAAAATGTTATAGAATATAACATATTTTGGGGCTCAGGTTAGCCATGCGAGTTAAAGCGTTGACCTTTATCTCACATGGTAAACCTAGAGTGGCGAGTTCGATTCTTGCCTGGGCAAAGGACATTATTTAGTGACGAAATTCATTAAATGACTCCTAAAATCCCACCCTGGTTAGAAAAGGATGGTAACCTGTAGATAACCCGTCCCAATTAGCCTTAGTTGCAAAAAGTGGATGTTAATAAATAATAACAAAATATAGAATACATGATTGAGGCATTTAATTTAGGTTTTTTTTTACTGTTCTTTTTCTATTTTTTATTATGTGAACATTGTGTTTTATTTTTTGTTTAGTAATATTTCTTTCTTTATCAATTATTTGAGCTTTTTCAAAACTGAAGGTGTGTTTCTTGGAGATGTAATAGATTTTTGGTTTCCGGTTTATTCAGTACAGTTGTATTTTGTTACTGCCTCAAATTATTTTTTTTTAACATTTTTCGAAGTGGTAAGCAAGTCCCATATTGAATGAGCTTATATACTTGGAAAGTTTTTGAGAAATATCACTTTAGTCTAGTCTTAGTGGTATGACCTGGAAACACACTTACCCGTCGAAGTATTCCACTCAAAATGCAGTAGGGCTCGTTGCGAGCTGACTGAAAGCCTGTCAAAGCAGCTGACAGAATCCTCAGGAAGACATAACTGTCAAGGGGAGGCCTATGAAGATATATGACTCCCCTCCATTACATGTGGGCGCCGTATACTGGGATAAGAACATATTTGTTTGACGTAAAATATGTTATAACAATGATTTCCCCCGATAAAGTCTTCGTAAAAGTACATAATTAAAATTTTATTTATTTCTATAGTATTGATAATAGTTTCTTTGGTATTAATGCAGGTTTATGTTTTTATTCGATATTCTACAACTGAATGTTTTTAGGAATTGAATTAACTGGGATTACCCAACTGAGTTTTATTTTACATATAATAGTAGCATAATATAATTTACAAATTGAGTGTAATTATTAGTAAAGCTTCATTAGGATACGCTATTGGATACTCTGAATTTAATGTGGGTACCAATGAACATACTTATGCTTCTATTAAATTAAATAAACAAAATGCATAGTTATATTTCATTAAACTTTTTTTTAAATTAATTTACAATATCTCTGTTCTAAATCATGGGATCGAAAAATCCCATAGAAAATAATTTTGAAGTCATTTCATGGTAAACAAAAAAGATACTAACAATATATTTTTTATCTCTAATTCTGACGAATTCTATTTTTTTACTTCCCCGAACACCCCTTTCCTAATTCGATTTCTATCAAGATGGGAGGAACGGAACTAGACGTCACAATTATCCTAAATATGAAATTTTAAATTATTAAGGCTAGTGATTATTGAGCTATACGACATACGTATAGACGATCTAGCGGTTAGATCGAATTAGAAATTTAAATATTATAAATTGGATGAAGCGCTAATTAGGGCTGCCCTAAGGTACAACGGGTAGAGAAGGATAAAAAAAATAAGTGTAGACCTAAGGGAGGGTCAAAACGGATACTTCATTCCATTTAAATCTGAAAACAGAAACATTTTTGCGCATGAAATACTTTATTTTCTTCGTACAAGAAAGTAAAAACAATTCATTTTTTTAGCCACTTTTGAATATTAAAATTACTTTTTTTACCTAAATGCTGGGGTTTGTGATTTGTTTATTAGCATGTTATTGAGGAGCCACCTTCGAATATTATTTTTTGGAAGGTGAGTTATGTTATTAGGTAATTTATTATTATTTGAAAAAATGAGGCTTCCTGAAACAACTCTATTCAATGCATTTTTGAATGCAGTGGTATAGAAAAAGACAGTAATGCCTAGATTTTTAATACTTATTCAAAAAGACCATTGAGTTTTACAGTACTTGTTAGGCTTCGTAAGAAGATGGTGCCGAACTGAATAAAATGCATTCGAGGTATTCCTGAATGACGATTATAATCAATAATTGTAAAGAATTTAAACATAAACACATCTTTAAGATCTGTGATTACAATCGTAATCATAATCAGGCCACAACAACCTGTGATTATAGTACTGTGTCTAGAATCATCATCTCCTACACATCCAGTATGGAGTTTATATGTTTCATCAATTAGCAAGCTGCCAATATTTTCTCTTGTATACCGAATCTTTAGTGGTATGTTATTTCATTTAAAGTAGGCAATCATCTGTTCATATAAAGTTCTACAATATCATGACATCGTAGGGAAGGAGAATATAGTATATAAAGTTAATGCATGGCATAGTTTTTATTGGTATTAACATTTCTATTATTTAATTGTCATTGTGGAGTTTATTTTCACGTTTATACCATGCGTTTGGAAACTTTGTTAGATTAATCCTATATAGGCCAGGTTAACCCTCGGTTAGGCGCGGGTCATTTCCAAACAAGTCTAGGCGCGGGTCACCTATGAGGTGACGATAGAGAAATATGTTGGTAAAACTGCTTCTTAGGGCAAAAATAGAGTTAAACAAATATGAATACTTATCTGAACAAATAGTAAAACTATTTTATTTTAAAAGTTAGCAAAGTAACACATGAATATGTCTTACAACTATCAAAAATATTAATTCATTTAAGGTAACATGAAGCAATTTATGAACAATGAATTCTTTTGGTACTACTTACTTAGCTACTATAAAATATATATAAAAAAAGTACAATAAGAATAGTTTAGAACTACTTAATCATTTAATTTCTGCAGGAATAACAAATACAAGAAAACATTTAAGATAGAAAAGGAAATTAAAACGTTTCACGTCGAATCTTTTAGTGTCATCTAGTTCAACTTAGGTGAGTTTCTTGCCCAACTTGTTTCACATAAAGTCTTATAAATTCATTCTCACTCATCTGTATGTGCCAGCTAAGTAAAGAAGACCTATATAGGCTTTTATTTCTGGGAAGTCCGTCTCTTTGGCATCCCTCTGCCTAGAAAATTCTGGCTCAATGATTTTTATAAATTCCTTTATACGATACTACAAATAATCGTCTCATCAAAGAGACAGAACCAGCAGTGAAGTTCATTAGTAGCCTCCTTTGCCGCCCCTTTCACTCCCGGAAGGTGTGTCAATAAATTTTGTTTTCCTATTTTACTAATCTATTTAAAGGGGGTTTACTCCACTCAAAACAGTCAACGATCTTTCTGTTCACAGTTCTCAATGTAAAATAATTTCCGTGTGACTGCTCATCCTCCCCATCACTTTCTGAGTCTATTCCTCGTTCTTCCAAGCCGTCTTCAAATTCCGAATCTGTGTCGTTCTGTATGTTATCGTCTTCTTCGAAACGATTCAGTAATGTGTGGTGGAGTCTAGCAATGCCATTTTGATTACTTAAGTCAAAAAATACGTATTCCCTGGTCCATTTTTTCTGAATAATGTTTTAAAAATGCATTGTTAGTAGCGATCACCTCAGAGGTGAATTCCCTTTTTTGTAGGTATTTTTAACTATTCAAAAACAATCAAGGCACTACAAACGACAAATGATAAATATGTTAAATATAGAAATAAAAGAAATTGATATAATTACAATTTTGGTCGCGGTGCACCTGTGGGGTGATTTTAGCACAAGGAACGCACTGTGTACAAACTTCGAAGGTCAAACCAATACTGTTTTGAGGAGGAAGGGATGCTAGAAGCATTGCTGGAGGCGGAAGTCGTTGGGTCGACTCAATCGGAAGCTATTGGAAAAAACCTCAAAGATGCACCTGTCAGGACGCCGGGACTAAAGGAGGGTTAACAATGTCAGTTAAGTTCTCCCGAAAATGCTGGATGGTAGAGAAACCAAATGATAAGGATTAACAAAAAGACCTTGTCCTGTACTAAGTGCAAGCAAAATGCACTTTCAGAGTCAGCGCTCCATCGTCTGTGCCTGATTACAGCTATGTAGACTGGACCAAAACTAGATACTTCGGTGGCAGTCGCCCGGCTGTTTTGGTAGAGGACAAGGCCCTTTTAAATGATCCTGATATGTCAGTTAAGGCGTTGGTCTTAATCTCACTTCTAAACCTAGAGACATCAGTTCACTTGGACCATGTGAATTTATTGAGTGACGCAATCATTAAATAAAATCTTAGTCCACCCCCTGACTAGAGAAGGGCACTAACCTATAGATAACCCGTTGCAATTAGCTTTGGCAGTAGTTATGTTACAGTTTATTAATCTTTTACTTTTTATCTATTAACGTCTACTTTATGCTACTATGGCTTATTGGGTGAATTATTTACAGGTTATCACCCTTTAGTAGCCAGGGTGGGACTAAGGATTTTATTTAACCTACTCGTTACTAAATAAATTCCTATTGCACATGCGGGAATCGAGCTCGTGACTCTAAGCTTACCAAGTGCCTCAAGACCAAAGACCCTTAACTCGCCATCCGTGAGTTCCAGAGTAGCCTATTTACACACCTAATGGTCTATCAAAAATAACCTAATTTTTTAAATGTGTTTCATGAAATCGGTTGTGACTGGCTTATCAGATATTTTAGAATATAAATCGATATACATAAGAAAACATTATTAAGACAAGAACAACCAGGGGAACAAACAGATGTGTATATCTGAACTTGTATCTATTCGGATGTTGGGGGGAGGGGGATGGTATTTATAGCTGCATATGGATGTAAAGCAGGGAGAAGCGTCAATCCGGAATCCCCCCAGACAGAGATTTGCGCGGGTCGGGGGGAACAAGGATGACAGCCGAGGTAGAGGGGAGCCGCCAATGAAGATATACGGTGAGCGGGATGGATAAGGAGATCATGACGTAGGTATTACCTCTGCTGCTCTGGAAATATGGAAGTGGGGACAAATGTGAAAAGTAAAACAGCTCCTAGACTGGGTCTGGAGGGGGCTAATCCCTATCAATATTTCACATTGGCTTCCAACTCCTTCCCTCTCATACCCAGCTGCTTTTCCCTTCCATACCTACAACAATATATACATTGTCAAGTTCCTCAACAACCAATGTCATTTTGGCAAGAGTAGATGATGATAGATTTCTAGCTTGGAAACTGATATTGGCAAAACCTTATCAATATTTCATATTGACTTCCAACTCCACCCCTCTCATGACCAGCTTCGTTTACGTTCTAGACCTGAAACAATGTCCTCCTTGTTATGTTTCTCACTACGCAGTGGCATTTGGAAGGGGGGAGTTGCTGAAGATCAAGTTGAAGTTTGGATGCTGGCATTGGCTAAATCCTATCAATATTTCATTTTGGGTCCCACCGTCTTCTCTTTCAAACTCAGTTGAGGAATCCTTTCAATACCTACAACAATGTCGTTCTTGTCAAGTTTTTCAATAAGCAGTATCATTTGGACAGGAGTAGCCGAAGATTAAGTTGAAGGTTTTGTGGTGGTATTTACCAAATCCTATCAGTATTTTATTTTGGGTTCCAGCACCTTTCATACCCATTTGAGGTATCCCTTCAATATCTATAAAAATGTCCATCTTGTCAAGTTTCTCACTACGCAACGTTCTACGGGTAAGAATGAACGAAGATTAAGATTGTGTTGTATACTCACGCTGGTAAATCCCTATCAATATTATACATTGGGTTCTTTTTTCCATTTTTTGGCACTATACATATTCCTTCCATACTTAATCAATATCTTGGTTTTCATGTAGATCTCGTACCAATGCCATTGGGACTAAAATGGATGAACGTAAGGTGCCATTTGAGTTCTATACTAATATTGGCTAATCTCTTTCAATATTTCAAATTGGCTTCCACCTCCTTCCCTGTCATGCCTAACGTCGTCATTCCTTTCCATTTATACAAAATGCTAACCTTGTCCAATTCCTTTTGAATCTCTGCCAATGTCGATACGTGGATCAAGATTATTCAATAGCTTGAATAAATCGTATTGGCTAATATTTCAAAGTGGGCACTAACACCTTCCTTTATCAGACTCTTTCTCTGTCCGTATTATCATCAGGTCAAGAACCTCTTGAACCTATTCCATTAAGGACTTACATATCATGTCAGTCTGATGTGATTTGCTCTTTTTTACGTACTCCGTATACACATGTTGGAACATTAGAAGTGTGGTGACAGGCTTTATATGCATATACGTAGTCGTGTATAGTTACATTTAGATGATGTTGAGCTTGAAGTATCTGGGCCTTTCCCAACAAATAATCCTTTGTAGTCTATTTAGAGATGGCTCGTGGAAGCTAATTGATGATAGTCGATAAATAGTTAGAAAGCGTATAGAGGATTTTATTTTCGAGTATAATAGAACAAAATCAATAAAGATATGTGTGAGTCTTTGGTATCTGTTGCAAAAGCAGCGGAAAATGAGACCTGAGCATTGTTAACGACATCCCGTGAGGGGAAAAATAGAGGGGAACAGAGAGGGAGCGCAGAGAGAAGTAACAAAAATGAAAGAAGGAGGAAAAGAGAGGGAGGGGGTGATAGCAATAAGAATATATGAGGTAGAAGGGTGGCTACGTGCGGGCTAGGACCACACCCAAAATAAAAATCTTTATTCTCCTCTAGGTTCATGAAACAAGGATGTGGCAGCCCCATGGGGAAGACCACTCGCCCCTGGTCAGCCGGAAGGGCTTATATACGAGCTACTTTATCACATTTCTACACTTTTTATTTAGGCTTTCCCCACTTCCTTCGCGGCCCTGTCTCCCTCTCTATTCCTCCACACACTATCTGATAACTTCCTTTCTGTTCCTCCGTTCCTTCTGATGTCTTCCCCACTATTCCTAGCTAATAACTTTGCTCTTCTCACTCTTGCGCAACCATTTTACCTTACTGTTTTGAGTTCTATATGTTCCGTATAACCTTAATCGAATTCCTCTCTCCCAGGGACAGCTTAAACTAAGATTTATCATATGCAGATGATGTCATAGTGTGTTACACGCCTTTATCTGCACTTTCGACCTAACAATGTATACTCATACGCAAACAACACTTGCCCCGAGTTTAAAACGAGATGTCTAGTGATGTACTAGCTTAAAGTAAACACAACAATAGTCGACATATGGATTACATAGCACCAGAAACCCATACCAGTAATTCATACATTATTATTATTAGCATACCTAAT
Source organism: Riptortus pedestris (assembly GCA_019009955.1). Classification (NCBI taxonomy): domain Eukaryota; kingdom Metazoa; phylum Arthropoda; class Insecta; order Hemiptera; family Alydidae; genus Riptortus; species Riptortus pedestris. Next base: position 39,028,448 of record CM032230.1, read on the forward strand.
GTGAAAATCGTGTGAATTGAAGTGAGGGTTTTCTAAATCATACAAGCAAAGAAAATACAAATCACTCTTAATATTTTGGTTAGAACTAAAAGTGAAAAACGCATAAGAACATCGTTAAAAATATACCGTTGGTTAATGATACTATTGAATATGGGATATATTTTTATTTTACTTACAGGCTCTATTCTGGTCTTAAAGAATATAAAGTCGAATACAAGTTATGAATAATAATTTCAAGAAATCAGACCAAAACAGTTAATATTCATAATATATCAAGAAAAGTTCACGAAACAAAAAATCGAAAAACCAAAATGTATAGATACACATGTATAATATAACATTTTTTGATCCGACGTATATTGTAGGAAATATTTGTGATTGTTGGGTTTATCCAATCATCCTAGTCTGAGTCCTTCAAATGTCCATCGATCCTAGTTTGTGGATGGGAAAGAGTGTCTTTAATATTTTATATATAGACCGTTATAGATCTAGTGATTTTTATTTATATTTGATCGTTACCAAAATCTTTAATTAAGCTTTTTGAAATACTCCACGGAATGAAACCGATGATATAAAAGAATATAAATCCGTTATTGTAAGGCGTCAATGAGCAATAGTTTTAATCATGTTATTGTTATATTTGCTATAAATCAAATATTAAGAGACTTTTTATATTTTCTTCATTAATCCTTCGATTTTCTGCTAAAATACCACATTATTTTTTTAAAAAAAAAACACAAAATCTTATGTTCGGTTAAAATTTCAGATTTTCTTTACTTCGGGATATTTTTAAGAATGAACTATAGTGAAGAAAGATGTCTTTACAAAATAAATTGGGTATTTTAAATAGCATATTAGCACAGATACGAGGTTATTCGAACTCTAGTGCTGGAAGATGGAGGGTATGGATCAGGATAGTAGAACAAGGTCTTAATCGTTTGCAATGAATGTGAAGAATTAAGGTTTTTTTTACAATGATCCTATTAAGACATTCGTTTAGAATTAATTTAAGATAGCAAAAGTTTTTTAATTTTCATAAATTTAGTACTCATAGTGAAGTAATGAATGACCTTTATTAATTCACTTCACTATCTATTTGGTGGAAGGTAAGATAAACATAAATTCAGCTGGCGTTTAAAATCATTTTATTCCTCATCAAGTTTCTTCGTGTCCAGTTGACGCCGCATCAGGAGATTCCTAGGGAAATTCATATTTCAAAAACACTAATCATCTCATAGATTTTTATAGGTTTAGTATATATATGTAGAACGCTAAGTAAGAATTGTATAAAGCTTTCAATGAAAAATGCTTAAGAAATTTAATTTAATTAAAAAGAAATTTGGACTTTCTGTAATTTAAATATGAATGAGGAAATTTATCATATAATGCTTCATTGCCCTATTTAATCCTCTATCAGAGAACAGTATTTACCATCCATCCAACAGCCAACTGATATTTCACTACTCTATAGTATTTTAGATAGTGCAATTAAAGAATTTAATATTAACATATTTAAATATTTATGAAATAAGTCTAAAAATCCGCAAATCTTCTCTGAGTGATATCAAGAAACAACCAATCGCTTTCTGTTCTTCTCTTATTTTTTTATTACTGTTATGCCTATGTATTAGTAAGAACAGAGACCATGATAATGCTGATAAGTTTAATAAAACTATTATGTTGAAAATATAATATCAGGTTCGAACAATAAAATACATATGACACTCATTAGATTAGATTTTTCTACATATGTCAACGTAAATACTAGTCAGTTATACTCAATTCTAATTCTAGTTGGGGCTCAGGTTAGCCATACGAGTTAAAGCGTTGACCTTTATCTCACATGGTAAACTTAGAGTGGCGAGTTCGATTCTCGCCTGGGTAAAGGAAATTATTTAGTGACGAAATTCATTAAATAACACCCGAAAATCCAACCCTGGCTAGAAAAGGGTGGTAACCTGTAGATTACCCGTCCCAATTAGCCTAAGTTGCAAAAAGTGGACATTAATAAATAATAATAATAATTCTTGTTCGTAACATGTATATGCATAAGGTATTAAGAAATAATTAACACAGAATTACTAATCTCATTATAAACTGCTCAAAAATGAATAGGGATATTGGTAGGTTTTGTGATATTTATGGGGCCTAGCATATTTTTTTTAATTATAAATATCATTAATATTTAATAGAAATTATTGTCTTTTCCCCCCATAAAAAAATCATTTAATTAAGGTCGATTTAATTAAAATTAATAGGATAAGAAAAAAATAACCAATATCCCTATTCATTTTTGAGCAGTATAGTAAGCAATAAATATATAAAAAAAATATAGGTAGCAGCTTTCGACGGACCTTATAGTTACTTTAAAAAGTCCTACGCTTTAGATCTTGATGTTTATACTCTCTTTGGAAGTTGTTCTTCTCCTTAAGAACGTTTGGTTAGTTTATTATACAATTTATTATACTTTCTATTGCCTAATATTTCAACAGTCCATATGACCTTCTGCTCCATAAAACCAAGTGTAAACACACACAGTCTAACTCTTGCGAGTGAGCGAGATCGCCTTGACTAGTTACATCGGGTAACATTCTCGGTTTAAAACGAAAGGCCAGTCCTTGTAGTTGGGGAAGGGTGTAGATCTAGAAGGGACAAACTAACGTCGGAGCTAATCCACAGGTGCGGTGAGGCAGTAAAACTGTAACTGTGGAAGTAGCCACCCGCTGCCACACAATTACAGTGAGTCGTAAAGGAGACTCCAGTCTCCACTGTAAGTCCTTTATCGCTTTCGAATAGCCCCGCAGTACTCCTGGCTCTTACCTTACAGGCCTGTAAATCATTTGAAAATGTTCAAAAAGCAATTTTCAATTCTGCAAATGTTACCTTTCAACGATTTCACAAGTCTTTCTTTATATCTTTCATCGGTTTACAAAATTATTATTTTTATTTACTGTTTAGCTGCTACGTAGCTGCCTCGCAACTCTGGTGGTTGACATTCTCATCAGATTATGCAAGTAGATCTACAATTCTTATAGATTACCAACAATCTTAAAAAAACAAAACAAAACAAATTAAATTTATAGGGATTATAACTACACAATGCATTAAATCAAAAAATATATTTATACACATGTTTTCCCACCCGGCTTTCTGCTATAGTGGTCATTATTCCAAAATCTAAAAAAAAAATCGCCACGCAGGAGCTGTGTTAACTAAGTAGATTTCCCACGTGACGTTTTCCAGTAGATAAATCTACCCAATAACACCTGTAGTAGTAAGGTATCTCTAAACCTATTCAAGAGGGACGAATAGTTATGGAAACGGCCGCCAGAGCTCTCGGCGGAAATTCCCGAACATAGACGACTCCTGCAATGCAGAATACAAATGCAAATATCTCAGTTAATATTCAAGATACAGAATAAATGTATAGAACAATATTTATAGTAAATGTAATTTGAAATAAGATTGATTCTATACAATGTTTCGATCCGACGCATAATAATGGAGATATTGTGAATTTTCAAAAATCCCCCTTCTAAACCTCCCCCCTCCCTCCCACTGGTCCGATTTCAGCCATTAATGAACTTGATCTTCCTTTTTACATAAAACGATTAAATTCCGAGTTTGGTAACGATCAAACAAAAATTGCGACCGCTAGAGCGTTAACAGACAAATATATATATATATATATATATATATATATATATATATATATATATATATATATATATATATATATATATAATATATATATATATATATACAGGGTGTCCCCAAACCAAACGGCCAAACTTCAGGGATCGATAGAGGATCGAAAAACTAAGAAAAAAGTCCTCTGGCATATGCCTCGTTTTCGCTTCGTTTTTGAGAAAATCACAAAAAACTGAAAATAGTTGTGCAAAAAGTGTATTTTTTTCCCCTTAAGGGAAATCTGCTAAAATTCAATGAGACCTGAGTAGGAGGGTGGGGGGGGGGGTTAATGATAACCGAAAACTAAAAAATGAAAATATCTCAGTTAATACTAAAGATAGTGAATAAACGTAAATAAAAACTTTTATTGAACACTACATTTTCAATATTTGTTTTATACAATTATTCGATTAGATGCATAATAACGGAGATATTCCGTATTTTCGAAATTCTCCCCTCTAAACTCCCCTCCCCCTCTCTCCCATTAACGAATTCTACCTATAGTTTTGTATGAAACACTTATTATCAATTTTGGTCATCTTATGATCAAATAAGAATTACGACCGCTACAGCGGTAACAGACAAGTATATAAAAATTTGAGTTAACCTCATTTTTGTCATCTCCTAGGAAGAATCGATGGACATTTGATGAAATTTTTCAAAACTCGCTTCATGAGTACGGACCTTAATATCTAATTTCCTTTAAGGAAAATATGCTAAAACGCTAATTTTCCGAGTCCAAAATAGAAGAGCGGACTAAAGGAACATATGGACCAACAAAGCAGACTACGAAGCCATTATGTGGAAATCAATGGTCAATAAATAAAATATATATTTTTTTAAATAATACAAATGAAGTATAAAAGAAAACAGTAGCAGTGAGGGGTGAGAAAATGAACACTTCTTATAGATCATTAAATCCTCCAATTTTTCAAAGATAATGAACTATGGAGTTTATGCAAGTTGTATCATTTGAAATCATTTCTGTTGAGTTGTCGTAGGAATAAAGTATATGTCTGGTTGTTAGCTGAGCGTAACAAGTCTCACAGTAAGGTTTATCGATTTTCGTCTACTTATCTATTTGCTATTTTCGATTTGAAGTCTGGTTAGGACTGCTTCTTCGCGAGCTGGGTAACCAGACATGAATTGTGCCATCCCAGTTCATATCAAACCAAAAGAAAAGCTCCTCTTTTCCTCATCTATATCTGTTATACTCCTAATTAGCCTATGTTGCAAAAAGTAGACGTTAATAAATAATAATATTATCTGTTATACTGGATGTTTAGCAGATGAATTCATTTATAAATAACTTAGAAGATGAGTACGTTCAGAAGACATTAATTTTGTTTTCTTTTAAATGTTTTCTAACAACACACACGTTACATTAATATCAGTATTTTTTCCATTTAATGAGAAACAATCTCAGTTGATTTTTTAACGATTTAAATAATATGAGCTTCAGATTTATTTTCAGTTTGCCTTTAATCATATATGGAAACACAGCTTTATATATTTTTTTGAAGAATGAAGACCCCACATTTATTTGCCAATGGTTCATAAATTGGGATATTCAAAAATTAAGTATATTGATATTTTACCACGCTCACATTGCGTTTCATGAAAAATTATATTAAACGGAGAAACATTTGTTTTAGGAGAGAAAACTGCCCCTCAGTAGAGTTCATTCAAGACAACGGTGTACCGGAAGAGAGCGTAGTTAGTTAGTTCTTTCCTTTTTTTCATAGACTTAAAACCTCGTCTCGACCTCAATGAAAAACTCCTTAAGGCGTGCTCAATGTCGATGACCTAGTCATTTATTCTGCAAGAGAATCAGACGATATAACAAGCACTGCACTTCAAGCTACAATAAACAGGGCTAATTCTTGGTAAAGAGGGTCACGGATCTGCGATCTCTAAAAAAAAAAAAAAGTGTGTCACGCAGGGTCTGCGTAAACTAAGCAGATTTCCCTCGTGTTGTTTACTAATAGATAAATCTACGTACTGGTAACACAACGCCACCGTGAATAAATACAAACGGAAATAAGAAATGTTTCATTCAATTTTAATAACCTGCCGACAGGAAGCGTTAGGTTAGAAATGTAAACAAACGGGTCTGCCCGCTTCACACCGGAAAGAAAAACAATTACTGAAATATATCAGAATATAACATATTAATATTATTGAGAACTATTTACTATATCTAGTACTGTAATTAATAATGAGTCAGAATAATTGTTATCTCATTCAATCAAATTTTAGTAGTCCAAAACCTTAAGACGGGGGGGGGGATCACCGGGACATATTTGCATGTATCTCGTATAATAAAGGTCTCTTGAATACAATTTTTGGTATTTAAACTTCGAATAATGTGATTTATTATGTAGCAGAGTATTGTTTATGTAACATGTGTAGAAGTGGCGGTTTGCTGATGGCTGAAAACTGAAAAATGCAAATATCTCGGTTAATATTCAAGATAGAGAATACATGTATATAACAGTATTTATAGTACATTCAATTTGCAATAAGATTGATTCTATACAATTTTTCGATCCGACGTATAGTAACGGAGATATTTCTAATTTTCGAAAATCCCCCCTCTAAACCCCCCCCCCTCCCACTGGTCCGATTTCAGCCGTTAACGAACTTGATCTTCCTTTTTACCTAAAACGATTAAATACCGAGTTTGGTGACGATTAAATAAAAATTGCGACCGCTAGAGTGTTAACAGACAAATATATATATATATATATATATATATATATATATATATATATATATATATATATAATTTTGAACGGACCTCATTTTCGTCATCTCCTGGGTAGGATCGATGGACATTTGAAGAAATTTTTCGAAAATCGCATCATGAGTACGACCTCAATAGCTGATTTCCCTCAAGGGAAATCTGCTAATAGAAATGTCCTTCTGTCTTCCCAAGAATAGATAATCCCACTTCTGTTGTGATGAGAAGGCCTCCAATAATAGCTATGTGGACTTTATACATTTTTTTTAAGGCTAAATTGGATATATCACATTGAAAAGATGAATATGCTATAAATCACTTAATTCTCTGAAAATTTGTTACCTCTACCCCATGGGGTACTAATGATATCTTGGACCGTATCGGGAGCTTAGGGTAAAAATTATTCTACTAATCAAAAATCTTAAAACTCTGGGCCAAATTCCTTATTTACTGATTTTTTTTTATTTATTTATTTATTAACGTCCATTTTTTGCAACTGAGGCTAATCGGGACGGGTTATCTACAGGTTACCACCCTTTTCTAGCCAGGGTGGGATTTTAGGACGTTATTTAATGAATTTCGTCACTAAATAATTTCCTTTGCCCAGGCGAGAATCGAACTCGCCACTCTAGGTTTACCATGCGAGATAAAGGTCAACGCTTTAACTCGCATGGCCAACCTGAGCCCCAGACTCATTTTCATTCAAATGTAGCATTAAGCTTATTTATATAGTCTGGCAAGAAGCCCCGGAAAGAAATCAGATAGCGCTGAGCTATTATACTTCTATTAAGTGTTCAGGTTCAAACAGATTGAAGAAGTACTACAGCCACTCAAATCATATGAGAAGTAGCTGACACTCACACTATTGAAAAACATACAAAATATCCCTTTCTGTTGCTTTAGGCCAAGCAACATTTTCAAATTTGTTTACAAGAAAATTTCTTCGGATGGACAAAAAATGTGTGTATCATTTTGTCTGTAATAGTCTAAGAAACATATTTAAAAGCAATCTAATTTGATTGAACTATGCAACTGAATTGATTGCTATAAATATGGGTAAAACAAAATTTCTCAAGTAGATAATAGGACAATTAACTTTGTGACTTCCTCTTATTGTTTACAGTCACCGATTTCAAATTACCCTTTCTTGGTAAATATAATAGAAAAACTGCAAGAATTAAAGAAAAATATCACATTTCTTTGGATTCAAGAACATTGCTGAATTAAAGAAAATGAAGGGGTCTATTTTTTTTAATATAGAAAAAAAGCTACCCCTCTTAGTAAATATAATAGAAAACCTGCAAGAATTAAAGAAAAATATCACATTTCTTTGAATTCAAGAACATTGCGAAATTAAGGAAAATGAAGGGGTCCATTTTTTTAGTAAAAAAGCAACAGAAATGAAGTGAGAAATGCATGCATATTAAGTGAGGTCATATGAGTTATGTTTATTTTATTGCCTCTCTTCATAGATCAATTAAAGTCATTAAATTACTAGATTATTCTTATTATTAATATCGTTCTAAACAAAAAATAAAGTATTGTATTGTATTATAGTGAAAATATCCAGATAGCCACAGCCCCTACAAAGCAAACAGACAAATAATATAAACATTTAAATTTTATGTATATAAATGTTTCAAACTGCTAAAAATCCTGGTTTTGGGATTTATCCGTTTCGATTCAAGCTTTGAAAACATTCTTGAGAAATGTTATCAAATCAACTAGCACATCAGCATAATTCCATCAATGTATTGTAATCATAAGGGAAAACAATGCCTTGATTACAAGATTTTACTACAAAAGTTTGACTATTTTTGGTTTGGGAAATAATAACCTGCAGTTCATCCGTTTTCTAAATATACATTAGGTACAGGTTGGAGAGGCGACAGTCTTGAGGGTTAATTTTTCCAGCGAGGTTAGAAAGACTATTTAACCCTTGTACGGTTCATTAGTATCTCTTTGTCAAGGCAGCATCCGAACCTCATCCGCTCCTCTCCATGAGAAGACTGAGTAAATAAATGACACGAAACTAAGTAGATGTATGAGGTTCTTACTTTGTTAAATGACTATATATATTAACCTTTTCACGCAACAATGCCTTCAAGTCACATTATATACCTTTTTTTCAGGATTCAAAAGGAAAAACGATTCATTTTTAAAATCTTATAACCTTTTTTTTTGTTTTTGTAATTTGTAAAAATAAAATGCCTTCAGGCCGCATTCACTACTTTGTGATTTACTAACAGAATGATGAGTGGGAGTTATCTTGCAGAAATCTAAGTTCATCAATGTCATATGGGTTTTATGAAAAAACAAATGTATATAACAAATTGAGTTCATTGAACGTTTTTAAATATTAAAAAGTGATTCAGTTGCATAAAATACAAGAACTTTTACTTCACATTTCTGGCTGTCAACGTCTCTTTCTTTACTGTAAGTAAAAGAAAATGCCTGAGTCATATTGAATTATTTATTCTAGTGGTAATACTAACATATTAATATTTATATGTAATTCTGATGGTGAATTATAACTATTTTAGCATGACGACGACGTGTAACACAGGTATAACATATACTCTTTACAAAAATTGTGTTATGGACTGATAATAGTCGTGACCTAAAATATAATGAACACGAGGACACCAAGTTCTCATAAGATTGTGGAAAGAAAAGAGATTATTTCGGAAAATCACCTCATTTTGACATTCAATCTCTATTTTTCCCTTAGTACACACCCTATGTAGTAACACATGAAAAAGAACTGTATACACGTTAACGATTTAAGCTACGATGAATTAATAAACAGCTTAAGAGAAAATCGTGTCAGTGGGGATGTAAAATTGCTGATGGCTGAAAAATAAAAAAAAAATAATACAAATATCATTTTCGAGTGAAAATATATAATATGATGAAGTTAATGAATAACTTTAACAGCACCTTACTATTTAAAGAAGATTGGTTATGCAATATTTTTCAACCGGGCCCATAAGAATGGAGATTTAATTTTTAAATTTCATTTTTACCCCTTCTTTAAATTTGCATTACTTGTGGCACGACTTCGACCATTAACTGACATTTCCAGCTTTACTTGATTTTTTTAAATATCTGTTTTTGATGTTATCTAATTTTTCCTCATGAAAATCTGCGAATATCTTATAGTTAGCACACAATAACTTTTTTTGTAACAGAATTATTGTTTGTGTATTATAATCAATTGGTTCCTCTACAGTCCAGCATTGAAAAATACTTTTTTTTTTCGCTGTAGATGTCCTATGAATTCATCCCAATACTCCACCAAATGTACTGAAGGAATCATCATAGATCCTATGAAAAATGTTTCCTATAATCCAAGCTCCGCCAATAGAACGTCATTTACAAAGTATGATTGGACTGAAGTCTCCTACAAACAATCCTAGAATAAAAATAATATATTGTTTAGATAGACATTTAGTAATATCTCACAACTATAGTTGCCACAAGTACTGAACTAAAAATAATAAATACACATATACTTAAAAAAAATAAATAGCTTACTCCGTTAGTAAACAATACTAAATTTAAGCTTACGAACTGTACGTAATCAGAGATATTTTTGAATATGCCAAAGCGAATAATTTTCCTGAAAGTATATAGCATTTCAATAGAATTTTATATTTAAGTTCAAGTATTAATCTTCGTTGTGTTTACTTAATGTATCTTATTTCGAATCTTTTCTTTGTAAATGTTTTAGATTCACATATAAAAAAAAACACACATTCTACATGTCGTGAACAGATTTCACGTCGTGTACATCATATTAGTGTCGTGTATACCCATATTACGATGACTGTACTATATCAGTAGAACAATATTTGGATTATGTTGGACAATGTTTTAGTTAATTGAGTTATCATTGTACACCTAGATTTAATTAATTATACGATGAGATGAGCAAGGTAGGGGACTTGGATATACCGAGCCATCTCCCAAGAACTTATTATTCATACGTTTCGTAATTTAAATTTTGCTTCGTATTATTATTATTGTTGTTATTTTTTTTCTACGATTATAATGATCTGACAAGGCACAGGTGGAAACCAATTTTTACGAGATAATCAACTCAAATAGATGATCTCATTTGTTTAGCATTTTTAAATTTATGATAAATATTTAACTATACCTACACATTTAAATGTCCTTCTTTAATATCATAATGATAAGAATTAATTAATTAAATACATTTAATTTGTTGGAAAAAACACTAATAAACGAGATGCTTTTTAGCTGAAATTATCTACGTTGAAATAGTTCATTAGTTCGTTATAGAAACTGTAATTATTATATTCACTTATATTTGAAATTGATCAGCTTAAAATTGCTTTTTTATACAATAGCAAAAATTCTTTTTATTTCCTCCTCATTTTTTTAAAAAAAATATTTTAATACGTTCATTGTACAAACGTTCCTCGTTTTAAATCATTATATGAGATTTCTTTATCAACCCCTATGTTGAATCAGTAAGGGGATGACTAATCTCTCGTCTTCGGAATGCTGGGTAGCGCATTCCTTTGGTAATGCATCATCTCCAATCTCACCTTTCAATTACTTAATTCTAATATTTTCCTAATTTCTATAGTAGCTGTACCAATGTCCCTTCAGGATTACCAGAGTGTATAGAAGCATGCATTATAGCATAATCATTTAGCATATATCCCATCCATTTTTAAACACAGTCCACGAATTTCCTTGTCTGTAATGAACCCCGTTGGATCTATTCTTTTCTTCTGTTGTTGTCGGGCTCGTTGGGGGAAATCAAACTGCTTTAGTTTGACGATGTTTCGATTTAATTTATTATCTTTAACAAGGCAAACTGAGTACTGCAATTAAGTCAATAGATGGAGATAGTTCAGTGATGAAATCAGTCTGTAGAATCAACAGTTTTAGTTCTACAGTCTGTTTTCGTAGCTGTGCCGTCTATGTCTCTCCTCAAAATAGTTTTTACATATTTTTTTTTTTTTTTTGGTTTTTGACGATACAGCAGTTTTTAGTTTTTGAAGAGTAGATGATCAGTCCTTGATAAAGGTAATCAATTATACCGAAAAGTCGGAAAGCTGAAGTAGTTTGATTTCACACTGTATGAACCATATAAGAAAAGGATAGTTCTCCATCCGTTGGAAAATCCACGCACAGGGAGCATGGGAAATCTTTAAACTGACTTGTATGGGACCTATATTGTTCATTATTTGAAAGAGATCTATAAATTATTTTCCAAGCCAATTTTTATCAGATACATAGTTTCACCATGACGTGTGTACGTTTCTCATATAGCTCAAAATCGGCTGGCTTAAGAATGTTGAGTTTTCATATTTGGGGTTGTTGAAATATTCGGGAAATATTGGAATATATGAAATAGTTGTGCACCTTTCCATTTGATCGACTTGCAGAGAGGGAAGGTTTAGAAGAAGTTTACAATTCGTCTTCATGGACTGGAGATCGAAAATAAATTGTGCAGGACCTTTATTGTTTTCATGTATAAATAATAAAGGTAATTATCGGTTATCGGGAGGCTACCAATTCAAAGACGATTATTAAGTCATAATTAAAATAAAACTACTTTATTATTTAAAAAGTTATTAATTAGCCAATGCTTAGGAACTAGATATCACATCAAATGCACTTTTAAATGAAATGGAGCAAAGCATTGTTATATTAATTTTTTTATTATTTATTAACGTCCACTATAGCTAATTGGGACTGGTTACCTACCGGTTACCACCCTTTTCAGACTAGGGTGGGAGTGAGGATTTTATTTAATGAGTTCGTCACTAAAAAAATTCCTATTGCCCAGGCGGAAATCGAACGTCACTCTAGGTTTACAATGTGAGATTAAGGAGAATGCTTTAACTCACAAGGCTAACCTGAGCTCCGTATTAGGAGTACAGGAAGTCATGTGGATTCCAAATCATTTTTTTTTTTACTACAATAAATAACAGTTTCCCTTGCATATGGTAGCACCAATCGGCTACGGCAACCCAAACTCACCTTTTTTTTTTTTTTTTAAACCTTAAGAAATACAGTTCCTTGACACTTTAAGAGTTTAATACTAGCTGGCTTATTGTTTCATATAGGGTGACGTAGAAAGAGATGCAGGCTAGTAAAACCTCCTTGGCCATACATTTCAATCTTCCTTGTCAACCCCGGGCGACCCTCGGTTAAAAAAAAGGCCCGAGACCCGACGGCTAAGAGCTGCTCCATCAGCCTATTATACCATGGTCATCTGTCATTGGAGTGGTCTCCGCCTTTTTCAACTACTCTTTGGTCAATACTCTCCCCCTACTAGTAAAGCCTCCTACGAGAAGGGCATTTTTTCACGGGCCGGGATCATTGGGGGCCTTTCCGTCTTATCATCGTCAAGAGTGTCTTGCAGGGGGTTGATAATCGATGATGAAGTTAAGCAAGAGGGTTCCTTCTAGGGGAGCTGTGATTAGTGTGCAGTCTGGGTGTAGCTCCATAGCTTTATCAAAGTGTTTAGGGGTGATAAAATTAATTGTGGAATGATTTAACATAATAGACAAAATTCCGTCACGCAGGGGTTTCATTAACTAACCAGATATCAAAGGTATCTGCACTTATCTCAAAAAATAAAAGTTCAATGAGAACAATATTTGGTATTTAAGCTACAAATAATGTACTTCTTGGTATAACAGCTTATTGTAAATAAGGCACTAGTAGGAGGGGGATTTAATCCCCCCGGCCGAAGCCTAAAATAATGAAAATATCTCGATTAATAAACAAAATAGAGAAAAAAAAAAACATACATAACATCACTTATCGAGCATTACATTTGCAATAAGATTGGTCCTATACAATTTTCGATCCGAGGTATAGTAACGGAGGTATTTCAAATTTTCGAAATTCCCCCTTTAAATCCCCTCCCCCACTTGTCCGATTTCAGCCACTAACGAATTCGATCTTTCTTTTACATAAAAAGACTACGGATCGAGTTTGCTAACGATCAAACAATAATTGCGACCGCTAGAGCGGTGACAGACAATTATATATATATATATATATATATATAGAGAGAGAGAGAGAGAGAGAGAGAGAGAGGAAGAGACGGACCTCATTTTCGTCATTTACCAGGTAGGGTCGATGGACATTTGAAGAGAAATTCGAAAATTACGTCATGAGTACGACCTAGCAGTTTTCCTTAAGTAAAATCTGCTAAAAAATACAAACATCTCCGTTAATAATCAAGATAGTGGAAAAACGCAAATAACAACACTTATAGGACATTTATTTTGGAATAAGAATCGTTCTCTACACTTTTTCCATCCAGTATATAATAACGAGATATTTCGAGTTTTTTATATTCCCCCTTTAGACCACCTCCTCTCTCCTGCCCGACTTCAGCCTTCAGACCTTATCCTTTATTTTTACATAAAACGTTCAAATATCCAGTTTGGTATCGAAGATAAAAAAAAAATACGAGAAATTAAACTAGAGCGGTAACAGACCAACATACAGATAGATATGTATATTTGTATAGCAGTATTCATGTCGCATTTTCAAAACATTTCTTCAAATATTCACCTATTGTGTAGGATCGATGGACATTTGAGGAAATATTTTGAAAATGCGACATGAATACTGCCTCAATAGCTAATTTCCCTCTAGGAAAATCTGCGAATAAATTTAGCTGGAGGAATAAAATAACTAACTACCACGGATAAGAAACTTGTGATTTCATTTCAACATATATTCTCTATTTCTAAGTCCTAATTCGATGAGTAGAAGTGAGAGTTTACTGAAGGTTGTAGGAGAAAGCACGAATAACGCACTGAATATTTGAGTTACGAGAAAATACACAGATCAACAATTGTAGTGCATCCATAGTTTTAAGAATGTTTGCGCACCATTTTTGCCATCTCCTAGCGTATCGTTGAACCAAAACCAACCTGCAATCACGTTGGCACTTCGGGCTAAGTGCAGTTAAGATATTTCCTCCATGATGCTCCTTGCTATTATAGACTGTATGCCATATCGATACGGCAGGGCTTTTGAAAGGTTGGAAGCAAGGATTATCGTTAATATTTTCTTTAAGCAGTCCCCTATGGATGGAAAGCAGAAGTATGTAGAGGGATTTAGGATAATCAAAGAAGTTCGTCATCCTTCGGGCCGTCAGAATTATTTACTCACAAGTCTTAGCCTTTCCACAAGCGCCGAATTACTAACGCACTCTTGCAGTGAACCAATGTAATATCCCAGCGTTCCCCCATTCAAGTACCACGTTCAATGTTCCTTAACAATGGGAAATACACCCTATACGATATCAATGGCTCAGTTGTCTCAAAACATAAATTAATGAACGTAGCTGGAAGATGGTTTGGGAACTTTTGCATTAGGATATCAAAGGAAAATATTCTTGTAAATGCTCGAGGAAAGGGAATCATTGATTCCTCCCTTCTGGGAGTTCCAAGGAAGCAATCTCAAAAGGATTCATCGCCGCACTCATTGAGAATAATCCAAACCCTTCGTCATTATCATACACAACTTTCTCTCCGAGGGCCTGTTTGAGTTCTGTTAGAGAGAGAGAGAGAGAGAGAGAGAGAGAGAGAGAGAGAGAGAGAGAGAGAGAGAGAGAGATGGAGTGGGGCGAACTCCAACTTTAAACTTAATAACTCTCTTCGCTCCTTAAGCCCCGCTAAGTCCATCCCTCCCGATGCAGAAATTACTAACTTCTAGATAAATACCAAGCCGCCCCTCCCCTCCCTTCTTCTCGGTATAAATTAAAATATTATCCGGCAACCCTTCGGGTCCCGACCGACGAGAGAGAAATGAGTTCCTTTGTATTCTAATTTTCGCCCGGGAGTTCTCCTCCCTCTCCCGGAGTTTCAGAACTAATGCTTTATTATACAAATCACTTCCCTTATTAAAAGGAACTCTCCAAAGCGATGAGATAGACCCTGCCTCTCTCTCTTCTTCCCTCCTCTATAAGTCTTGGAGGAAAGTTTTCAACTCGACTGATTTAGGACCAATCGATAGTAATTAATATTTTAAATTTGTTAATTCCTTTTATATTGATTGCCGCTGCACTTGTGTTATAATTAAGTTTTGGAAAGGCGCTTCTAATGGCTTCGGAGGAGAAACTTCTGAGGATTAGTTCAATTATGTAGTAGCTTACAGATAATTACATTTTCGACGACTTAATTTTAACTTTGTGTTCACGAGATTTTACATTCTTACTAATAGAAATAAATGAGTCCGTACATGCCTCCACACTGTTGTTGCTGGATAAAACCATAACTAAAACGTAGACCAAGGCAAATAAAGAACTCTTACTGGTCGAAAACGTAATTGCTCAAACGATCATATCTGGAGGTGTCTTTCTGAAAAAAAAACCTATTGTACACTTACAACTTCGATTTTGTCAAAATGAGTATTTTTAAAGACGCTTTCGTTTCCAAATTTCGAACTGAACTTAGTTGAATATAACTGAGATTCTAGAGAATTTCGATCATTGAATTTGAAATTATATTGAGTAGCAAGTGAGACTGCCTTAAAATTGTTTTTAGTAAGAAGCTGTGATAATAAAACAAAAACCTTTATTATCGTTCTGTGTAAGGTAAGCTTACTTGCTGTTTAAAGTCTACCTATTAAAAATAATGGACATATCTTTCAATATTTAGGAATCCCACGCTACGCACTAATTGTTGCGGGAAATAAAACCAATATAAGGTACTATGGGGAAGTTTCAAGTGCAAAAGAATATTACCTATTTGATGTCTGCAGTTCATGCTTTAGCAAGACCAATACAATGAAATCTTTATTTTTAGATATTGGAAAATGTAGAACAAAAACCTGGCCCATATGGTTTACATATGAAAATGTAAGGTGCTGAAAAATTATGTTAATATTTAATTGGTCTATCAAACAACGTCTGATCTTTTTTTCTAATTAATGCCGTATACATCTGGCTTCTTCGTCTGTGCTGATCTTAGCGGCTCCAAGTATTTTTAAATTTAATGCGTTTAGACTTTTTTGCGAATATTAATGATTAATATATATATATATATATATATTAGTAAATTGCAAAATCTTATATCCATCAGAACCGGGTTTCACCCTTGTTAATTTCCAGAACTGCTTAATGACAAGCACAAAATAAGAATAGCCCTCTTTTTGCACGTCAACCTTCTACATGAAACCTCCAGTCTTATGAAACAATTTCTAGCGTTGCCCTTCCTCAGGAAGCTATCTATAAGACACATAGGATGTGAACACCTGGTGATTAACAACCGCTATCATAATCTATTTTACATTTACAATCTATTTTACAATTTACATCTCGAACTTCACATCAAACCAGGATGCCTGACTTCTGCATACTGACGAGAATACTGTCCACCACGGGTTAGCTAGAGATTCTCAAATGCTTAGTACTTCCAAATCATCACTCTAATTCCCCAAAATCTTGCGGTGTTCTCGCAACATCTTCTCTAGTAATAGCAAAATGTTGCAAAATTTCCATCTGTGATCCATGTTTCGTCAGTTTACTCCACGTGCTGAATGAGCCTTTTACATAACCAAAACTCGTTCTCTTTCTATTGAAAGACTGAATCAGAATTTGCATACATAAGCTGTTTAGAAACTGGCACAAAAACGCGATTATACGTAATTATTGTTCCTTTTTCACTTAATCTTGATTATCTATGTTCTGCGGTTCGAAGTCTGCTCCAGAAAACCACGAGTAAAAACATTGGCGTCTTATGTTTGTCAGGAATGGGTCAATCCTCCCTCAATGGATGCATATTTAATGTGCTCGGAGGAAAAGAAGAGCCTATATTCCCCTGCGACATATCCATCGACTTGCGGCTTTCCTGGAGATCGGTTATCGTCATGCACCCCATCCCGAGGGGTGGGAGCGAGGAAACCAGGTTATGCTTCTGTAGCCCTGGCGGAGGTTACTTTGCATGCTTCTGACCCTATACAATCTCCACCAAATCCAATACCGATCCTCGCTTTCACCGTCTCTCTCTCACTCCAGCATTCTACCGCTGGAACACCCATCCTCCCTCTCTCTCTCTCTCTACCCCTAGCAATAGAGAGTAGTCGCTTCTCTCTACATTATTTAAGGGGTAGATATTGAATCGGGTTGGGGGCTTCCTACTTTTCCGGCATACATTGAATACCTTATGTGGGAGAGCCCCCACTGCCTCTGGATTTTTTTTCTGATATAACTTAGTCAGAGATATTCAGGATTGTTTTCCAATGGATATTTTTATTCACTCCTTCTCTTATTCTCGAATATATACACTACTCCGTAAATATAATAATACAATCCACAATAAGCACATTACTATATTCCTACTTCTCAGATAATTGTTTTTAGACTGTCCTATGACTTGAATTTATGCAAAGAAAAAATAAATAATTCCTAGCATGTTAAGAAAATGGCTAAATAAAATAATGAATCCTTCACATTATTGTACAAACAATAAATCTTGTATACAGTGTTTTACCTAAAGAATAATTATACTTAACATTAAGAAAACAAAAAAAAACCATAAAGGATAACAAATGCCACTACATATTTTGGCCTTGAAAATCGTTCGTCAAGAGGAGTTCCTCTTCCAGCCTCAGCCAATGCCTTGTCTTCCACCCAGTTGTCCATTCATCGCTGCAAACTCACCCCAGACTGTCCAGGAACCACGAAGAACAAGTATGCTGATCCACTGCATTGCAGTACTGCTCACGCCAAAATCCCGCAATCCATAGGCACTCTTCTTACACCAGGCAGCTTTGTAAGACATGGCCTCTGGGAGTACTCGGACCATGTAGTGGAGCCGCACTAAATTTTATTCACCAGTGCGAGGGCCGCGTTTTGAAATGGGATGTTTATCCGTTCCTTCTGTGCGACTCAGCATCGTTAGGCCTCTGAAAGGTACTAGAGTAAAGACAAATCAATTTTGGACAGTAATACTACACAGGCGGCAACGCCCTTCTTGGGATTGTGCTCCAAAGTTTTTCTATTTTAGATTTTTTAATGAGGTAGCAAAACAGTATCCATTGTGAACTGAAGGCATTAATACATTATTGGAGCACGTGAGAAACCTGCTTTTTTCTTAGCTACACTTGGCCTGGTGAACTAATAATTCTTTTGCATAAATTGCTTGACTGTAAAGAATCAGTGAAATAAATTGTTGACATGTCGTCAATGTAACTTTGACGTTTATAGCTGGGAAGGCGTTTGAATAAGTGGGTGTTA
The DNA here is from genome assembly GCA_019009955.1 of Riptortus pedestris. Taxonomy (NCBI): domain Eukaryota; kingdom Metazoa; phylum Arthropoda; class Insecta; order Hemiptera; family Alydidae; genus Riptortus; species Riptortus pedestris. Next base: position 39,047,131 of record CM032230.1, read on the forward strand.
TTATGAAAACATCAGCTAAATGGAAGAGCGGAGGCAGAAATGTGTTGATGAATGCATCAACCCTTTCAGACAAAGAGCTCCGACACATGGCCTCCAAATGGATCCTACACACGCTTATTCTCGTATTTGGAAGATTGTTAACAATTTTAGAGTGGCGGAGGAGCGGAGGAGCAGCCGAGAACAAAAGGTCTCCCCTGAGGTCAGCGGAGCGTGGCCAACAAATGATTCTCCTCTTTAAAGTAGATGACGATTACGGTCTGCATCTCGGTTTAATTACCCGAGCACTCGAATTAATCCTAACCCTTTCCTAATATTCAGATATAGCGGAGTCGGGTAGCGGGTAGCTTGGGACCTGTGAATGGAGGGGAAGTGCTGCTCTCTGCAGGGAGAGAAATTAGGCGCAAACAACCGGGCCACCCTTCCGCATTCAATCCGCTAAATTATAATATAGATTGTGCTATGGGGGAGGTTCTGCCTGAATGAGGGTTATAGGGGTTAGGGGCAATCAGTCATGCAAGGCCGTCCGTATTATCCAAATTGCTCCTTCCCCATCAGCTCCGCTATAGACTCCTCCAACTCTCGCTCCATTGTGTTTGCCCTCATGTCACTGTAGTCAAAACTCTACCCTCTCTCTCTCTTTCTCTTCTCTCTTTCTTTCAATAGTCCTCCATCCTTTCTCTCCCCAAAACATTTCGCTAAGCCTCTCCCTATGCTTGTTTCCTCTCCAATATTATTATTTCCTGGATTTAAGTTGGCGTAAACTAAGCATATTCTCCACTTCTTGGAATGAGATACTGATATAATTTCGAGATTCTTCTGTAATAAGATCCCTTTGTAAATTCAAATTGAAATTTAAGCTGAATATGACATACTTACTGTATGCAAAACTTCGTGGACTGTATGCTAAAACCAAGGCTGGCTCCGATGCACTTGCCTGGCGTAGGTAAATAAAGAGTGTCTGACTTCTCCGGTAGGGGCGCCACCTCGATCAAGAAGGCTCTTGAAATTCTGATACCCCATGTAAAAGTACCTAACACATTACTGTTATTCAATTACATACGTTATGAGTTGTTTGTTACTGTAAGATATGCAAACTGAAGGCATTAAAAAGAAGCCTAGATTGCCCAAGTGCCGGTAAAGCATACTACTGATCTTATCTCGCCGTATATATTTTCTATTTCTTAATAAGAATTGGATGTAGAAGTGGAGGTGTACTGTAGTCTGAAAGAAGAAAGTACCAAAACCTCCCTAAATATGTGTTATAATAAATTATATAGAAAAACAATTGTAGAGCATTAACAGTTTATGAAGACTGATTCAGATATTTTTCGATAAGACGCATGGAAGTCCCGATTCCCAGTGCAAAAACAGGAAAACCAACTATTTTGTCCTGAACCTAATATATTTTCTGTGTTTCTACATTAATCCTGACTATTGGAAATATAGTCGAATCATAAATAAGATACAGCTTTTGGGAGTTACGTTATTTTGAATTTGAAAGTTTCAAATACTCTATCCGGAATCCTAACTGTGTACACGGGCATCCTAACTGTTGCAATATCCCTTAATTTGAACTAGGTATATGTATTTAAAAACAAACCATTGTTGACACGTATAACTCATATTTGGGAAGGCGTGAAAAAATTAGCTCACGATGACTTTTGCACAAAATGTTATAGGAACTATCTGACAATCGAATGGAGTAATGTTTGCAGTATTTTGCTTTCTTTAATTATATTAATTATAATATATAATTATTAAATTTTATTATAACAATTAACGAATCAGAAATGCACTAGTGATGACTTATGAAATTATTACATTCTATGAGTAATTCTGAAAGATTTTTTAAATTTTATTTTTAAAATAATTATTTAAATTTTGTTGAAACATTTTGATCTATAGAGAATTCATTTAAGAGAATAGTTAAACGAAAAATTAAAAACAAAATATCCCTTTTTTGTGTCAAAAAATACGAAAGTGCAAGAAATGTCAGAGAGCGCCTACCCCCTCCCTCTAACCCCCACCCCAAACCTTGACAAATCTTATGTATTCTATATAAAACACCTTCTCAATCCCACAACAAACTTCATACAAAGTTTGAACGAGATCCGCCACCTAAAAGTATTTTTCGTACCATGTTGAGGGAATCGGGACCAGTGTGCGGGGTGCAATAACGTAGATATTAAATTCTTCCCCAATCCCCCCCCCCCCTACCGCTGGTTCAATTTCAGTTAGGGGTTCATTAATGAATTTTATAATCAGTTTTACATAAAACGTTAAAACATCAAGTTTGGTAAAGGTAAAAAAAAAAAATTGCAACCTGTAGTGTGTTAACTGACAAATATATATATATATATATATATATATATATATATATATATATATATATATATATATATATGTGTGTGTGTGTGTGTGTGTGTGTGTGTGAGTGCGTGCGTGTGTGCGTATGTGTGTGTGTGTGTGTGTGTGTGTGTGTGTGTGTGTGTGTGTGTGTACAGTTTTGTCATCTCCATGGTATTGATTTCCCTTGAGGGGAAACTGTTAATAAAAATAGTCTGTTAATATTCCAGTAACTTAAAAACATATAAAAACCTAAGTAATGTATAACTATTTATTTTATTAATGTGTTTAATATTGAACTTTTGTACCCGACTCGGAAGTATACATGATTTTGCATTATACCCATGTTTTTATCTCCATTCTTCGAATTCATCCATTAACGTATTTCAAAAGGTATAACAACTTATTACGTATACGTATTTCAAAAGGACTACCTCCGCCTTCTTTGGGAGATAACGCTCCTCTTTGACAATCCAAAAAAATTAATATGGCGAGGGAGTGGTAACATACGAGTACCACTCCCTCACAATGTTTATTTTCTAGTAATAAGTCCCCATTCCATAAAAAATTGAGAAAATGAAATTGAATTTCATTGGAAAATGGGCTGCTAAGGGTGTGCCAATGGCGTATATATATTCTGGAAATTTTTACAAACTATCTTTAAAAAAAATGATTGACAAAGAAAATAACCGGCAATATAAGACAACTCTATCTATTTATCTCTAGATTACTGACTGTTTGAACTTTTTTTTGTGGTATGGGGACGGAAGATTATTTTAAAAAATATTAATACATATGATAATATTTCATTTTTGTTAATATTGTGTACATTAATTTAATTATATGTAAATATTTCATGTATATTCATACTTTTAGTTATATTAGATTTATATTTAGGAGGTTAAATCGAGTTTATCGAGGTCTGAGTATTTTGGCAATTGTGTAATTTCATAATTGCTGTTTATGTATTTTTTTAAGGAATCGTTGTTCTAATTCGTAGTATAAAGAACAGATAACGCAGTGTCTGCCAAATGAAAAACCTAATTCATCAGTGCTTAGAACGGAGCTATCAGAATAGTAAGAGCCCGTTGGAAAAAAAATAAGGTAAAACTAAACCGCTGTCTGTGTTTTGATTTGGCTCTTGAAGAGGCCTCTGTAATGTTCAAATCTTCCTAAAGCAATATAAATCGTTTTGAGGCCATTTTCTTGCTCCAGTGGCTCATAATTATGCGTGATCGCCCTACTGTCTTTGTTCTAGTTCTTCCAAGATTATCCACAGCCTAGAAGGCACTATTTACTTCTGTTTGAAGAAAAAAAAATTGTTTCATCTGCGATTACATCGGTAATATTTTTTGTGCTCTTTGTTTGTTTTTTTTTGCATTATTAGTTTCTTTCCTGTGGATGAATTCTACCTTTATTTTAAAGAGTTTCCTTACTAATCGCATGTATTTAAGAAAATAATAGCAGATTTAGGTTACTAAATCATCTACAATTGAATTTATTTTGTTAGGTTTATTTTAAAAACCATTCTGTGTACAGTATAACAAGTGGACAGTTTTTAGCCACGGACGATTCTTGAACATGAGCCCCTAGATTTGATGTTGGTAATCACATCATCATGGCACTGAATATAACTACGTTCATATTTCGTATTTGAGTTTTGGCAGGCAGGGAGATCACAATTCCAAATACAATCGACATATCAATCACATTTACTTAAGAAATCATTAAATTTACAATTCTCTTGGTTATGTTATTTTCGGTATTGTATATGATTAGATTTAGATTTTGTTTACAGTTGCTTAGATGATTATTCCCATGCAATAGGGACTCCACTTATACAATTGTATTCATATGTATTAGTTGTTTTATGATACCATTATTGATTATGTGAAATTAATAACACATTTTTGAATTAAAAAATAAAGTACTTTCACTGCTAAACAATATTAAAATTAAAATAAGTTAAAGGAACTAGAAAAAAAAATTAAAAATAATAAATGCAGAAAAAAATCTCTTTTTTAAAAACAAATAAATAAAATTAATTAAGAATATCACATTTACTGAAAATGAATAAAGAATACAACTAACAGAAAAAATGGATCATAAAAATAATGTATTTATTACAAAGCTAATAATGATGACCTTATTTATAAAGTCATCATTATAATGATGGTAATATATTTATAAAGTAGCATTAGATCATCTTGGGATGAAGTGTTAATAACATCATGGAACCAGCTAAAATATAAGAATATGATAACAATTGCCGCATTATTGTAATTATATATAAATATTATCCAAAGAGCTGATATATGTAAAATTACAATATTTTTTTAATTTGGGGTTAGTTAATAGCACTGCTATTTCGCCCTCGCGCCTTTTCATAAATTGCCCGTGAAAAAGCCATCTTGAAGTCTACAATTGTTTGTTTTTGTTTGTTATTATTTACGTCCACTTTATGCTACTATGGCTAATCGGGACGGGTTATCTACAGGTTACCACCCTTTTCTAGCCAGGGTGGGCCTAAGGAGTTTATTTAATGAGTCCGTCACTAAATAAATTTCTACTGCCCAAGGCGGGAATCGAGCCCGCTACCCTAGGTCTACCACGCGAGATAAAGACCAACGCCTTAACTCGCACGGCCAACCTGAGCCCTAATTTATTGTAGAAAGGGTTGGTGGAGCAAATAACCAGGTTTGACTGCAGCATATCATGCATCAATATTTAAACTCATTTATTTCCAGTAGTAAGTTGTTATAACCTGTCACATTTCAAAATGAGAACCCTATTATTGTCTATGTTCAAGTCTGCCTCTCACACGCCACACAATATTCGAATCTACTACGGATAATGTGATTACTTTTTTTATTGTGAAGGGGTGTAAAAGAGAAGTGGCATTTTTGTTATTTATTAGCCTCCACCTTATGCTTCTAAGGCTAATCAGCATAGCCTATCTACAGGTTATCACCTTTTTCTAGTCAGGTTGAGACTAAGGATTTTATTAAGTGATTTCGTCCCTAAATTAATTCCTATTGCTCTCGCGAGAATCGAGCTTAAATTTAACCAAATTTATTACAGCCAACCTCTTAACCACTAACCTGAGTCCCAAAGGAGAACCCTGATATTTCTAACTCTTTATATATTGTTTTGTTTTTGTATATTTGTAGTGTTTTAAGTTAGATACAAATGAACTCATAAAAAAAAAAGTACGTCACGCTGAGGCTGCGTAAACTAAGCAGATTTCCTTCGTGAAGTTTAACAATATATAAATCTGCATACGAGTAAAAAAACACCAGCGTGAATATTAAGTGCTAAATACATAAATACAAACCATAATAAATATCCTTGCGACGGGAAGTTTCTGAAATGTAAACAAACAGGTCTCCCGACCTCACACAGGAAAAAAAAACAATTACTGAAATATATCAAAATATAACACATTACTATTGAAAACTAATACAATAGCTAATACTGTAATTTGTAATGAATCAGAATAATGTTTATCTCAAACAATCAAATTTTATTAGTCCAAAACCTTAAAACGGGGGGAGGGGGTCCCAGAACATATTTGCGTGTATCTCGCATAATAAAGGCCTCTTGAAAATAAAATTTTGTATTTAAGCCTCGAATAATGTGATTTATTATATAAGAGAGTATTGTTTATGTAACATGAGTAGTGGAGGTTTCCTGAAAATAGAAAATTGAAAAATGTCGGTTCATATTCAAGATAGAGAATAAATATATCAGACAATATTTATAGTACATTTAATTTGCAATGAAATTGATTTTATACAATTTTTCGATCCGACGTATAGTAACGGACATATTTCGAATTTTCAAAATTCTCCCCATCTAAATATACCATTTTGAACGGATCTCATTTTCGTCACCTCCTAAGGAGGATCGATGGACATTTAAAGAAAAATTTTGAAAATCGCGTCATGAGTACGACCTCAATAGCTGATTTCCCTTAAGGGAAATCTGCTAAAAAAATAGGAAAAATAATACTTTCAAAAAAATGCAAATTGGTCCACAATTTCAGAAAACTTGAAGAAAAGTGTAGAGTTAAACCTTTACTTATAATATTAATTCATGAATTCCTGGATGATTTACATACCATAATACTAGTACATTAGTACCTCAAGGTTTCAATGAGCATGGATGCATTGCAGAAATGCAGAGAAGAACAAGCGTAAAAGTCTACAGCCTTGAATAGAGGAACATAGGTATGATTCTGAGTAAATATATACACATACAGGCTTTGGGAATTTACCGGTAAGTTACGTCTTGGGAGGTATAAAGATGGTGTGGACCAGTTCTCTTGCAACGAGACGAAAAAGAAAAAAATAACTGGTAAGAGGTTTTTATTGGATCCTTCTTCATCTTTTCTTGCAGACCTTCTACTGACAAGTTCTTTGATAGCTCAATAAAAAAGGAAAAAGTGCATTTTCTTTTGAAACAGAAATTCTCTTGCATAATCTTCATGAAGACTCTTTAAGAATTCTAACTGAATTCTTTTTTATTATCCAATTGTAGACGATCATTTCATACCGAATGAGCGAGTATATGTATTGCAACTGATGTGTCATACGTTGATGAAAAATGAGATTTTCCCCAACTTTAATATTTATTAATTATTTCAATTTTTAATGAGAATTAGAGTGTTTAAACACAATTATATTCGATTCTTGCCCATCTATCAGATTTTCCTGCTTATGAGCTAAATCAGCTATTGAGGTCGTACTCATAATGCGATTTTCCAAAAGTTTCTTCAAATGCCCATTTCATGTTATATATATATATATATATATATATATATATATATATATATATATTAACGCTCTAGCGGTTGCAATTTTTGTTTGATCGTTACCAAACTCGATATTCAATCGTATAATGTAAAAAGAAAGAATTGGTAGGAGGGAGGGGGGGGGAGGGTTAAAGGGAGGGATTTTAGATGTTTCGAAATATCTCCGTTACTATACGTTGGATCGAAAAATTATATAGAACCAATCTTATTGAAACTTGAACGTACTATAAAAATTGTTATTTAGATTTATTCTCTATCTTCAATATTAACCGAGATATTTGCATTATTTCAGTATTCAGCCTTCAGCAGACCCCTACCACTAATGTCTTATTAATAATATCCATGGTTAAATAGGAAATATTGTTTTTATTTTTTATGATAATCCTTTATTGAATAACAAGAATTTTACAAGATAATTCATAGTGTTCCTTCTGACCACTGCAATTTACAAAAAGAAACATAAAATAAAAATTTCTATTTAAGTAGAGGATTGTTGAAATGCAATTGACTAATATTAGGTAGTCATATTGCGACTTGGGGAAATATTGTTTTTATTGAACTTCTACTTTATGAGATACAGTCAGATACTTTCTGTTGATCTCCTCCCCCCATGTTTTGTTCGTGGGCTACTATAATTTGTATGATTGAGGTGAAAATTATTCTGGTTCAGTACAAATTACAGTGCTAATATAGTAAATAGCTTTCAATAAAACTAATATGTTATATTCAGATATATTTCAGTAATTGATTTTTTTATTCAGGTAAAAAATATTGTTTTGTATCTGAATGGTTGACAAACCTGGCTATTTACAATTCAGACGCTTTCCGTCGGGAGATTATTGAAATCGATTGAAAGATTTCTCATTACCGTATGTTTTAATTCATGCAATATTCACGGTGGTGCTAAGTGTTTCTAGCATGTAGATTTATCTATTGTAAAACTTCATGTGAGAAATCTGCTTTTTTAGCAGCTCCTGCGTGACGGACGTTTTTGAAAACACAACTGTACTCCTAACCAGGGATCAAAGCCACTATTTATTGCGGATAAAAAAAATAAGAAATTAATGAAACATTCTAAATCGATTCTTCCTTCACAAATATCCACTCACACCTGACTGAAAAGCATTCGACCCCTAAAAATAAAAGGCAAAAATATTTCAAATAATTATTTACCGCTGATGTGACTAGAGAACGGACTCCATATCTGCCGGAAAGGGCTTGTTGGCTGTCCTAATCTGGAAGACATAGAGCTGGCAACAAATCATTGCATTAGGCCCCAAGAGGAATAACGGCCTTCTGAAAGGGCTTATCTCTCTCAAATAGCCTGAGAACATTTGTCCCTTCCCAAGAAATTGACTATGTCTAGGAAGAGTATTTCTGTACTCGACGCCTCAATCACTCCTACATTTACTTCAATGCAATATTTACGCTTCACTGAGACGTCTCAATGAAAGCCTTGAATTGATGTTTGCAATTTGTTTTTTTGTTTTTTTTAGAACGGAAAACAAAAAAAAATTAAATATAAAAAAAAACGCATGTAACAACATTTATAGAACATTTAATTTGTAATAAGATTTCTTCTATGCACTTTTCGAACCGACATATAATTACGGAGATATGCTTCTAAGTCAAATCAGGATAGATCATTTACAGCTTAGCACCCATTTATAGCCAATGTGAGAACAAGGCTTTTATGTAGCTATTTCTTCCCTAAATGAATACCTCTTGATTTCAGGGGAATCGTACTTAAGTTTAACCAAATGTATCAATGCCAACCCTAATAATAATATTTCGGACCAAAAGGCATTTTGGTCCGAAATTTCAGTAACCTTGAAGAAGAGTGTAGAGTTAAAGATTTATTTATAATACTTATTTATGTATTACAATACCACCTGAAGAGGTGGTTGGTAAGTCGTGAAACATGGAAAGCAATTGTGAATACATTTTGCGGGGAAAGGAAGGCATTATATTTCTTGACCCTCGCCATTAAACTATGGCGACTGTAAATTATTATTTTTTAACAGAAAAAATGTTTACCTCTGCCGTGAAGGAAAGTTGGTATTTAAATTTTTGAAGCAGTTGTCAGATATTCCCAGTGTGACGTCACTATGGATTCATCCAAAGTGGGATTTTTTATTTATTTATTTTTTTTTTTTGGGGGGGGAGATATATATATCTTTTGGCTTATAAACCCATGAAAGGGCCAGACCCATATTTTGGTGGGATAAGCGGTCAGTTTGACGCTTTCTCATCCATACTGTGATAGCACTGCAAAGAAAGGTTCCATACAATTTTGAAACACAAGAACATAGATATTAAGAATTTTCTAATTTCCTCTCCTCTAATCTTACTCTCCTCCATCTCGTTCGACAATGAAGCCTCTAGCATAGTAGCCAAGTCGTTTATCATTGGACCACCGCCGCGACCGAAAAAGGTTCTATAACCTTTTTCCACCTAAAGACCTAAAGATCATTCTATTTTTGGCATATCTTCCGATTTCTGGTACCACCTCATACTTCAATGATATCATTGACTGAATATGTGAACAAATTTTTATTCTACTTTTTTAATAGTAGTAAATGACGAGATCATTATATTCTGATGTTAAATAATATTTATTCGAACTCATGAGCAAGCATACATTCACTACATGTTCCGCCCATAGTCATTCTATGTTTCACGCGTAAACGAGATTATGAGCACAGATTGCTTCAAATGAGGGATCTATTTTTTACTCAAGTAAATCCAATGTTTTAATTTCTATGGGAACCCTTTTTTATTTGATCCCGCCAATGATGACTAATAGAAATTATAAAATAAATTTGTCAGTATTCGTCTAGTCACCACTTTTTCCTAACAGGTGTGACAAATAAATATACACTTCCTGTTCATGTTATAAGACGTTTTTGCTATGATATAAAAATGAAGAATTGATTTAGAGAACAAATTAGTCCAATCTTCATATTCCCCGGTGAAACAGTTTTTATTTAATCCAAAAATGCCCCTCTCAATTAACTCCTTAAATAATTTTACTCCCCTTAATGAGATCTTCATGGAACAAATGTTTATATTTTGAGTTTAATAGGCAATGGGCGTTCGGTTCACTAATTGAAAGCGCTCAAGCTCATACCTAAACACATACACACTTGATCGTTGAACACTTTAAATTTCAAAGTGAAAAATATTTGGAGCTATACAAGTTTAGCCCATATGGACAAACTCGAGTAAGGTCTTTCCACGCATGTCTAGACTGGTGTTAACAACTCTGTAATTCAGAAGTGGGGCTCAGGTTAGCCATGCGAGTTAAAGCGTTGACCTTTACCTCACATGGTAAACCTAGAGTGGCGAGTTCGATTCTTGCCTGGACAAAGGAAATTATTTAGTGACGAAATTCATTAAATAACGTCCTAAAATCCCACCCTGGCTAGAAACGGGTGGTAACCTGTAGATAACCCGTCCCGATAAGCCTAAGTTGCAAAAAGTGAACGTTAATAAATAATAATAATGATAATAATAATAATTCAGAAGTGTGGTTCGAGCTGGTTGGAACACAACAGGCTCTCCGAAGTATTCTGTTGACTAGTCCAATAAGAATTTCTGTCTTCAGTAGTTATTCTTGTAGAAATTGTAAGTAGGTCTCTGCCACCAGCTGGAATCGCAGTTAGTTTACTTTAGTTACGGCCCTATGCTTACGCAAATACTTCCTTCAGGTCGAGTGGAATTCTTTCGACCTGCCGCTCTTTCGCAAATGTTGTTTTTATCCATTTTGGATTATATTGTGATTTACGTAACAGAAAATCTCGTATTGTTCACCCTTTTCGTGGGGATGTGTCTCGGTTGGGGCGTCAAGTAGGAAGCTAATGTTTTATGTAGCACGAGTTAACAAATGTCATCCCTATAAAGCACTCCCTTTAACCCAAGGGAAGAAATACGACGGGGAAAACCGACAAAGAGGTAAGATAAAAAGGGAAGAAGGGGTATTATAGGTGAAATAGGATGTCTTTCATCGGAGGTGACGGATTTCCGATCAGTCAAATATTTCAGGAGTGATTGAATGAGAGAGGGAGCTGGCTGCTCCCAGGAGGGTTGTGCCCGTGTGTCGAGGGAGGCGGCTACAAGAAAATAACATCCAGCCAGAGTATGGAATATGGCTGGGGTGGAGGAGCACAGTTTTTGCCGACAAGGAAAAGCAATAAAAGGGGGTGTCAATGATATGCCCAGCACCTATCTCCGCTCTGTCACCATCTCCTCCTCTATCGCTCTCTCCGCTATATGCCGCTCTTTCTCATATTCATCTCTCTCTCTCTCTCTCTCTCTCTCTCTCTCTCTCTCTTTTTCCTTCTTCACCCCCGCTTTACCTTAAGGCTGCCCTTTATACAAGCGGTTCTTTCCAATTTGTTTTTTAAATTTTGAATCCCGAATTTTAATAGGTCACAGTAGCTCGTCCTTACTACTCAGAAAATGAACAGTGAGGTCAAGCCTAAGTTTAATAAAATGTGGAGTGGTGAGCAAATATTTAATAATCGGCAAAAGTCTTAGGGCGCCCGCAATTGGAATGCCGCTGCCTCTGCACACCGGGACTCCAATAAAATCTTAAACTATACTTAATTTGCGATTTACATTAAATTGCCATACTTTATATAATTTCTAACTTACATTTTTAACGTAATTTACCTATTGTTTTTCATTTTAAACACTTCTGCAGCATATGATTTAAATGCGCAGAAAATTTCTTATGTTTCAACTAGTTTGTTCAGGGTAGAGGGAGACCATTCAAGCAAAGAATATTCTCCTGCTAATTTTCTTGTCTTGTTATAATAGAGATGACAATGGAATATAATATGCTCGACATTTTCCTCTTCACCACATTCGCAATTTGAATTTGCTCTTCTCTTGATCCTGTTAAGGTATTTATTCAGATCGCCGTGTTCTATAATAAGCTGTGTTGACCAAAAGTCAGGTTTGAACCAGCTTGCGTTAGTTCTCTTCTCTATCTCTCTCTCTCTCTCTCTCTCTCTCTCTCTCTCTCTCTCTCTCTCTATCTCTCTCTCTCTCTCTCTCTCTCTCTCTCTCTCTCTCTCTCTCTCTCTCTATCTATCTATCTATCTATCTATCTATCTCAATCTCTCACTCTCTCTCTCACACTCTCTCTCTCCCTCGCTCAAAATTAAACGCTTTGCGTAAAGAAATAAAAACATCATTATTCTTCCGTAGAAGCTGCATTAATCATTTTCTAACGACCGAGATGACGATATGAGAAAAGCTTTTTTTAAATATTTGTAGTAATATTAGTCTAGTAATTAGTAAATGTTATTTTTATATAGCCTGTAGAGGCAATTTGGTAATTTGTTGCTGGTATTGTTATAAGCAAGTATTTCTATTTTCTGTAAAAAGGGACTGATCCTATGACAATAAAGGATCCCTCTCTCTCAATCTCAAACGCATATATGAACCTATACGGGTGACAGTACCATCCTTCCCTTAGACCAGGTATGGTCAACATTTGACATGGGTCAAACTTTAGTGTGTAAATACGTTGGCGGGCCGTTTTTAAAAGTAGTGCATTTTAAAGTAGTATTCATAATTCTTAACGATAGATATCAGACATGGAATCATACGAAAATGTAATTATAATACAATTTATTAAAATAAAAAAAATAGGTACAACATTATAATTAAATCGTAAAATATGAAATTATTACAAACAACGAATGTTAAATAGTGACACCGAAATCAATGAGACATATGAGCTTGAATTTGGGAAACCAATTCATTGATGTTTGGATTAATTCCACTGACACAAAGACATAAAGAATTTTAGTAATTGTCAGTCAGCCTTGTACGATGTTTGATTTAAGTTTCATCATTGAAAATAACTGTTCGTATTTATAAATACTGCCAAACTTCACAAATCTTTCTCATTTGGAGAAAGTAGTGTTACATTTTTGTTTAATTGGATTTTTCAAAATGTCTCGCGGGCCTGACCAAATATTATTGTGGGCCTTAGACTATGCATTGACACACATACTCACTCGTACTTCATGAACCGAACCGGCAGACCCAATTCTTCCACCAGGTGTGACATACATTGAGCTGACATGAAACATGTACTATTGGCATGCAAAAAAACGTGTAGCTCAACTGACTGACTACTTGTAGCTTCTGCCTTTACAATATTCTCAAATACTTCAAGAATAACAATATTTAAAGTTCCATAAACTATATAAGGCTAGAATATATATTAATTATTTAAATTAACTTGAATTCTTCGAAACAATATATTCACGTTCCTTTAGTGATTAGTGCAACTACAGTTAAGTACAAAGTTCTAATAAATTATTTTGAAGAGCACTTTGCACGAATTCATTAGTTATATTACCATTGTAATAGCCATACTGCCTCTGAGGAAAAGAAGTTCATGGAAACAATGGGATTACACAGAGAATATCAGCTGATGCTGTTCGGGTCAGCAAACAGGATGTTCTCCAGACGCAACTTCCGATAAGACCCGTATAGTCCCGCCATTCCGTCTGTCTGTCTATCCGTCCGCATTTACAGGTCACCGCCTTTTACCCAGCATTGTAGTATCTTATTTTGCATCTCAATATAAATACGTTATGACTTCGTAGGAACCAAAGGCACGGTTCTATGCAGCACCCAAGATTTAACGCTCATGTGTGGTGAGAGCACGTCACAAATCATATCATGAGTAAACTGGGATAAAGTATGCTTATAATGTTTTGCTTTGTTTCAGCCATTGGAGTTGTACTCACGACGTGATTTTGGAAACATTTCCACAAATGCCCACCGATCCTCCCTAGGAGATGACGAAAGTGAGGAGGTGATGTTCAAAATTATATACATAGCGGTCGTAATTTATGTTTGGCCAACAACAAACTTAACATTTATACGTTTATAAAAATCAGTTAGGTAGTTAATGGCTGAAATTGGACATGAATGGGGCTTTAGAGGGGATAACTTCGAAAATTCTTAATATCTTCGTTATTATTCATTGGATCGAATATGTGTGTAGAACCAATCATACTGCAAATGTAATGTTCTACAAATGTTGTTATGTACTTTTTTTCAATATGTTTTATGTTAACCGAAGTATTTGTATTTTTTTAATTTTCGTTTTTTGTAAACTCTCATTCCTATTCACGTCATATTATCAATAAACTCTTATATTATGAAGCACTTTATTTGAAGACAAGATACCAAGTTTTGCCTTCATTGTGCTTTTACGTGTAGAGATAAATGCAAATACGTGAAGCGAGTGGGACATCTGCTTAGTTAACGCAGCCCCTGCGTGACGGACTTTTAACGTTTGTTGTCACAGTTTCATATACCCGTAAAACCTCTAAACCAGGGATGAGCAACACGCGGATGCGGCCCTTTGAACATGTCCATGCGGCCCGCCAAGCATTTCTAAAATTGAATTTATTTCATTCACTTTCTACTATCAATATATTGTTATAAAACTAATTATAATAAAATGCTATTACATACTAAACCAAAAACATTTTACGTGGCGAGTTACTCACTTTTCAGCGACATTTTCAAACATATAATAGGAACTCGCCGTGTCTGGGCATGTTTAGCAGATTCTCTTGAGGGAAAGCAGCTATTGACGTTGTACTCTTGACGTGATTTTCTAAATTATTCTTCAAATGTCTATCGATCCTACCTAAGAGATGACGAAAATGAGGTCCGTTCAAAATTGTGTATATATATTTGTCTGTTGCCGCTCAGTGGCCGAAATTATCGTTTTATAGCTACCAAACTCGATATTTAGTTGTTTTATGTAAAAAGAAAGATCAAGTTCGACATATCTCCGTTACTATATGTCGGATTTAAAAAGTGTTTAGAATCAATCTTATTGCAAACTAAATGTACTATAAATATTGTTTTATACATTTTTTCTCTATCTGGAATTTTAACCGAGATACTTACTTATTTTTCAGTTCTCAGCCTACAGCAAATCCCGAATTCTACTCATGTTACATAATCAATACTCTGTCATATAATAAACCACTTTATTTGGAGCTTAAATGCCAAATATTGTTTGAGGCCTTTAATGTATGAGATAATGCAAATATGTTCTTGTTAACCCACCCCCCTCCCCCCGTCTTATGTTCTTGAACTACTAAAATTTTATTGATTGAGGTAAATTTGTTCTCATTCTATATGAAATAAAGTACTAGATATAGTAAATAGTTTTAAATAAAATTAATATGTTATATTCTGATATATTTCAGTAATTGTTTTTCTTTCCGGTGAGAGGTGACACTTGAGAGTTTCGATATTAGCGATCCAGCACAACTGGCTTTATTTTACGTGGTATTGACACCAGATTTAATATTACCGAAGAATTGTGTTCATTGATTCCAATGCAAGGGACTACAACCGGAAAAAACCTGTACGATGAACTAAAGTCTGTGATGGATAATTTTTCTATTTTATTAGAAGAAATTATTGGTATATCGACAGATGGAGCACGAGCAATGTCAAGCAAGGAGGCAGGAGTATGGTGAAGACTATTTCAAGACATTAAGAAGGTCACAGGAAGGGAAATATTCGTTAACCACTGCATAATTCACCAGGAACATTTGTGTACGAAAAGAAAAGATTGTGTTTGTCAAATGTCACAGTACCAATAATTAAGCTAATCAATTTTATAAAGTCGCGCGCGTTAAATCATCGTGAATTTAAAGAATTCTTGAAAGATTTAGAAACTGAATATGGCGACGTGGATTTTAATGCCGAAGTACGTTGGCTTAGTAGAGGTGCAATGCAAAAAAAAGAGAAATACAACTTAAAAGGCGAAATGCAATTTTTCGTACCAAAAGGGATATGCCTTTCTTCATTTTGGTAATAAAGAATGGATGTGCGATTTTGGGTTTCTTATCAACTCGACTCAGCATTTCAATGATCTTAAGGTGGAACTTCAAGGATAAGGGAAGTTTGTTCACAATTTGTATGATAAAATTCAGGGCTTTGAGCGCAAATTAAAATTGTGGAAAACCCATCTTTTGCAGAATAATATGTCTCACTTTCCGCATTTAGAAAAAGAAAACATTACAACTTCTCAAAAATACACACAATATATAGACATTTTAATAAACGAATTTAAATTACGATTCAAAGCTGAGAAGACAGCGGTTTCCATGAAAATGTTTTCCTCGCCATTTAACATCGATGAGGATACAGTTTCCGAAGACTTTCAATTGGAAATGATTGACATGCAAAATAATACCAATTTAAAATAGTTATTTATTATACAAGTGACGAAAGTAGATCATTTTACAACTCGAGTGAAACGTTTACCCACACGTGCGAAGCGAGTGTGGTAATTTCACGAGAGTTGTAAATTCTACTTTCGTCACGAGTGTAATATTAAATTTTTTCTGTAATCGTGTAATACATGATCAGATCTAACCAGAATATGAACAAAATTAGGATGTTGTGAAGATTATGGTATGTTGTTGGTAGGTTATAAGCATGGTTGTGAAAGGTTATAAGCATAGTTATAAAACAACTAGTGATGATTGTGAAGTAGTGCAGTTATAAACAAGTGCAGGTTATAAACAAGGAAGGTAATTATTATTATATTTAAATTTTAAAATATATTGATTGAACCACCAATAATTCATTCACATTTCAATTTATTTTGTTAAAATAAATTCTTACAATGTTAAGAAACATTTAAAAGCATTTAATTTCCAACTTCAAATTATTTTTTAATTTATACTTATTACTAATTAAGAAGGAAATTCACTTTCTTCACTTGTGAAGAAAGTGATTACTTTTCTCACTCTATTGCAAAATCTTTCACTTTCTTCACTCATTTCAGTTTAGTAATGTTACCATTATTCAACGATTACAGAAAAAAATGTATTTTTTGTCAGTAAATATCTAACATTTTTATAAATCTTAAGTGAGCCAAATGATGTTTCTGTTCGGGAGTACGTACGTTTGCGAACAATTATTTTCAATCATGAAATTAATCAAAATGACCACCGATCAAGACTGACTGATGTACGATTAGAAAGCTGCTTACGTGCAGCTACCTCATCAATTATGGCTGATATTATCAGCTTGTTTCGAAAAAAAACAGTACCACATTTCTCATTAAAAATTTCAAGTAAATTTTTCTGTTCTTTTATTGTTAGTTTTAATTTTGTATGAAAGTTTGTAAATGAAATCTTTACTTTTTTTATAATTTTATACTAATAATTATTATAAGTAAAGTGTTGTAAATTATTAATAAGTGTTACTTTATGTGGGGCACGCCAAAAAAAATTTAAAATGGCCCTTGGACTAAAAAGGTTGCTCACCTCTGCTCTAAACATAAGAAGAAACGAATAGGCCAGGCCAATAATTGGGAGACCAATTTCTTATCTACTTACCTGTTCTGTGAGTTGTTGGCAGCCCAGGTTAAGAATGCCCTAGAGTTTCCTATTCTTGAGCATCGTGACATATTCTTATAGAACGCTTCTGCAATTTTAATTTCTTTCAATTTCCTGATCTTGAAAGCACAACAAATAACGTAATTAAAGAAACATTAAAAGATTGCTTTTAATTTTTAGAAAACATTATTTCGGCATGCCTTTGGTAACTATACTTAAGTATAGAATGTTCTAATAACTCTTTTTGGAGAATACTTTGCAAGTATTCAATAGTTATTCTACCAGAGTAATAACCTACTGCCACTGAGGAAACGACAGAAGTTGAAGAAAACAGTGGATTACAAAAGGAATATCAGCTGAACGTTCCTAAAATTATGAATTTGTATTTCTTGGCTGAAGTTGAAAGCACAACAAATAACCTAATTAAAGAAACCGATGTTGCAATGTCTTCAGGAGCATTCCGGCTTGTTTTGCACTTTAATTTATCCCAATATTAAGGGGTCAAGAAAATATATATAAAATAAAAGATTGAATGCGAAAAGGTTTTGAAATGTCACAATCTCGTGTTTTTGTATAAAATATTTCATCTTTCTCAATATCAATGTTAAAATTCTCAATATTTCATATAAAATTCTTCTTGCAGAAAAACTAAATATATAATTAAAAATATGTACTTCTAAAAGAACGTTGTAATATATAACACATTGTTATCAGAAAATTTATCCGGACACCAGGATTTATGACATCGAATTTTTCAGGAAGACATTTCCTATGAGGAAACCGTTATGAATGCTTTGGAAGAACTATGTTATCTACAGTTAAACATGAGTTTACTTATTGTTAAATATAGTAAAAATAAAAACGATGGACTAGCTTGATGATAATGTTAAAACACTAAAGTGGCAAATTTGAAGGAAAAGATAGCGTTAGCTATTGGGCTACGTGCTGGCAGTTTTAAAGGTCCCAGCAGCGATGTGAGTTTATTTTACAAGCCTTAAACCCTCAATTTGGTGGAACTTTTTACAAGCCTATTCCCAAATGAAAACCTCAATTTCCTACAGCTTCCTACGAGCTCCGAGTCCGAGAACCCCCCTCACACTAAACCAGGCCCACCGTTTAGGAAAAGTTATAAATTGGAACATAAAAACCCTTATAATAAATCGGAACCTTAAAAATAAACCGGCGGATTTATTACTGGCCCCATCTCGGAGTCCAATTGAACTGAAAGCTTATTTCATAATTCAGAAGGCGGCCGTAGGCTTTCTGAGGATAAAAAAGTATGCGGTTTGTGGGGGGTTGTGACCGATTTGGATGCTCGGTAGATGTAGACATAGCTCACACCTGTTGCTGACGGAGACCTATCTCGGTGGGCGTTTAGTTATTTATAAGGCAGCTCTTTACCCCTTATGGAATTTGAGGGGTCGCGGCTTAAAACGCCTCGCCTAGGGGGGTGGAACTGCGGTCAGCCCCCAGGAATTTTATACAACACCGTCTCGAGGGTCCTATCTTTTGTCGGGGGAAATCCTTTTCATCCTTCAGTATTCACTCCCGTCAAGGTTAAATATTGAATGGATAACTATAGACATATTCAGTCCCCTATAAATCATGTCAAAAAATGAATATTTCCGCTTCTTTCGTAAATTTTAACTGACAAATCTTTTCGTACTATACCTACTCATATATATCTATATATATATATATATATATATATATATATATATATATATATATATATATATATATATAGTTTGAATGTGTAGCCACCCTCGATCGAAAACAAAAACTTTTTTTCTATACTCGAAAATGTTTTAGCAGATTTCCCTTAAGGGAAATCAGCTATTGAGGTCGTACTCATGACGCGAGTTTTTAAACATTTCTTCAAATGTCCATCGATCCTACCCAGGAGATGACGAAAATGAGGTCCGTTCAAAATTATATATATATATATATATATATATATATATATATATATATATATATATTTGTCTGTTAACGCTCTAGCGGTCGCAATTTTTGTTTGATCGTTACCAAACTCGGAATTTAATCGTTTTATGTAAAAAGGAAGATCGAGTTAGTTAATGGCTGAAATCGGACCAGTTGAAGGGGGGTTTAGAAAGGGGATTTTCGGAAAATTCGAAATATCTCCGTTATTATGTTTCGGATCGAAATATTGTATAGAATTGATCTTATTGCAAATTAAATGTACTATAAATATTGTTCTATACATTTATTCTGTATCTTGAATATTAACCGAGATATTTGCATTTGTATTCTTCAATGGTCGGCAGGAGTGAGCTGTTTGGTACTTTCCGAAGAGAGCTCTGGCGGCCGTTTTCGTAACTATTCGTCCCTTGTGTATAAGTTTAGTGATCCCTTTCTACTTACTACACTTGTTATTGGGCAGATTTCTCTATTGTAAAACTTCACTTGGGAAATCTCCTTAGTTTACGCAGCCCCTGCGTGACGGACTTTATTAGCTTTCATCAATGAAAAGTTCACACTTATAAGTACCGCCAAAGGCACAAATCTCTCCTCATCTTCCTCATTTGGAGTAAGTAGTGTAATATTTTTGTTTAATTGGGCTTTTCAAAATGTATCGCGGGCCGGATCAAACCTTACCGAGGGCAGGTGGTTGCACACGATATTTAACCGTTCCATTCAATATTATAGATCATACTTGTTATTGGCTGAAATCGGAACTGAAATAGTGGGATTTTAGAGAGGTAATTCGAAAATTCTAAATATCTCTATTTTTATGAGTCAGGTCATAAAATGTTATAGATCCAATCATGTTAAACTATTGTTGTTCTACAATTGTTGTTCAATACATTCGTAAATTAAGTATTAAGTAAGTTATTCATACATTTCTTGTATTCTTCCTTCTATTCATCGGTTATTTATATATGAATAGATAATAAGTGTTCTGATGAGTTGACAAGCATGTTATACCAGCACATGAGAAATCTGATTAGTTTACGCAGCCCCTGCGTAATGGACTTCTTCTCAATATTTATTCAATTAATTTAATATATAGCTTGAAGTATACACACTCGCACGCACACATACATACACACACAATAAAGATTCATTCATTTATGTCTCAGTACTCCACCAAAGGAGGAATTCACTATAATTTCAAGTCGCCCACCCCACTGAATCCATCATGTTATACAATTAACAACTCTTAATTCAAAAATATTAACTATGGTATAGTAATTAAAGAATACTGTTCTTAACGAAACACAAATCCACATAGCTTATAAACAAGACATCCCATAAGGTGGTGTAGGCGATGTTCCGAATGAAAGATGGCTAGTATTAATAATACAGGCCACACACGCGCAGCTGTCCCAATTATGAAGATGTTTGTACAGTTCTTTCTACAATTATCTTCATCTAGAAAGGATGTAATTTGTAAGGAACTACTGATACAATTGTAGTAAAATGATAAATTATAGTTTATATGTTTTTTTTATTGCTATACCAATGCTTGTTAGGCTCAAACATATTTTGAAATAAATAATCAAAATTTATTTTAACAATATTTTAAATTTTATCTTACTCCTTAAAGTTATGTCCCTATCCATCACGTTTTCATTTTCTTTTTACATCACGGATACCTAAATAATTAAAATATCTTCATAAAGGCCTTTGTATCTATTTAAAATTCTATATAGTTTGCTTTCGCTTTCTTGTCTACAGAACTGAGTTCAAGAGCTCCAAGATGGCAGCACCTCAACACATAACGAAAGTGATGCACGTTAAAATTATATGTCTGTTAAAGCCGGAGTTGGTAATTGATTGCAACCAAACTGTCAAATAGTGACCAGTGACGTCACCGTGTTAATAAACAATTTCTCAGTATCTTGTATATTAACCCAGATATTTGTATTTTTTAGCAGATTTCCCTTAAGGGAAATCAACTATGTCGTACTCATGACGCGAGTTTCGAAAATTTTCCTCAAATGCCCATCGATCCTACCCAGAAGATGACGAAAATGAGGTCCGTTCAAAATTATATACATATATAAATACATACATATATACATATATTATAAATTATATATATAAATATTTGTCTGTTAACGCTCTAGTGGTCGTAATTTTTGTTTGATCGTTACCAAACTCGGAATTTAATGGTTTTGTGTAAAAAGGAAGATCAAGTTCGTTAATGGCTGAAATCGGACCAGTGGGAGGGGGGAGTTTAGAGGGGGGATTTTTGAAATTCAAATCTCCGTTATTATGCGGCGGATTGAAAAATTGTATAAAATATACAATAAATTCTTATTGCAAATTAAATTTACTATAATTATTGTTCTATACATTTATTCTGTAGCTTGAATATTAACCGTGATATTTGAATTTGTATTGTGTGTGTGGTCAGCAGGACTGCGCCATGTTCCGGACTTTCCGCCGAGAGCTCTGGTGGCCGTTTCCGGAACTATTCTGGTGAATAGGTTTATAGATCCCTTCCTTCTACAGCTGTTATTGGGCAGATTTCTCTACTGTAAAACTTCACATGGGAAATCTGCTTAGTTTACGCAGCCCCTGTATGACAAGCCATATTAACAATTACCTATTTTATCACGAATCGATTTATTTAGATTATATTCGTTAATGGCTGGTTTAGAAGGAGGAGGAATTCTAAAAGTAAAATATCTGTTATTATGAGTCATTTACGAAAAAAGGTATGTCCCAATTTGTGAAACCATTGAAGCTCTACAATTGTTGTAATAGGTATATATTTTTTCGTAACTCAAATATTAAGCCAATTATTCCTAAATTCTTCTTCTTCACTAAACATCCACTTTTACTCTTGGGGTTTTTTTTTTTTAGAAATTGAGATGAAATTAGTAGTGTTTCATACCAGTAAGTGGGAAATCTGCATAGTTGTCGCGGACTCTGTATGACGGACTTTTAATATTTAATACGTGTACTAGGATGTCATATGGTGTCCACGGGATTACTTTTTCATAGACTCTTAATAAAAGCTTGTGACACATTTTAAAAAAAAAAAATTAATATTACTGACCAACACCACCTAGGTGGTCCAATTATGAAGATATCATAGTTATCAGGTTGTTCCATCTAGGAGAAACGTTTAAAGCGGAAAGGAAACAATTTGTGGCTTGCCGACGAGTGGAGCGGTCATAAGGTGTAATTGATTAATAACAAGTTGTATATTGATAGAGTGGGTGCAAAGTGGGGCTTATGCATGATTCATGATAGTCATGATGATGGCGCTTGATAGGTGGCGATCTCATTAGAGGAGTGGGCTCCGAGTGTAAGCCTGTAATTATAAATTGTAATTCAGGGGAGGTTGCAGGTGGGGGACCAGGTGTAAGGCCGCCGACAGCTCCTTACCCCGACTCCTTCCTAACAATATGGATCGGCGGGAGAAGATATGTAAAAATAATATTTTTCATTGGCACATTCTCTGTGAGCATGAAATGTGTGCGTATAACATTTATGGAGGGGGAAGGGGAGGATTCAACAGCCCTGACCACTACGCTTATCTTTATATATATAATTCTACTGTACGTGTGTATGTCACTGAACTCCTCCAAAACGGCTGGACCGTTTTGAATGAATTTCTTTGCATGCGTTTAGGTGACGACCTGGATGGTTTAGATTTACAAACCAGTCCGGCAGATGTAGCAGGAGTGGGGGTTGTAAGGGAAGCCTAAAACTAAAAATAGCGACATTTCGCTTCCTATTGGGTTTTCGGCAAATATGCACAGGCTAAAAGTTGTTTATTTTGTTACTTAGAGTAACTTTTGTCATATTCACTTTTTTCGTATAACAAAGTATTAACGAGATATACACTAAAAATTTAAAGTGGGAGCCAACAATTTTATTGGGCACTAACGATATTACCGAAGCTCTATATATAAATTAGCATTAATTCTTCCATGATTATAAGTTATATTAATTTTTTTAGTTTCGAAAGGGAGTGTGGGTTATAAGGGAGGCCTGAATAAAAAAATCGGGATATTTCATTTTCTATTTGTTTTAGGCAAAGGTTTTTTTGTGCTATTAAAAGTAGCTTTTGTTATAAACATTTTTTCGTATAACAATTAGTAAATCAAGTAATTAGCATAGAAATATTGATATCCTCATCAATTCTTTCCAATACTAACATTATTGATTAAAACGAATTGAAATTTAGAAAAATTGACGTTATTTCAAAATAAAGAATAATGAACTTATTATATTATTTGTTTTTCATTTCATACTTTGTTTAATATCCTAATCGCTTGAAATATCACGTAGGACAACGTCTGTCGGGTCTGCTGGTTGATTGTATTTTAAGGAAGTGCTAAAAAATTATTTAAATATTTTCCCCAATATCCATGTATTTGTATTGTGAAATTACTTTTCACACCTAGCCCATTCAAATTGCCCGCGTATGATGAACCTTATAGTTGTATCTGTATAGATAAACAAGTAGAAATTCAAATTACTTCTCACAAAAAAAAAAAAATATATTTTACTCACTAGACCTTGAAGGGCCAAAGCCTGATGCAAGGTAATGCTGAGTGTTCAAACGGGCCAACTCGGTTCATACCCCCAAAGACTTTTGGTGGCATTACTAGCCAAAATCAGTCAATTCTCAAGTCAAATAGCTTCTCAATTGCCTCACATTGTTGAGCGGACACCGAGAGGAACTGGAAGATGTCCAACTTCAAGTCCCGCAAGCGTGAACTAAGTAAATTCTCTAAATGAAGTTCTACAATTGATAAATCAACATATTGGCAATACTTAACGCCGCCTTTAATATTAATTGAATAAATATAAACACTAATGAGAGAGAAATCATTGTTAATTTTAATAACCTCCGTATGGAAAGCGTCTGAATTGTAAACAAACAGGACAGTAAATCCCTCGAGGATGAACAGTTAGATAGTAATATTCATCACCGAAAAGGAAACCAATTACTGAAATATATCTGAATATATTATTATTATTATTATTTATTAACGTCCACTTTTTGCAACTTAGGCTAATCGGGACGGGTTATCTACAGGTTACCACCCTTTTCTAGCCAGGGTGGGATTTTAGGACGTTATTTAATGAATTTCGCCACTAAATAATTTCCTTTGCCCAGGCAAGAATCGAACTCGCCACTCTAGGTTTACCATGTGAGATAAAGGTCAACGCTTTAACTCGCATGGGTAACCTGAGCCCCCTTATATCTGAATATAACATTAATTTTATTGAAAATTTTTACCATATTAGGTACTGTAATTTATAATGAATCAGAATAGTTTTTATCTGAATCACTCACGTTTTAGTAATCCAAAAACTTAAGAGGGGGGGGGCGAGGATCAACGGAATATATTTACTTGTATAATAAAGGTCTCTTCAAAACAATATTTGGCATTCAAGCTTCTAAAAAAGTGGTCTATTATATGACAGTATTGTTTAAGTGATATGAGTAGCAGTAGGGGTTTGCTGGATGCTGAAAACTGAAAAATACAAATATCTCGGTTAATATTCAAGTTAGAGAATAAATGTGTAATAATATTTATAGTAAATTTAATTTACAGTAATATTGGTTTTATAAAATTGTTCCATGTAACAGAGATATTTCAAATTTTCAAAAATCCTCCCCTCGAACCCCCACCCTCCCACTGATACAATATCAGCCATTAATGGATTTAATTTTCCACCACTAGCAAAAATAGAGATGAAATTACCCTTTATGATATAATAGTAAGGTCAGTTAGTACCAAAAGAATTGTGAAGTTTTCTCAAATTTTGTTATCATATCTAAATAAAACTTCTAAAGTGCATGTTTGAAAAAAAAAGTCCGTCACGCAGAGGCTGCGTAAACTAAGCAGATTTCCAACGTGAAGTTTTAGAGAATATAGAAATTTCACGAGAGCCGAGCAATCAAAGAAACGGCGGAACCGGAAATATATATATATATATATATATATTTATATACATATGTATATATAGTTTTGAACGGACCTCATTTTCGTCATCTCCTAGGTAGGATCGATGGACATTTGAAGAAAAAAAGTCGAAAATTCCGTAATGAGTACAACCTCAATACCTGATTTCCCTCAAGGGGAATCTGCTAAAAACAGACATTTAATCTTTACGTAAATTTTAAAAGCTTGAGACTAGGTTACTTACAAAAATGAGTTGTTCAAATATTATCATTATTCAAAGAGTAAGAGATTATCGTTATTTAGACAAGAATATAGTGGGCGCGAACACACTCATGCGTGCATATGTGTAGAACGTATATATATATATATATATATATATATATATATATATATATATATATAAATTTGAATTCATCTCATTGTCAAGGTTGATGGACGTTTGAAGAAAGTTTTTGAAACTCCCGTCGTAAGCCGTTATTTTGTTTTTGCTGAATAATAGAATAGTGAAAAAAAATTATACATATTATTACAATTAATGCCTGCCAAATGTCAAATAAAATTAAACCCCATTTCTCGGGAGAGAAATGGAAATTGCTAAAATGACATTTACAAACGGAGATAATCAAATATTCAAATAATATTTCGGCCACAGTCACCACCTGAAGCAATAATAACATTATTGATATGATTATTCCCTTATCAACTAATTATGCTCTACGACCTTGTTGTCAAGTCGAATTATTTTAGCAGATTTCCCTTATATGAGTTATTAAGGTTGCACCAATTTAACGCAACATCACCAATTCAATAAAATCATAGAGGTAATCTAAGAGTTGCGAGTTAAATTCCCGCCAGGGCATTTATTAAATAAAAACCATAGACCCACCCCGGCTAGAAAAGGGTGGTAACCTGTAGATAAACTGTCCCATTTAGCCATAGTAGCTAAAAGAGGACGTTAATAAATAATAATAACAATATTATTACTCAACAACAATATAATTTTTAAATTTCATTTCAAACATTTGTCTGTTTTATTGTTATTTATCAGCCTCGTGACTATAACGATAGGAACTTTAATAATAGTATGCAGATGTTTCGAACTGACTAAATGAAGGTTTGTTAGACCAAAGTAAGAGCTCAAAATAAATAAATAAATAAGAATGAAATTAATAAGAGGACAAACTGGAACCGATGATTAAACGTTTTGTGATTCGTCTTAAATTAAAGCTACTGATTCTGGTAGTTTAAAAATATTCTTTGAAAGAGTATATACACTCAAACCATGCTGAGTCTTATACACAAGTACGTTCACGCGCTCAAGCACATGCACACACACATTCATGTACCTTGGTACTCCTATATTTCCCCAAAATATGAGTTTTTGAACTGAATAAATAAATAAATGCATGAAAAAGGAGGTGTTTAAATGACAAAAAATGTATAAATTTCAAGCATTGGCTATTGAAAATTGTGATAGAAAGTTAACAGGCTTAGAAGAATCTATATAAATATAAATTTCAGTGTAACTTATTTTCGTCACCTAAGTAGGATCGATGGACATTTGGAAAAATTGTATGAAAATCATTTAATGAGCATAACTTTAATAGCTGAAATGTTTGTCGAATTTTGGAATGATAGGTGATTGTCCTATTATCATAGTACACACCCAAAATATAATATAAAAATACGCATTATGATACATTCCTCATGTTTTTCCTTCCAGGCGGTACAATTGCGAGACAGCCTTGTACGAATTTTAAGTAATATGTATTTCACACTTTTTATGATGGGGAAAATATATTTTTGGGCGTAGGCGAATGTCCTGAGCAAGGTTGCAAGAAGTACATAGTCCGTTGTCACTTTTCCTTTGAGTTTATTTTTTGGAGCAGCTACTTCAACAATGAATTAGTGATGGTTTGTCCATAGGGCAACTATAATTCGATCAACCTTCTATGTCCTGTTTGTTGTTCTTTTTTACTATATTATTTTTTGAACAATTATCCCATGAGGCAGATAGGAATGTAAATTCAGCATCTCAATTCATATATCTGATTTATAAACTTTGTATATTTATTATATTTAACAATACGGGAGTTAATCCTAGATAAGGATTAGGGTTCTTCTTTCCAATCCATCTTTTAAAAAATGTATGGAGTTTATTACTAATTTAAAACCTTATCATTAGAGCAAAAAATGAGTAAAATATAAGATCTATTATAATTAATATTTTATTTTAAATCAAGAAAATACGTTAACAATAAGTGATTCATTAAATGAAATTATTTATTTATTAACGTCCACTTTTTGCAACTAAGGCTAATTGGGACGGGTTATCTACGGGATACCACCCTTTTCTAGCCTGGGTGTGTTAGGATTTTATTTAATGAATTCCGTCACTAAATAAACCCTTTGTCCAGGCGGGAATCGAACTCGCCACTCTAGGTTTGCCGTGTGAGATTAAGGTCAACGCTTTAACTCACATAGCTAACCTGAGTCAATGTAGGCGAATTGAATGGATTTTTTAAAAGAAGAAACAGCTGTTAATTTTCGGCCATATTTAATATATAATTTATTATTCATGAAGGAGGCCGATAGTTGCTAAGGGGAGGATCGGACTGTTAGGCCACGACAGCAAGTAGAGCAAGACCAGGCAAAGAAAGCTCCATCTTGCTTCATCATTCTTCATAATACTTTAATTACAAACAGCTCTAATTAAAGATGGCGACTCGCAGGGAAAGAAGAAGATGGTGTTTCTTATTAGTTCTGTTCACAGGCTCCAAAGAGATAATATCGCTAATCTCTTTGGAAACCCTTTTTCAACCTAATGAATAATTATTTTCAATTTCACAATGTTTGGGAATGCTTAAATACTAAACAATGAATGTGTCTAGTTGGGATCTAGTACATTGTAGTAACTCGTAGTTTCACAACACAAGACCTTCTAATATTTATCTATATCACAGGAAGTCATGAGGAATACATCATTGTACGTATTTGTATATTATTATATTTTAGGTGTGAACAGCTGGTGATAATATGACAATCACCTATCAGTCCAGAATCCGTCAAACAGCTGTTAAAGTTATGCTCATTACATGATTTTCACACAATTTTTCCAATGTCCATCGATCCTATCTAGGTAATGACAAAAATTAGTTCCGCTTAAATTTATATACAGATAGATCCTTCTAAGCCTGTTAACTCTCTAAATGTCACAATTTTTGATGGTCGGTATCTAGCTCGATATTTAAACGTTTTATGTAAAATGATCATGTCCGTTAACGGCAGAAATTGAACCAAGAAGTGGAAAGAGCTTCGAGGAATAACTTAAAATTAGTAATATTTCAATTAGTACGTACGATAATTGTTGTTCAACTGATATTTATATTCGTATCTGGAATATTGTGTCATTTGGATTATTCTGTATCCAGGCTTTTGAAAAACCCCTATTCTACTCATCTTACATGTTATTACCTGTTCCATTCCAGGTATTTAACCTTTTCATCTCTAAAGATCATAATCATTAATGGTTCAAATAACGCCAGGAAGAGGTTAATGGGAATTCAAAATTTTATCTTGTGGATGAACAAAAAAACGTACATAATCAATTATGTTAACCATTTAATGATCTAAAATTGTTTTTCTCTACTTTTCTTTCTAAGTAAAGAGCTACTAGTATTTTTTTTTTGTTTCCAGCCTTCAGTAAATAGCGCTTCGAGAACATAGTAAATCTCAAATACTGTTTGCATGGGCTTCCTACTGAAAAAGAGAGAATAGATGGTGTGATGAGATCACCAGCTTTCAATTCTGGAATTTGGGAAATCTTCTCAGTTTACCCCGCCCCTTCGAGGCAGGGGTTTTTTTTTTTTTGTGAATATTGTTAATGAAGACAACTCTTAAGATCTCCCCCACTGCATAATTTCATTGTTATAAGTATTTATCGTGTCATTTTTGAAAAAATCTAAACCGTGTATGGCTTGGATTTAATCTTGCATATTTCTATAAATAGTTATATTTATATGTATGTCTGTGTGTGGGTGAATGAGTTTTCACTCACTCGAGCGTGTATTAGGGAGGTACAGAGTTTTATGTAAATAGTCACCAGTAACAACTTATATTTTAAACCTTAATCATTTTTAATTTCTTTTATTCATTTTATACACCAATTTTATTTTAATTATTTATTTATTCATTGAATATTTAAATATTTTATTAATGATTTCCCTATTGTCCAATGTCAATAGTTTCAGTTTTTTTTCAGAATTTTTTCTTTATTTGTTCTCTTGTTCATCTATTTTTTCTTTTCTTTGTTATATTCAATTTTTGTTTTTTGAGCCCATTTTTAGATCCGTTTTTATGAATCATTCAGTTTTTGTGTTTAATTTTTTTTTCTTTTTTCAGCTCTGTTTTGAGTTGCGTTTCTATTTCTTTCCCGTTTCTGTTTTGATTTCATCTCTGTATTTCGAGTTTTCTCTCTATTTTGTGATCCTTTTATGTTTTGTGTTCTGTGTTCCTTATCTCTTTTGTTTTCCTTTTTGTGTTCCATTTCTGTTTTGTTTAATTTAGTTCATTTTTTTTTGTATTGTTTTGTTTTTTAAGTTACGAATGCTTTTGTTTAGAGTAACATCGCCAAAACTGCGAAGATCCAATAAATAAATAAATATAAATAGGGAAAAATATTAACTTTCAAGCCACTTGTATTTGGTTAATAATTTCTTAAATGACCAAATCCACAACTTATTTAAATTAACCATTAATTGACCCAAAATAATAAGTATATCCAAAAATAGTTACCCAAGCCTTAATGTAAGATGAGCCAAGTTTACTGTGACCATTATGGACGGTGGAACATGTGTTCACTCCCAGCCACAGGAACCAGAGCACCAGCAGTACTCACACATGTGAATACCCAATTAGTCTATATTCAAATTCGGTTAACCTGGGCCAAAATAGCATAAGATAAACAGTAGGAGTACAGAGGATAAGCATCAGCCAAGTCCTGCACTACCGTGTAACCTAATGTAGGCAAACAACGGCACAGAGTGGCCACTGTTTGGAATAGTCTCACCGCCCTCTGTACGACATATTGAACCACTTGTTACCTACATTGTCGTTCCAGTCACCGAAAATAATAACTGCTACTTTATCAAACATTTCCTATAACGTATAGTACAATGACCATTCTTCGTGGAAATGAATTTCTTATATCAAAAGAAGCAACGTTTTCCAAATGCCGGGCTGCGAGTTCGCAAGGAGTTATAAAAAAAGGACATGACTTTGGCAGATTACCACTTCTATATGTGTGTCTGTAAACGTTGTGAATTTCAACGAACGAAATGCCTAGCATTTTTGATCCTGAGAATTTAAACCTTTTTTTAAGTCCCTATAAGTTATTGACAAGAAGAAGAAAAGCAGTTGACGGAAAGGGGAGGAAGATTAATATACATAATAAAACATTAGAACCTATGAATTAAGGGTACAGAAAATGTCTACTGGATTTTGTTTTCTCTACCTTAAAAATGATAGAAATTATTTTCTTATAGCTGTATCGTTATTGAGGTTGTTCTCAAAATGCGATATTCAAAAAATTCATTCGAATTTCCAACACCTTATCACGAAGATAATGAAAATTAGTTCCTTTCTGACTTAAGTAGATTTTCTCCTTTAAGGGAAATCGGCTGTTGAGATTGTACTCAATTGTACTTCGACCAATTCTCACAATTGTACATCAGCCCCACCTAAAAGACTACCTCAAATTGGACGAGAGAGCGGAGGGTTTAGTGGGGGGATGTCAAAAATTCGAAATGCATCCCTTAAGATGCGTTGGATCAAAAAATTGTAAAGAATCTATCTTATTACAAACGGAATGTTCTATAAATGTTGTTATGTACTATCTTGATTATTAACCAAGATATTTGCATTTTTTTAGTTTTAGGCCATCAGTAAACCCCACTCCTACTCATGTCATATTAACAAGAAGCTGTTATGTCATGAACCTCTTCATTTCAAGATTAAATACGAAATCAAGCAGTTATATTATAAACCACATTATTTGAATCCTAAATACCAAATATCGTTCTCATTGAACTTTTACGTTTTGAGGTAAATGCAAACACGTGACGCAAGTGAGAAATCTGCTTGGTTAAATCAGCCCGTGCGTGTCGGATTTTCGTCTTCTCCTAGGTAGGGTCGACGGTGGAGACATTTTTCAAAAATTGCGCCATGAGCACAACCGCAATAGATACATACTATTACTTAAAAAGGGAAATAGAATACACGTATTATTTCCTTCCTCATCTCTGCTAGAAAACTAGTGATGATCCCAATATGAAATTCAACTGGTCCACAACTTCATTTTCTGAACTCCGGTGAATTACTTCTGTTATCCAATCAGCGTTTCTAATCGGCCTCCATAATAGCTGGCCATAGAGAATAATAGGCATAGAGGGTAGAGTAAAAGGCGAATTTCCTGACTGTAGAGGAGTAAGAAGATGGGTATTGTTCGGATGCAATTATAGGGAGGGTTGTAGGATTATTGGGGTGTCAATCAATGAACTCCCTCTTCCCAATCCTTATATAACGACGTCACGTCACTTATAGTACGCCTCCCTTCTCCAGATGCGGGGGCCGAAGGCATTTTCCTGTAGGTTTCTGTAGGGATCACTACATACATTCAGCATCCCTTAAGGGAAATCAGCTATTGATGTTGTACTTATAACGTGATTATTAAAAAAAATTCCTCAAATGTCCAACGGACCCTCATACTACAACCATGGCGAAGATGAGGTCCCTTCAAACATATATATATATATATATATATATATATACTTGCCTGTTTCTACTCTAGCTATCACAATAGTCGATTAATCACTACCAAAGTCGATACATAAGCGTATCACGTAAAACTAAAGATCATGTTCCCATCAGCAGACATGGGATAAAGGGAAGGGGAATTCCGCAAATTTGAAATATTCCGTTATTAAAAGTCTCATCAAACATTAAATAGACCTAATCTTATAAAAAATGCAGTGTTCTGTTAATTTTGGTATATACATTTTTTTCTCTATCTCGAATGTTAACCGAGGCATTTGTACTTTAGTTTTCAGCCTTCAGTAAACCCTAACTTTCGCTAATATTATATTAAAGATAAGCTGTTATACCATAGACAGCTTCATTTGAAGCTTAAATACCAAATATTGTTTTTATTGAACTCTAATGTGTGACATACATACAAAGACGTTGTGTGATGAAGTCATCAATTAACATTTTACTCTCTAACACGAAAATGTTTATTTGATTTCTACATACTAGATATTGAACTGCTTCATCGAGCACAGAAGTCGTCGATAATGGTTGAAATATTCCAAGACTAGGGACGGGGGGAGCTTAGTGGTGTGGGGGGGATACGGAAATTTTCGTATCGCTGAAAAGCAATAGTGATCACTTCATGCTGAAGTGACACGATATACCTACTTCTACATTCTACCCAGAGAATTCCCGGAGTATATTTCTCTCCATGGACTATGCTACAACCAAGATAGGAAGGCTAAACTTCATAATTGTAATCATAAGCTACTCTTCAGTAGCTTCATTACTTACATACCAAAATACTACTGCGATGAAAACTTCATGGACGTTTCCATTATCAATAATACGACCTCGTTAAACATTGTGCATGAAATGGTTGTGTCCTTGGATAGGCCCAATACACTTCACCTTCCTTTTCGCAATGGTTTCATTTTTTGGATGGTTTTGATTATATTGTGTGACTCAATCAGAATTTCTGGACTTCTATTCAGTCCAATAGTTTCTAGAGAAGATCAAATAAATCCATATTTCTACTTGCTCCTCCTATTGATTATCTTCTGTTATAAGTCCAAATTTTATCCTCTTAAAGAAGGAAACTCTACTGTATCAGAAATATATTATGAATATTATGATACTTTAGGTAAAATATAATATATAAATAAATTTATTATGCTTTATGAAAACAGAATAGTCGTAAATAAACATTTTTAATATATTTATTACAGAAATTATGTGGTACCTAAGATGTCAGAGAGAATATTCGATTCTACTCGAAGCCAAATTTATATAGAAAATCTTTACTAAAAAGCCATAAAAACGCAAACATACATTAATAAAATATAAACATAAATACAAAATGAATAAGATTAGCATAAGACGAGCAGCTGATTGTGTGGGGGAGGGAGGCAGCTGGGAGACCACCTGTTTCTTCAACGGGCCTGCGCACTCTTGGCCTATCGTCGACAAATTTATGCTTCACTTCGAAATGAGATAAAACCAATGATATATTTCTTTTCGACTGTATAATGCCTAGCCGTAGACTAATATACTTTCATGGTACAACTAACCCAGAAAATAGATTGGGCACTTGTTTCTCTTCTGACACACTTTCATCCGGTTCAAAACCCAACATGATTTATAAAAGAGAAAATTTCCGGTCGGCAATGCTCCATAAATCTTTCCGAATAGGAATAGACAATTTAATATATTGCCTTTTAGTCAAAAGCAGTTAGAAATCTCATGAAAAGCATTAGTGTGTAAACCTATCCTTCCCAGATGTGCTGGTTGCTGAGAGAGCTAAGCGCAGTAATTGGAACGAATGAGAAATACCTAATTTCTGTGCTTATCCATTATGAACACTAAATTTATACAACAGGTGGAACTGACGGTTGAGGATCCTTACCACATTTATAAGAATGTTAACCCTTTCAGAGTTGTCTTTGCAAGGGGTAATTGTGTGAAAATGCAGGTATATCAGGGCTATAAGTATCATTTCTGCAATAGCAAAATGTTTATGTTGGATTTGTGAGACTCGCAGGACCGTCATCATGTTCAAACTGTTGAATTCTGCCAGATTCCTTGACTGTTCATATAGCACTCACTCTACTATATGTCTCAAATTTGGGCTTCAAATGCAAACTTGTTTGAACTAAAAAACTTCCTCAGAATTATAAATACAGAAATCAATGCCTTATTCCATAGATGACGATATACCAATATCAATGAGTGTATCCTGAGCATCAAATCGAAATTCGAAATAAAAATATCGGGTTATATCATAGTATCCATATTGTGATAGTATACCACAGTCATGATGCCCACCGATATTGTGCCTAATAAACATTTTCAGTATCTGCTTTGGATTCGTTTAAATTAAAATTACGAGAAATTTATTATTATAAAAATAGTGCTGAATGATTTAAATGTAATGTATAAACAGAATACCACAGCTTACACCACTGGAATAAAAAGGGTGGCTGGGACTCAGGTTGGCCACACGAGTTAAGGTGTTGGTCTTAATCTCGCGTGGCAGGCCTAGAGTGGTGGGTTCGATTCTCGTCCTAGACAGTAAAAATTTATTTAGTTGACGGACTCATTAAATAAACTCCTTGGTCCCACCCTGGCTAGAAAAGGGTGGTAACCTGTAGACAACCGGTCCCGATGAACCATAGTAGCATAAGCGGAAGTAAATAATAAAAAACAAATAATAAAAAAAGGGTGGCTAAAGAGAAGTTTATGTTATTAAATATGTTAGTCTTATAACTTATACTCTTATTACTAAGTTTGGTTTATTCGATATTATTACAACCATGATTTAACAATTAATGGCTTGAATACTTAGGATCAATAAGACCTATGAGGGCATGCGGAAATTAACACACAATGCAATCCATTCAACTTTAGGGGTTGTTTACAAATTCTACATTTAGGTGTTTCACATAAGACTGACACGATTGGCTTTTTATGAAAGGAAAACGGACTTAGAAGAGAAGGGTCTGTTATAGTCTAAGAGAGAAAAATAATGTTTATTATTTTTATTATTATTCGTAACTTAGAAAATTGTCATACAATTTTCTGATCAAGTCATTTCTTTACATTATTCAGCGGATTAGTTGTTACACAAATATTAAGGGTTGCATATATATATTTCTTTTGTTTGTCAGTCTAAGTAAAACCTTGCTTTAGTCTTCACCAAATTTCTCTTAGGTTCACTGTGTCTTACGTTCTTGTTTTTTATTCAGTAGGAATTATGTAGAATGTTTATTGCCCTTCAATCTTCAAGAGGTAAATAATTCGGATTTATATTTTCATTATATTTCACCGTCTGAAATAATGGGAAGATTCGGCCACTCGAAAAGAATGAGCGAATGAAGCGAAGGGAAAAGATAAGGGAAGAGAAATTTGAAGAATTCAATAGAAAAATATCACCTGCAATATAGAAGAAAAATGTGAGAGGAGATAGAGACTAAAGGGACATATCTAGGGAAAGATGTTGCCATTAAAGCTGGGGATATTGGGAGCTTTTTACCCTTGGGCCCTAAATCATGGCGGAGGGCTTTCTATCTGCTGGCCTTTCAATATTGCAGTAATAACTTTATGATACCCCTTGACCTCCAGAGGGGTTCCGGGATAGAGAGGTCCGGCAGGCCGACAAATGGCAGGGATTTGGGGCCCTGGATGGGTTATTGGATGGTGGGGTTAGTGGGTGTCGGATCAGCTGTTTGTCCAGCTGATTCCGCCCTTTCTCATATGATAGAATTGTTGTTTCTTCAGGACATATTCTCCTGTCAAATCCTACACCGGCGGGACTCATATATAGGGGTGAATGAATGGATTATATTTTTTCCATTAGAAAAATCATGAAAAACTGTTAATTAATTTTTATTTTTAAATAAGAAGTCCGCAATGAAATCTAAGTTGCATTATTTATTGCGCTAATTTGTCAAGAGATTTGGTAAAAAAACAGAAAGACTGGTTTTCCCGAATTTCGGCACTTCTTCTTCTTATTATTTTTATTTTTTTTAACAAAATTGTCATTACTTATTCTATTATTATGGAGAAAATGTGAAATATTAAAACATAAAAATCATTTGCCAGCACTATATTTTAAAAAAAGAAAGAAGGTTTTTATAATTTAAAAAAAGAAAGAAGGTAAAATATGTGTTGAGTCCGACATCATATACAGTACAAGCAGTTTGACCAAATCTGTTGTTTTTTAGACTGTCTCCCCCACCCCCCTCGCCAATGCTCTACTTAGGAATAACAGCTTTGCATCGAAAAAGGTATTAAAAGGCCTTTTTGTGAGTACTTTATTAAAGAATACAACAATGATAAACGTATTTATTCAGGTTAAAACCAAAATTTACAGATATTTGTTATCTCACTACTAAACATTCTCCAATAATTAAAAATCCTTTGTTAATTTTGTTTGGGTAAAAGTTATAGTCAAATGAACATGGACAAATGATTTTATATCCTGACAGACTACAAAAAATGATTTAATAATTTTAGTGTTGCTGTGACATTTGATTATTATTTTTTTTTGTTATAATGGATTTTGTTCGAAAATTATTTTACAGCAAGGCATTTACTCCATAAGTTATACGTATATGTGAGGACGAAATCCTGATTGGTTCATAGATTTTCATTTCTAATATCCCTTTATTAGAAAAAATAATATTCATAGATGTTTTACAATTAAATCATAGTAGCATAATGATAATATTTAAACCTGAGTGTCGCTATAATCAAATATGAACTTGTTGAAAATGTTTTGAGCTATAGCATTCATCGCTAGTGGCACGGAAAGTAAATATTTTGGTGGTAAAGTAAGAGAATGTGGCGGGAAAGAGGACTGAGTGAGAGATAGCCATTATTCTTTATTTGATTATTGGTAATTGCCTAATCCTGGATCACTTAGTGGATATCCATTCTGTCGGCCTAATTGATCTCCCAAATGGGAGAGATCCGTCCGATTCTCCTTTCCTCACGTACTCTCTTCCCAAGTAGGGCGGGAATCTTAGATCAGAGGGGGGTCTTATTCTCCTTCGCAGATATTTGCAGCAATATTACAGAGTTATGTTCTCTTGAACTTCACTACGTGCTGCCAGTGTTGGCAAATATTTACGGTCTTTGTGAGTGAGTCAGTGCGAATGAATTGAGAATTGTGAGTGTGAGAGAGAGATAAAGAGAGTGTGTGAGAGAGCGAGAGAGAGAGAGTGAGAGAGAGAGTGTGAGAGAGAGTGAGAGTGAGAGAGAGAGTGAGAGAGAGAGGAGAGAGATTTGATTTTATTTTTTTATTTAATAACCTGATGCATTTAGGACTAAGAATCCTCTCTTAGAATGCAGAGGGAAACGAAAATTTACAAGTATTATTTACATTCTCAGTGTCAAGGCTACACAATCAAAAAAATTTACTCCACATAAAAAATCAAAATAATCAAAGTAATGTCACTCTTCATATAATTCCACATTCATAACTTTGAAGTTCATTTAAGTTTGCATCCTACATATGCCACGTTTATTTGTTGCTACGGTCTTGCTTAAAACGATATGCAAGCCATACTTATTAAATATCTTGGTGGCAGATATTACGTACGATTTATTGTATACTGTGGTTCAGTGTTTTGGAATACATAGTATGTTCATTGAGTCTCTTGTTTCTCTGTTGTTTAAGTGACTTAGGAAACTGAATGCCTCGTGAATGTATAAGGGCTGCCGATTCTTCAGTACCTTGCATGTGAGGAGTAACAAAGCCAACGAAACAGGCACTACGAAAATGATTAGCGAATTATCAAATCTATTTTTGTATGCTGTAAAGAATAGTCAATTAAAATTGCCTCAGATTCCTGGTCATTTATCAATACGCCATGTTTAGAACACCAGGAGTGGAGTAGGCTTAGGTCCTCATTAAGTCTGACGAGAGAGAGAGAGAGAAAGAGAGAGTGTGTGTGTGTGTGTGTGTGAGAGAGAGAGAGAGAGAGAGAGAGAGAGAGAGAGAGTGTGTGTGTGTGTGTGAGAGAGAGAGAGAGAGAGAGAGAGAGTGTGTGTGTGTGTGTGTGTGTGTGTGTGTGAGAGAGAGAGAGAGTGTGTGTGTGTGTGTGTGTGTGTGTGTGTGTGTGTGTGTGTGTGTGTGAGAGAGAGAGAGAGAGAGAGAGGAGAGAGCTTATTGCTTGCACTTTAGGAAAGTCCGTCCCGCAGGTGTTGAGTAGATGAAGGTGATATCCGACGTACTTACTGGAATCTGTTAACTGATGACCTCATCTCATCGTCTATTTTCTATTCCTCCCATAGTAAGAAGCCTATGTAAACTGTAAAGAGGTATCTGATCTTTAGTAGTGAAAATCTAATGAGTATGGTTTACTGATTGCTGTAACCACGAAAACACAAATAAATCGGTCAATATTCAAATTAAAAAAATAAACAGCTACTGACTAACAATTTTAACGCATTAAATGTTTATATGCATTGATTATCTAACAATTTTCGAGACGACTCATAATAACTGAAGAATATTGAATATACTCACAAACTACTACAAACACCAGAATTCTAATCACTTTGTATTTATAGCTATTTTGTTGCAAATGGGATATTTTTTCAAGTAGGCAACATTTTAAAGAATATTTGCTGGTTACTATTAAATACCTAACTGGGTCAAACTACGTTCGTTCTTGCAAAACATAAAATGTAATCACGCCCTAAAAATTGAATCACTTCACTGATATTCATAATAAGCGAACTGCTACTGCATTTATTCATCATCCCCCTTCAGGACTACTGAAGTGATAGATACTTATAGGTGAAGGACATAGCTATTGATTCACGGAGTAGGGATTACCATCAATAATGGATGAGCCTATAGGACCCACATGGTCAATGGCATAAACCACCCCCATCTTTCTAATTTATATGGCCTCTTCAGAGGATGGTTCCGAGGAGGGTCTTAACTTAGGGGGAGTTTTATCAAATATTTATAAGTGGATTAACACGATTAGGCACCTCGCTCTAATGCCTCTGAACAATAGCTGCAACAATGATGGTTCAGATAACCATAATAGAACTTCGATATTGCCGAAATATCACATCTCGACACTAGTTTAATCATTAAGATTATATTTCCTATTGAGGACATGAATATGTTAATTCACTTCGCGCCTAAAATGACTAAGATCGATAAAGTCACTACTCAATGATTGCGATGTATAAATGAAGTATTTTAGGTGTGATGATTATTACTTGTTGCATACAAAGAGTCGATATGACATACTTCCTTCATATTTGATTTTAACGTGACATACTTGGTGTTACTTGCTCCATACTACATTTGAAGCGATGCAAATCCTTATGCGAGCAAAGAATAGATACGATATGCTTGGAGCTTACTGCAGTCGTTGGCAACAATTGGTGGAGAGTGGCGAGAGATCGAGAACAATGACAAATAGGATGGACTCCTTATTATACCTCCTAAAAGGAGAGGCTTTTATCCTGGAAAGGATGCCAATAAAGCTTATTATTATTATTATGCTTGGTTAATGTGATACTTCCTGCGTAT
The DNA here is from genome assembly GCA_019009955.1 of Riptortus pedestris. NCBI lineage: Eukaryota > Metazoa > Arthropoda > Insecta > Hemiptera > Alydidae > Riptortus > Riptortus pedestris. The sequence goes on from CM032230.1 coordinate 39,086,962, forward strand.
TTGGTATCAACGATAACATATTTAGTATCAACGTTACATACTTGGTCAATCAATGTGATACTTGCTGCATATTTGGTATCAACGTTACATGCTTGGTCAGTCATTGTGATACTGGCTGCATATTTTGTATCAACGTTACATACTTGGTCACTCAATGTGATACTTGCTGCTTATTTGGTATCAACGTTACATGCTTGGTCAGTCAAAGTGATACTTGCTGCGTATTTGGTATCAACGTTACATACTTGGTCAGTCAATGTGGTACTTGGTGCGTATTTGGTATCAACGTTACATACTTGGCCAGTCAATGTGGTACTTGCTGCGTATGTGGGATCAACGTTACATGCTTGGTCAGTCATTGTGATACTGGCTGCATATTTGGTATCAACGTTACATACTTGGCCAGTCAATGTGGTACTTGCTGCGTATTTGGTATCAACGTTACATGCTTGGTCAGTCAAAGTGATACTTGCTGCGTATTTGGTATCAACGTTACATACTTGGTCAGTCAATGTGGTACTTGCTGCGTATTTGGTATCAACGTTACATACTTGGTCAGTCAATGTGGTACTTGCTGCATATTTGGTATCAACGTTACATACTTGGTCAGTCAATGTGATACTTGCTGCGTATTTGGTATCAACGTTACATGCTTGGTCAGTCAAAGTGATACTTGCTGCATATTTGGTATCAACGTTACATGCTTGGTCAGTCAATGTGATACTTGCTGCGTATTTGGTATCAACGTTAAATACTTGGTCAGTCAATGTGGTACTTGCTGCATATTTGGTATCAACGTTACATGCTTGGTCAGTCATTGTGATACTGGCTGCATATTTGGTATCAACGTTACATACTTGGTCAGTCATTGTGATACTGGCTGCATATTTGGTATCAACGTTAAATACTTGGTCAGTCAATGTGGTACTTGCTGCATATTTGGTATCAACGTTACATGCTTGGTCAGTCAAAGTGATACTTGCTGCTTATTAGGTATCATCGTTACATGCTTGGTCAGTCATTGTGATACTTGCTGCATATTTGGTATCAACGTTACATGCTTGGTCAGTCATTGTGATACTTGCTGCATATTTGGTATCAACGTTACATGCTTGGTCAGTCATTGTGATACTTGCTGCATATTTGGTATCAACGTTACATGCTTGGTCAGTCATTGTGATACTTGCTGCACATTTGGTATCAACGTTACATGCTTGGTCAGTCATTGTGATACTTGCTGCATATTTGGTATCAACGTTACATGCTTGGTCAGTCATTGTGATACTTGCTGCACATTTGGTATCAACGTTACATGCTTGGTCAGTCATTGTGATACTTGCTGCACATTTGGTATCAACGTTACATGCTTGGTCAGTCAAAGTGATACTTGCTGCGTATTTGGTATCAACGTTACATACTTGGTCAGTCAATGTGGTACTTGCTGCATATTTGGTATCAACGTTACATGCTTGGTCAGTCAAAGTGATACTTGCTGCGTATTTGGTATCAACGTTAAATACTTGGTCAGTCAATGTGGTACTTGCTGCATATTTGGTATCAACGTTACATGCTTGGTCAGTCAAAGTGATACTTGCTGCTTATTAGGTATCATCGTTACATGCTTGGTCAGTCATTGAACAATGCTGCATGATCAAATAATTTACGCACACATATTGAATGATGGGTGCAAAGAATTAATAAGTTTACATGTTTAATGTTCAAAAGTGTTTTGTGTGAAAGGCGACATTTTTTTCTTACAGTTTGAATAGCTTACAATGAAGTATCCGAAAGGCTACTTTCTGCATGAGCAGAGTCCGTGAAACCTGCAAGGCGACGCGATGAGATACTTGCCACATGCACAAAATTAAAAATGCATGCAAGAGCAAGGCAATTACCAACTTACTGCATGAAACGAATGCGCACATGGTAAGGCAAGGCAATGATTTACTTTCTGTATGGGCTGGATTAACGAGATAACTAGGTAAGATATTGAGGTAATAGCTTTACGTTGAAGAGCAATGAAACCTGCTACGTGAGGTAATGAGTAACTAGCTCTGAGTACACTATTAAAGAAAAGTGCAACGAGCGTTACATACTGATTGCAAAACTTGAATGAAACTTACAGAAGAAATGAGGCATTCTAGTAGAGGCGAGAATAAAGAGACGTTTGTTCGGACAGAATAAAGAGACATACGAACATGGGATTGACGAATTATTCCTTTCTGATTCCCAGAATCAATGATGCATCCCCTAAAATAAAGACTGATGATAATATAGGAAAACTTGGTCTAAGTGCGGAGTTTTTCTGTTGGCACTTGAAATGCAAACTTGAATGCTACTGAAATTGAAAAGTAATTTTTGCGAACATCAGCGTTTATTATTTCTGTTTCCTTTTGCACGAAGATCCAGTTATAAATACAAGAGCAAATGTTATACATCAGGACTTTAACAGGCCCTAAAAATGAACATTAAAATCTTTTGTAAACAGACAAAATAGTTTTATAGATCTCCTCTTCATCAGTGATAAATAAATATCAGTGATCTCTTCTTTATTTCCCTTTGTAACTATGAGTTGTATTGCTATTAATAGGAAGACAGTTCCTATTGTACCATTAACAAGATGGTCCTGGTGGCACCCATTAATCTAAATGTGTACAACATTTCCGTTTCAAGGGTGTGAATGGACATTCCAGGAAGTTGTTCCCGACCATATGGAACGGAAGTGCGTAAGGAAAGGTGCTTCAGTCTAACTAAATTTTAAATCATAAACTCTTGTAGTTCTAAAGCTAAACTATTGCAGGCCAACGACTGAATGGTTTTGGAAAGTGACAATTCGCCAAAAGTCAATGATTCCTCAAGACAAGCCACTTTTACACGAATTGGGAAGAAGAATACAACCCTTTCTGATTCGAGTGTTTATACAATACTTGAAGCTTTCAAGAAGGGCTACTAGCAGACTACCAACCACAATTTTACATTCAACTTCATTGTTTACTCCTATTTTAAGAAGTAAATGAATTTTCAATTTTAGGTATATTATATCAGTGAGCATCAATTTCATGATTGTAGAACGACTTATAGCGTTCGCTATTTGTTCCCCTTGACACAAATCTTACTTAGAAACAACACATATAACAATCATTAAAAAACGCACATACTCGATTGGCAACTTTATACCCACTTATAATCGGAGAAAAACATCACTGAAACTTTCTTGTACTACATTATTCTACAAACACCCATTCGCACATTATTGAATTTCGTAAGTCCTTTTAGCAGATTTCCCTCAAGGGAAATCAGCTATTCAGGTCGTACTCATGACGCGATTATCGAAAAATTTCTTCAAATGTCCATCGATCCTACCCATCCTATCCCGATGTCCATCGGGTCTATCCCGTGGAGATGACGAAAATGAGGTCCGTTCAAAACTATCTCTCTCTCTCTCTCTCTCTCTCTATATATATATATATATATATTTGTCTGTTCACACTCTTGCAATTTTTGTTTAATCGTCACCAAACTCGGTATTTAATCGTTTGATCTAAAAAGGAAGATCAAGTTCGTTAACGGCTGAAATCGGACTAGAGGGAGGGGGTATTTTCGAAAAATCTCCGTTACTATACGTCGGATCGAAAAATTGTATAGAACCAATCTTATTGCAAATTGAATTTACTATAAATTTACATACACTTATTCTCTATCTTGAATATTAACCGAGATATTTCCATTTTTATTAAGTGTAACGGATGGTTTCCGTAACTGATCGGCACTCGAATGGAGATTTCTCTATTGTATAACTTTATGTGGGAAATCTGCACAGCAGTGACATACACAATGGATACATTTTTTTTATACAAAACTAGGTCCGTGCTTTGAGAGAAATAGTAACTATACTGAGAATTGGGCCCTTTTCAGCATACCTAGAAATTCTAGCATAGAAGTATTACTCTTATCTTCAGACGTCTAGGGAAGCTGTCAACTACAACCTTGGTTGTCAAAAGACCAAGCGTCCCAGAAAGATGCTATCAAGATATTCAAGGCATATACGCACTTATTATTATAATTATTTTAGTGGGGTAAATACAATTCTTTTTTAAAAGAATAAGAATCGCCTACGATGTCCGTCTCATAATTACTGTCCATCAACAGTCATGAACCCTAATAGCCTGACTATTTAATTACAGGTCCTTGGAATAATAAGCATGTGTTTATAGTTATGGGATCCAGCGTTCATAAATTTACCTTGCGAAACCAAATGATTATATATCAAATGACCATAAACACATGTAACATCACAATTTATTTTCGGAAATACCTAGATGACGTTTGGGTGAGAATAGAGCCTCTGTTAGTGTAGACCCGTTGTAGCCATTACTGAAGGACTGTCATAGAAAGGAAGTCAATGAAAGGCGGGGAAGGAAAGCGGTCTCTGCTAACAATTAACACAACTCCAAGCTAACTAGCATTATAATTGGTGGAAGTACCTCTCAAAACAGGATATCTCCATTACCTTCTAACCGGAACAATCTCACCCGCCGCTTTTCCTCCAAATCGCTAAGAGCATTTCCAGCTAACTCGCCCAGGAAACGGCACATACTCTTTAGCACCTCTTCCTTCCAATCACAGTCTGAGAGCTTTTATAAGATAACTCTTATCACACGAGGTTTCCTAACTCCGGTGTCATGACTTCCTCGGACGCAACGTATTATTAACGATTGGATTTCAAAACTTAGGGAAGGCATATGGCGACAGACATTTGACGATAAAACAACTAAAGCTGTAGTTATGCAAAACTTATATTATAAAGTTATTGTACAGCCATCTTATATTTCTCCACAGCTGAAAGGTTTCTTTGTAAACTCGTAACACAAATCAGTGATACATCCAAAATTTCTCAGAAGAGTAAAACACCACCAATAAACCAAGGAGGTTTCCCAAGTGAAACCCCAGAATTAGTTCCTACATACCTTTTCGAAAGCGAAGCCTAAATTGAAACTGAGTTCCACACGGGACACAACATTGTTGGCATGAGATGTGATCGTAGCTCAGTGAATAAAGTAGTCCGATACTCCTCTTTATGGGAGATACGCCAACGAATTAGAAGTGTGAGTGGTCTATATTAAAATTGCACTATAATTTACAGATAAGCATCGTATATTTTAGTAACTTCAACTAATTTTTCCTGATGGACCATGATTACTGTTAGTCAAATGAGATAGCGGCGCACCATGGAGCAGTGGACGATCGGGAACTGGACTTCATGGCCGTTCCTGCTGTCCTTTCGTTCAGGAAATATAATTGTCATAAAATGAGGTACCTCATTCAGCCTCTCCCAGATTTACTCTAATCTAAACTCAGCCGATCTCGAGATCCCAACTCCATGGTGATCATTGATTCTTTTACGCCTCAAGTACAGTAAGGGTTATATTTTCTTAGCTAATTTCTCGTATTTTATATCTGTTGAACCACGTTGCAATGGAGGTAGGCATAGGGGTAAGGTCTGCAAGGCGACGGCATGGATAAGCTGCAGGTCAAGAACGTTGACGTTCATGTTTCTTCGTGAGCAATGTGTAAATGCCGTGAACAATCAGTTTTACTTTCATGATTTCCCATTATCCCCATATAAACAGTGAAATATTCGAAAATGTATGGATAGAACATTTCATGATAGTCAATGCAACTTCGTAAAAATCGATTAAATAGATGTGTGAACTTCAAAATACCAATAGTTAATGTTTGAGACAATACAAAAGTTATTGAACAAAAATTGTAAAAAAGAATTCACAAAATTTGAGAACAAATTCTCAAAAAGACTGGACAAGTAATATTAGTCAATTTAAGTCTATTAAAGGTTTCTTGCAATTTTGGCCTCATGTTGAGTTCTCGCATCACTGGAGACGTTTACAGAATGTAAAAAGAAACCACACTCCCCGAAAAGGTTTTCCTTAAAATAAGTACTTACTGTTCAGTAACTAGGTGTAGACAAAAGCACTAAAGTGCAGTTGAAACTCACGAAGCTGCCACCCAAGTTGCTGTTCACAATTTCCATATAACTATATAAAATTGAACTATACGCTAGTTGCCACTAGATACATCTGCCAGGCAGGTCACAGCTGGATGGGTTAAAGCTGAAGTCAGCTCCTTTTTCTTTTCGAGAGTTTTTCGTACTTTCTTGTATTCGGCCTTCAATAAACCCTTACATTTACTCATTCAATTATCAATTGAAATAGAGAATAATTGGTGAGATGACAGCGCGTGGGAAATCTTTTTAGTTTAAGTCGCTGTTTTTTTAAATTTTAAGTCGAGGATTTTTTAAAATATGCTACAGATACAACACAATACTAGTACCACCATCACATCCAAGGGCATATTGAGGCGAATGATCTCACAATGTTGGTCCCTTGAAGATGATGAGTTATATGCGTGAATCTGATGACGACCCATCTCCTGATGATGACAACAATAGCTGTAGGGTAGGCATTCATCATATGACGGGCTCGTTAGCTCTTCAAGATAATCTGCGCCCATATTTAACCACCCCCGCCCCCAACAGCCTCTATAGTCATTATCGCATTAGTAAACCTCTGCCCTCGGGCACAATATCGTCCACAAATGTCCTCCGATAATTTTCCCTGTGAATTATGAGAATATTTAATTGCTCAACACATTTCATAAGGCAGAACCATAATTGAAGGCTGTTTCACGGCATTAATTGGTCCACCTTTTTTTTCTTTTTCTTTTTTAACTGACGTTAACTGAATAGAGGTGAGTTTTATTATAATATGCTTAATAAGGAGCGGTTGGTGAGGAAGATAGGTCGATGGATGCCTAATTTGTTCCATATATATATATATATATATATATATATATGTGTGTGTGTGTGTGTGTGTGTGTGTGTGTGTGGGTGTGTATAAAAATAGACATAAAAAATATAAAATCTCTATGGACCTAAGGAGCGTCAAACCACAAGAACTGAGCAATAGATTCAGGAAAGTTATTATCTTAACTTTCCTGAATCTATTGCTCAGTTCTTGTGGTTTGACGCTCCTTAGGTCCATACAGATTTAAAAATGCACCTGCAATCACCATCTAAGAGCCATTCGGCATGATCCAATGAATGAAGAGAGGGTTTTTCGAGTCTACCTAACTTCTTATAGCTAACTTGTCAACTAGCCACAAACTTAACTTCTCGTTCAAATGTTACAATTTTTTATACCATCCTTTAATTTTGCTAGAATGTTCACCTTTCATAGCAACCATAATTAATAAATGTTACCTTAGCAACTGATAATTTGCTCCTGGAAGGCAACTTCAACTAATTAATGGCCATCCAACAAGAGAATCGGCACCTTGGATAGCAAACCATAATTAATAAAGAGCCTTCACAATTGAGAACATGGACCTTCGATGGCCACTATTAATAAATGACCGTTACAAGTCAGAATTTGCTTCTTGGTTGGCAACCGTATTTGATGACCTCTAAAAGGTCAGACATCACTCGCTAGGTTTCATTTAGCTCTGCAGGGGTTTGAGGATGCTACCCGAAGCATTTGACTAGGTCCTTGAAAAAAGAAGAAACCTTCTTTGGTCTTTAGTGCCACCAAAGTTAACAGTTGACAGAAAGGATTTGAAAGGCCATTGAACCAAAGTTCACTTGCACAAACAGATTATTTATTAATGCCATTTAGCAGATACTATCTATAAATATAACTTGGGAGAAACTGCTAAAAATAAAACAGTCACAAAGGCAATGAGAGTAATGGAAGCCTGTATTGGAAAATGAAATGAAAAGTAAATAATGTGGAAAGAACTGGCTCGTTCGTGACTTCTAGTGATTCAATGAGAATGAATAATACACGGAATATATAGTAGCAATTACCCCCTTCCTATATCCAATTTTCTTTTGTAGTTATGTAGAAGGTTGATATGGGCGAGAGAGGGTAAGAGGGGGGGGGGAGGTTTCCGCTCGATGAGGGCATAAAGAATGTAGGGAAAGAGGAATAGGTAGGAGATATTTGGAGCGATTGGGCGAATCATCCCCGAAGGTGGGTGGAGAGAGAATTGAGCCGTGAGCTCACGAATTCACTATTTATGAGGCTCATTGAGCGATGAGCTGAGCCTGTCTCAGGCCCCGATGCAAATCACGCGTACTTTCGGCTGGAGTCCCCCAAGGGGAAGCTTTAGCCCCAAGACCTATTCTATCTTTTGCCAGATCTTATTCATCGGCCTTTTTTATCCTTCGGTGCTCGGATGACTCGGAGTCGTTAACCCGAGCTCATTTCGAACCTTTAATCAGCCGATCTCAATCAGTCTATTGCTCTTTTTGGGGGGATTTATTTGCTGAACACGATATGAAGGGCACGTAGGGAGAAGAAAAAGTTCTTTACCAAGACCAAATTCAAAAACCCAAAGCATTCCTTAATTAACTTCATAACTCATTAATTTTAGTATATATTTCTTCTTAATGAAGGAACACGAATTTTAATTTGTGCAAATACATTATACCATCACTATTATATTTATATTAGAGAAAAAATATATAGGATTTTGCCCTATGACCGCACGAATTTTAGCTATTACATCGTACCCGCTGGGTATTTTAACAGATCAAACCACCAACTTCCCTCATAGCTGTTTAGAAGTGCTCACAGTACAGCCTATGTTTATTTTCTACCCATAATTTACACACAAAAAATGTTATATAAATACTCAATCGATATTCCATCAAATGAAATTTTAAAATAAATATTCTATTGTCAAATCTACACTTAGATGTGTTATTATGGCTGAAAGTCGAGTACATTTTAGCAGATTTTCCTTAAGGAAAATCGATAATTTCTCCTTTACTATACGTCAGATCGAAAAATTGTATAAATTTAATCGTATCGCAAATTAAATTTACTATAAAAATTTATATATACATTTATTCTCTATCTTGAATATTAACCGAGATATTTGCACTTTTATTTTATTTTAGATCTCAAGGCTTCAAAATGTCCCAATTTTTTTTTCCATATTTCTTCATTCAATCAAAACTAAGAAAAATAAAACCTTTTTACTTTATAAAATTTAAGTTAACAATTTTCAAGAAAACTAAAATTCGCATAATTTTGTACCAGTAAAATAACAAAACGAGTATATAGATAAAAAAAAAATTGTTCAAGTAATATCATCCATGTTTGATATCTGATTCTAGTATGCGTAACATATTGTAACTATGAACTGATTTTTTTCTTAAGATAATGTTAATTAGTATAATTGGTACTTATCAGTTATCGGAAGGTCATCCATTTAAAAACGATTATTCAATCATAATTAAACGAAGTTCACTTTATTACATAACATAACACTTGTAGAATTTATTAATGACAAAATGGTTAACCGGAGACTACTCATTATTTGCAGATAAAATATTTTCTGGTTCAAAACCGCTAACCGCTATTCACTGTTATTCCTATAGACTGTTCATGCTTGACTAGGTTATCTTCTAGTCATTCTGTTTCTTTTGTTATCAGAAAATGCGTGATGGTTAATTAACAACGCTTGGTAATAATTAGTTATTATTACACCACGTGAACAGATACCTTGTAAAGTTCATGTGGCAGACGACGGTCGCTTTATGTCTCCACGACATTGTCCAGTTTTGGGATAACTCTAATTTATAATTACGTTTTGGCTTTCATTTTGTCATTCAAATAAATAGCGTTATTTTAAATAATAAAGTATTTTTTTTTTCAATTAAGATATAATAATCGTCTTTAAATGGGTGGCCCTCCAGACAATCGATAAGTATCCAATATTTTTGTTTTAATTATATTCTGAGCATTTTCAGAGATTAAACATCAGAATACCTTTGCTGGGCTTCAATTTCTACCATTGATTTACCCGTTTACTAACATTTACCCACAAGATGAGTCTTTATTCTAAATTTATTGATTGAATACCCAATGCGTACTATCAAACAAAAATTCTTACCAGCAAATTTGTAGGTTATACTCAATTTCTCGTATAAGAAATGAAGGAAAACATTTTTATGACGGAATATACACATAATTGGCAACGATTTCTATTCTGAAGTCACTTGAAACCAAAGGGTACGAATTTATAGAAACACTATTTCTTCCACTTGATCACTTCCTAACTAATACATACCAATTCAGCCAATGATTTAATGAAAAGATGCCTCCCTAGACCATGGGTTGACTCTGTTTTTTTTTTACTAGTAAGGATTGTACTCCTGATGAGGCGGTAAAGTAAAGTACCCGAAAAATTTATAGTTTGTGTAAAGCGGATGAAGGAGTAATAGTTCTTCTACGAATTCTGGCCCTTTGCCAACAAGTGATACAGGTTAGTGATTTTGATAGATACATGATTGGGGTCTTTGGTAAATCATAGATTTTTTTAAGAATAATTAGCAGAAGAACCATATTTTCATTTTGTGGGACGGATGAGACTCAAAGGCTACTTAAACTCCATTTGCTTGAGAAATGTTATTCATTAGTAGTAAGAAGTAACTCTAAATAAGACGTTGAGCGCATTTCTTTTAAGCAGACATTTAAGGTGAGCATGTGTTTACCAAACGAGTAACTGACTTGAAGGAACATATCATGAGAGTAGGACAGCTGATCAGATATGCAGAGTGAAATGGAGTAGGGATAGATGTTTTGACGGCAGAGCCGGGGGGCGTGTAGCCCGTCATCACTTTCTAAGAGCCCATCCCCCAGAACGGCGGGAGAGATAAGCCCTCAGACACACTCATTTGTATGCGAGAAACTACAATTGTGAATAATGTTTTAATTAGGCTCAGAGATAATTACAGCAGGGGAGGGAGTGACCTGTAGAAATAATGTCGAAAGCGGAAACCAAGGGATGGTACATGGCCCGTGGGTGGAGAACTTCAAAACAGCTGATCACTATCTGGAAGAGGAACGCCCATTTTCACCAAGGCTCATATATCCTTGTTTACACATTAGACTGCCTCTATGGTACGGCATTTTAGCAGATTTTCCTTACGCTGTACTCGTGGTGCGGTTTTAAAACATTTCTTCAAATACCGAACAATCCCTCCCAGGAGATGACGAAAATGAGGAGTTCAAAACTATATTTTTTGTTTATTAAATATCTTTCACACTCTAGTGGCCTCAATTTTTGTTTGACTGTTACCAAACTCGATACTTAAATGTTTCACGTAGAACTAAAAAAGTCCGTCAAGCAGGGCTGCCTAAACTAATAAAAATACTGCGTAAAACTTACTATAGATAAATTTAATCACTGATAACATTTAACACCATTGTGAATATTAATTTAATAAATACAAGCGGCAATGAAAAATATTTCAGTCAATTTTAATAACCTCCCAAAGGAAAGCGTCAGTAGTTTTAAACAAAAAGGTCTACGAATCTCTAAGATCTGAACAGATAGAAATATTCTTCACTCAAAGGCATAGAATTACTGAAATATATTCTGATATAACACATCAATTTTACTGAAAACTATTAACTATATCTAATACTCTTATTTATAATGAATCAGAATAATGTTAATCTCAAGTCCCAAAATTTTAGTAATCCAAGCACTCAACAGAGTGGTGGCAATCAGCAGACCGTATTTACATATATCTCGCATATTAAAGGTTTCTTGAAACCAATCTTTGGTATTTAAGCTTTGAATAAGGAGGTTTATTATATAACAGAGTATGTCTATGACATGAGTAGGAGAATGCTGAAGGCTGAAAACTAAATAATGCTAATATTTCGGTTAATATTCCAGATAGAGAAATGGTTTATAACAATATTTATAATACATTCAATTTGCAATGAGATTGGTTCGATACAGTTTTACGATCCAACGTATAATAACGGAAATTATTATTATTATTACTTGATCTTTCTTTTTACATAAAACGATTAAAAATAGAATTTTCTAACAATACAACAAAAATTGTGCCCGCTAGTATAAGAGACAAATATATATATATATATATAAGGTTCAACTGACCTCATTTTCGTCATATCCTGGATCGATGAACAATGGAAGAAATAATTCGAAAATCGCTTCATGAGTACGTCTTCAATAGCTTATTTTCCTTAAGGGGAATCTGCTAAAATCAAGTTCGTTAATGGCAACAATCTGTAGGAATGAGGGGTTTGGGGTTTAGAGGGGGTAAAAATTGAAAATTCGATTCATAATATTGTTGAAAATTTAATATTCTATAACTATTGTTTTGCGCTTGTTTCCTCTAACTTGAATATTAACGAAGTTATTGACATGGTTTTGGGGGTTTCGGACTTTAGTAAACCCTCACTTGAAATCATCTGTTAAATAGCTCAGTTACTAAATATTCCATGCCCTGATTACATAGGTTTTTAAATGTGAAAGAAATAGAGAATATATGGCGAGATCAGCTGTCTGGTTCTGGAAGTCTGCCTAGTTAATACATACTTTTCTTCTGAATACGTGTAAAATTATTAAACTTATAGTTATTATATTTATGTAGGTCTACAATACGCTGATGTCTTTAAATTAATAAAATAATCATAATAGAGTAATGTGTTTATTGTTAGAGTTTTGTCTGTAACGTTTATTGAATTAGCAATAAAGTACAATCAAAACTCACATTATTTTTTAATAGTTCATTAAAAATTATTCTAAGCTACTATAGCCTAATGGATAAAGTCTACTACAATTCGAGTCAATCACCTACCTACACAATACTTTGAGAGGTTCAATGAAATTATAACTGATGTAACCCACGTGTAGCATAGCCCAAAGTGAGATCAGCAGGAAATATTAATTCTCAACGTTACAGCACCGATAGAATCTGTTCTATTTCAAACTAAATATAGTCTAGTGTTGAGTTAAAACATTACTTTTAATAGCCAGAACGTCAAATCCATCGTTTATCTTATTCTGTAAACTCCTTGTCATTCTCTTCAAAGCCTAGCACCCTTTCAAAGAGTTCTGTTATTATTATGAGTTCCTTGCAAATGGGAATTTTCAAAGAGACCCATTAGCTAAGATTATTTATACATCATAAAAATCTAGTCCGCATTTATCCTTCATTTCAAAGATTTTAGCCGATCTATTTTGAAACTATAACTTATAGAATCCTAGCTTTTAAACTAAATATTTAAAATGCACTTATAACTAAATATTAAACGCTATTTGTAAAATATGTCTAGGAAAAGAAACTAAATTAATCAGGCACCCAGGTCTGAATATCTATGTAAAAGAGTCAAGCCCTGAAATGCTGAAGATCGAAATTACTCAAATTTTAATTAAATCATCATGACCCAATGTCGCTCATAAACTCAGCAATCGTACAGCACTGGCAATATAAATGCAGTTTAATCTCGGACAATAAGCTTCCTTAGATAAGTGGTATTCACATTCAACTTCAGAAATAAAAATTAACATAGAAATACTTAATGGATAAATTGTAAACAAAAATAAAAAAAGAAAATTAAAAAAAAAAAAAGTCCGTCACGCAGGGGCTGAGGAAACTAAGCAGATTTTCCAGGTGAAGTTTTACAATAGAGAAATCTGCATACTGGTAATACAAGCCCGCCATGAGTAAGTACAAACGGTAATAAGAAATCTTTCAGTTAATTTTAATCAATTCCCAACTGAAACGGCTTCTGAATTGTAAAAATAATTTATATTTTAATAACTCAAATTTTAGTAGTACGGGTACAAGAATTAAAGAAGGGGGGGGCGGCGGATGAACAGACCGTATTTGCATAAATCACACAAAGTAAGGAAGGTAAGGTAAGGTTAGAAGAAGCTTACTCCTGGGCCTAGAAGTTACGAAAACGGCCGAAATAATCCGAATAATACCCTACCACAGCCTTCATAAAAATGCAAATATCTCGGTTAATATTCAAGATAGAAAATAAATGTATATAACAATATTTATTGTAAATTTAATTTGCAATAAGATTGGTTCAATACAATTTTTCAATCAGATGCATAATAACGGAGATATTTGGAATATTTGAAAATCCCCCCTCTAAACTCCCCCTCCCACTGATCCGATTTCAGCCGTTAACGAACTTGATATTTGTTTGGTTTCATTTGTAAGTGATATACGATACTACGATAAACGATTAACGATACTGTTACAATGCGTTGTTTCGGAAAACATAATAGAATACAATTTATAGATCTTATCATGTTAAACAAAAAATGTTTTACAAAATATTTTTATTTCTCTAGTGCAGGACGACTAGATGTTGTAACAAACCGAAATTCGGACGTCACGCCAAAACTAGTTAAAAAGGGCCCAGGGATAATTCAGCAATCGGAATAATTTTCGCTTTTCAATACTTTCTTTACTTTACTCAGGGGAGTAAAAACTATTGAAATGCCGGTTTTCCCCTATGGACATGTTACATCTTTATTGTTCAACCAAATAAGGTTTACACAGTATTTATTTTACAAAACGAGAATTTCGTCTTATTAAACGGCGTTTTATCACTACAAATTCCGTGACACCAAAGAAACAAATAAATATTAATTTGATATTTTTATGTTATTAACATTTAAAATGATGATGACACAACAAATAATTCAATTACATAGCATTTTTTAGACACGCCATGATTACTACATGGCATTGCCATTATTATGTTTGAAAAAGTTTTGCTTTTCCAGAAAAAGTCCAAAAAGTGAAAAATTGACCAAGTATATTTTATGGTGAAAATGTTTCCAGATGGTCGAGCAAAATTGAAAGGAATAAAATATTTATTTACCCGGTCAATATGAATGGTTTAAAAGCTTTAGCATATATCTCGGACTAAAGTATATGTTAAGCCAATTTATCCAAACGAATATCAGCGGCAAAGTTTAGAATATAGGTAAAATCGTTATTAGAGTCGTTTTTCTCTTGAAGAGGAGTTGATGAATGAATCGTTTACGTTTTCTTCCATTTGTAAAGTTGGCATTATTCCTTTGCAACCACTTGGCAAAACTATACCAAACTTCAAACGAACATCAGGTGATAAGCTATTAGCGCCATCTGTCAAAGCTGACCCATGTTTACCCATCACAGCTGTACTTCCATTTAGAAAGATGTATGTATACCTTGTCGGGGTATTCGTCCCTAAACCTTTCCTGTACCAAGCCAATATAACTGGTGTTTACTCAAACACTAACAGATGCTTACACTTGCTCTCTCTCTCTCTCTCTCTCTCTCTCTCTCTCTCTCTCTCTCTCTCTCTCTCTCTCTCTCTCTCTCACCCTCTCTCTCTCTCTCTCTCTCTCTCTCTCTCTCTCTCTCTCTCTCTCTCTCTCTCTCTCTCTCTCTCTCTCTCTCTCCCTCTCTCTCTCTCTCTCTCTCTCTCTTCCCTCTCTCCCTCTCCCTCTCTCCCTCCGCCACTCACTCTTTCACACAGTGGAGTAGCAGTACATTGTTTTCAACAAAAACTGCTTTATTGAGTAATAGGATCGAGGTTGGAGACGTACTGAAGCCGACCAACAGATGTAGCTCTCAGCGGCTGTTAACACATGTTCAAGGTTTACAGTCATAAAAGTCGTATTTCCTCTCGTTTATGACCATCTTGTCCCTAAATGAAGACGCCATACCCTTCAAGAACCTCATTGACTTATATTCTTTCACATAATCTATCAATGATTCTTTGTTAGTTAGTTATTATTTTCAGTTACTCTCGTTCAAGAGAGTCAGTAAAACAGACAGAAATAAAATTTATCGCATACATCATAAACTGCTATGAGAAATTCAATATATTAAAAAATGTCAATTTGGAACCTAAACTTTATTCAGCATAATTTTCTTCATGTAGCGGTGGGGTAAGTTTGAGAAAATTATATTGCAGGTCAAACTAAAATTGACAAAGATATTGACCTTTTCATCCTAAATTATACGGTATAAAGTAGTATTACACGCGTTTCGCCTCACCATGTGTGTACTGAGGAGAAGACTCAAAACCCAAAAATTGTAATTTTTGTAACAAGGAAGGTGATAACGTCTTCAAGATCTTGAATGTTTCTTTGGTTACAACTCAGGTGCTATAAAATATAACACTGAGTCTTTGTTATTTACCACTGTCAGTATTTTTCATATATAGCCTGCAAGTTGAATTAACTGCTAACGCATAGTGATTATTTTAATTTAAGAAAAGGCTAATTAAAACTGAATAAAAAAAAAAAAAGGATTTGTTGTTTTGCTATTTAATTCTCTTATAATACGATGATTTCTTTTTGAAATATTACACAATCAAACACTAATGGTTAACAACAATAAAGTCATTTAACGACTTTGTCAATGATGGCCTCTTTTGTTTCCTCATTACGAAAAAAAAATTAAGCAAATGAAATTGATACTCTATCATTCAAAGTCTATAATTTGGTACATATGTAAACACAAAAAGTACTTGGCGGAAAAATGCGCTACTATTAAGCCTTCAGAATTCCCGCTCCAACATCTTGGAATGTACGAATCCCCAAATGGAAAATGGTAATAATAATCAATGTATAAAATGATCGCACCAAGTATTTTTTTAACATTTTTCCATTCTCCAGTAACCCTGGAAAATGGCAGATAACTTTTTTCAGGTACCACAGTGATTCATTCTTTGCATTATCCTTTGATGTTCTTGTATTTCTTTAAGCTTTGCTCACATATAGTTAAAGGAAACGGGTATTGGGAAGTTTAATCTAGACAGAAAAATTAAAAATAATCTTCTTACTTTAATGGCTAGAGTCACCAACTATAACTCCTTTTTCCACAAAGACTTAATGAATTATTCGATAACGTTGAAATGTTTTTTGTTAGAAGTAACTTCGACGACATCCCCAGTGTTGGTTTAAATGGGACGAGCTCTTCATAACTAACAGAAATGGCACCTGAAGAGGTGATATATTGGCCATGCAACATGTAGTTGTAATAAGTATTTGTTGGTCTCCCGCGCCATTAAAGCAGCAAGTATGTTTAAATGTTGGGACCAGGAAAAATATAAGAAAAAATAGCAATAAACATAAATAAATAAATTAATGACAACATAAAATAGAATGCCCAATAACATTTAAATATTATGAAAACAAATATTGTTCATCTAAAGGTCAATGTGATGGCACTATATTAACCTTTCCGTTATAGCGAAAAGCTTAATTAAAAAAAAAAACAATTCAAACTTTTATTAGATATAGGCATTAATTATTGTTGCCAGCTACACACATTGCCAGTAGTTTCTTATTTCCAATTAATGGACACGTATCGAGTGTTATTTGCATTACATGTTTGACGTTAGTGCTTTTTATTCTGTAGTATAGATTCACCCCTCCAATCTGTAGGATTTGTTATGGGGCACGGAACAGGGGTGAGTCCTATCCTCCCCTCTGTCAGAAACAGAACCTTTTACCTACTGCCTGTCTGTCTGTCTTCCATTCTCTTCATCCTCAATATCAACGGCCACTCAGTGTCATTCTTTCTCCGAGTCACTTTATCAACTATTTGTCATTTATGAATATTAGTTATCAGCAATCATATTCATTGAACAAAGCAATTCAAGGCTTCTCTTGGAGGGAGATATGCCAACGAATAATACATGTGGTATTAGTGGACTGTATAAATAATGACTGAAATATAACTAATGGATAACATGATATATTTTTATGATTACAACTAAATTGCCTGAAGGGCCATGGTGAATATTAATATATAAAAGACGACGCTGCGTTTTGTCAAAGAGCACTGGGCATCATGGTCGATGATGGCTGAACTTGATATTTGATTCTTCTTTATTTTCTGCACGTATAAGTAATAAAATGAGGCACTTCATGTCTTGCCGCTCCCCGCTGTGTTCTCCCTCCGCCCACAATCGGCTACTTTCGTGGATTTTTACTCCATGGCGATAATTATCTTATTCATGCAACGAGAACTGTTTGTGGGCATTATGCCAGTGTTGCCATTTTCTCAGACTGTTTTTTTTCTTCTTCTACCACGTGGGCATGGAGGTAGTCGTCGGAGCACGGGTTGCAAGGCAACGGCTTTGATGGGCAGCTGGGCATGAACTTTGACGTAATTTTTCTTTGAGCATAAGTGTCGTAAACATTCATGAAGATGGTATTCCGACAGAAAAATATACACCATACGTCATTTTCATCGAAGATAGAAATCTGAATATAGAGCATCACAGAACTTCATCTAGACAGAACTCTCGACTGAGGATGGGATTCTGAAAGAAGAGCATCACTGGACGCAATTTTCACCGAAGATGGGATACTGAATGAAGTGCCACACTGAACACCATCTATACAGAACTCTTGACTGAGGATGGGATTCTGAAAGAAGAGCATCACTGGACGCAATTTTCATCGAAGATGGGATACTGAATGAAGTGCCACACTGAACACCATTTAGGCAGAACTCTTGACTGAGGATGGGATTCTGAAAAAGAAGAGCATCACTGGACGCAATTTTCACCGAAGATTGGATACTGAATGAAGTGCCGCACTGAATACTAGACAGAATGACTGAGGATGGGATTCTGAAAGAAGAGCATCACTGGACGCAATTTTCATGGAAGATGGGATACTGAATGAAGTGCCACACTGAACACCATCTATACAGAACTCTTGACTGAGGATGGGATTCTGAAATAAGAGCATCACTGGACGCAATTTTCACCGAAGATGGGATACTGAATGAAGTGCCACACTGAACACCATTTAGGCAGAACTCTTGACTGAGGATGGGATTCTGAAATAAGAGCATCACTGGACGCAATTTTCACCGAAGATGGGATACTGAATGAAGTGCCACACTGAACACCATCTAGACAGTAGACAGAACTCTTGACTGAGGATGGGATTCTGAAATAAGAGCATCACTGGACGCAATTTTCACCGAAGATGGGATACTGAATGAAGTGCCGCACTGAACACCATCTATACAGAACTCTTGACTGAGGATGGGATTCTGAAAGAAGAGCATCACCGAACGTCATTTTTATCGAAGATGGGAATTTTAAAGTAGAGAATTTCTGAACTTCATCTAGACAGAGATCTTAACTGAAGATGAGATCCGTAACATAAAATTCGAGCAATGGCTCGCAGTAAAAGGCGTGAAACTCAGAAAATGTTGTTTTAACAGTTTTAGTAAATATGAATTTCCTTTAAGTAGCTTAAGAGTGAATTCATTTGTAGGCTACATTCAGGTAATATTGCGTGCAAGTGATTCAGTAAGTTTAGATGTTCTCTAGTGTGCAGGACATGTTTAATTGTTAGCATTGTGTTAGAGTGATATCTAGATGTTTTAGATTGAGTTGAGCTGTTGTATTCATAAAATATGAATGTGTCAACACCACTTGATCCTTTATGTAAACATTCACCAGAAATTTTGCTTTGATTGGTAGTTTAGGATATTACCAAGTTTGTAAGTTTGTATAATTTGGTTTTCCAGCCAATGCGTTGATTTTTATTAGTCGCATAAAATCTTGTATTAGCAGTCTTTCAAAATTTTGTCCATGGCAGCTGATTTATCTTGCATATTGTTTTGTGTCCTTATTTACACATTATTGAAATCAAGTAATCCACAAAACAAATCAAAGAGATTAAGTTTAGTTATTTATTTATTATTTTCAGTTTCTACCGTGCAAGAGAGACAGAAAAAAATAATATATAAAATTTATAGCATACACCATCAACTGCTATCAGTTACTCAATGTATTAAAAAAAACAACCTCAATTTGGAAACTATAATTTATTCAACCTCATTTTATTATTTATGTAGGGGTGATGTAAGTTTTAAAAAATTATCTTTGAGATCAATCTAAAATTGACCAAAATATTGACCTCTTCATCCTAAATTATGCTACATAAAGAAGTTATGCACACTTTTCAACTCACCAAGCGTGCCGTAACGAAAGTACTCAATACACTAAAAATTGTTTAGTTTTGCGATCAAGGATGGTGATAGATATCATGCATTCAAGACCTTCAATGTTTCTTTTTGTTGTTTCCCTCAAGGGAAATCAGCTATTGAGGTCGTACTCATGACGTGATTTTCGAAAAATTTCTACAAATGTCCATCGATCCTACCCAGGAGATGACGAAAATGAGGTCCGTTCAAAATTATATATATATATATATATATATATATATATATATATATATATTTGTCTGTTAACGCTCTAGCGGTCGCAATTTTTGTTTGATCGTTACTAAACTCGATATTTAAACGTTTTATGTAAAAAGACAGATCAAGTTCCTCAATGGCTAAACTCGGACCAGTGGAAGGGGGGGTTTAGAGGGGGGGATTTTCGAAAATTGAAATATCTCCGTTACCAAACGTCGGATCAAAACATTGTATAGAACCAAAAGAAAGAAACTTCACGTAGGAAATCTGCTTAGTTTACGCAGCCCCTGCGCGAAGGACTTTTCATGTAACGTCAGAAAGTTGAACCAACTGCAAACACAGTCGTTGAGTGTGAAATATGTTTGACAGTCCGAATTAATTTGTCTATTAGCCAATCAATGAAAGGTCAATCAGAAGTTACTAAAACATACTTGCGCCTCTTGAAAGATTGTCCAATTTACAATTCCATACAAAGGGAGGTGCGTTGGCTTATATGGTCACGTGACCAGCATAATATTTATGCCATTCATAAATGGGATGTTTGCCGAGTGGGAGAGAGAGGGCGAGAGATGGGGGTGAAAGGGCACACGACACCCGTATTCAGTGGGAGGAAGGGTGTCGCGTGGCCCGCTAATAGCTGACTAAATGATGTCATTGGAGGTTCCTGTTCTGATTTAGCTGTCGGCAGGGAGCATCTGCTTCCACCCTCTCGGACATCGGCTGTCTACTAAGTGCCCGGATTGTCGACTCTCTTTGTGAATGGAAGACTGGACCTAATTTAGGGATTATCTGATCAATATAACTAGAAATATCTAGTAGTTATTTTTCAAGAACCCGAGAGAGGTCCTATTGTAGTATACTTCCATTACGGGAAACCTGCTGTTGATATGTTCAAAATGCAAATTTCCCTTAAGGTAAATCATCTATTGAGGTATTACTCACAGATTGTCAAAACTTTCTTCAAATGTACATCTCCACCCCTCAAGTATTTCGGCCATTATGGAATTTGAACATGAATATTAAACGAAACAGCTAAAAATCGTAAAATAAATCTCATGAAATATATTTAAAAACTATGAAGAAGTTTATTTTCGCCATAAATAAATAAAATAAATAGATAAGAAAATGTTGAAATATCCCGGCTTGAGCACACATGTTTATTTTCAAAGAATTAGACTTTTGACATACTCCACAGAACTAATATATGACATATTTTTGCACAACTAATTATATTTATTAGAATCTCAATGTAAGAAGTAAAGTATGGATTCATATAAAATGGTGTGACTTCTAATAGAGCCATTCAAAACCCAAATAGAGCCGGCCATTTTGGGAAAGGCAAATGAAGACATCCAAGTCTCCGAACATGGCGAGTGTAATTGGTCGGCGACTCACGAACCCGTATCAATCACGAGCCATTATGATAGGACATAACCGGAGGAACAGGCGATGACAGTTCGTGAAAGTGCGCAAGCCCGCTGAATCAAAGGGATTTAAATAGACACGAAGATCGGTTCCCACGAACCAGAGCTGGGCTAATTTCTAGATTCTGGGTTACCTTGGCAACCATATCCCACCTCTTATCTCTGTCTATCCATGGACTGTATATCTTTTCCTCAAACTTGAAACATGCTAGACTTAACCTGGTTTAATTTAACCTGCCAATTCAGACTCATATGAGTTACAGCAAATTCTCACAGATGGTCAATTTTCTATCGTCTCTTAATTTTTGACTTATTACCATTTTTCTTTTAGCAGGTTTCCCTTAAGGGAAATAAGCTATTGAGTTCGTACTCATGACGCGAGTTTCCATCGATCCTACCCAGGAGATGACGAAAACGAGGTCCCTTCAAAATTAATTATATATATATATATATATATATATATATATATATATATATATTTGTCTGTTAACGCTCTAGCGGCCTCAATTTTTGTTTGAAACTCGGAATTTATTCGTTTTATGTAAAAAGGAAGATCAAGTTCGTTAATGGCTAAAATCGGACCAGTGGGAGGGGGGGGGGTTTAGAGGGGGGGGGGGTTTGAAAATTCGAAATATCTACGTTTTTATGCGTCGGATCGAAAATTTTTATAGAAACAACCTTATTATTAAATTAAATTTACTATAAATATTGTTCTATAGATTTATTCCGTATCTTGAATATTAACCGAGATATTTGCATTTGTATTCTGTGAGTGGTCGGCAGGAGTCGGCTATGTTCGGGACTTTCCGTCGAGCACTAGGGCGGCCGTTTCCGTAACTGTTCGTCTCTCGTTAATAGGTTTAAAGCTTCCTCACTAATACTGTTAATATTAGACAGATTTCTCTATTGTAAAACTTCACGTCGGAAATCTGCTTAGTTTACGCAGCCCCTGTGGGACGGACTTTTTAAGTAATATTTTCAGCACTCATTAGATCCAAAACAGAGTAACACATGGTCAGTTGATCTGGCATTAATTTTTCGAAACACAGTGATGATTCAGAACTAATTAATTAAGTTCATGTATTCAATTTTGAGGTGTTTAATGCATACAGCATCGATTAACTTTTATTCTATTGAGACTCAGTTCAGGGCATACGAAAATGGTCAAATTTAGTTTTCCTGATTACCTTGAGAACTGTTATGTAATACGACGCACTTCAAATACCCACGACCCAACCTGCAATGTAAGGTCTTTGAACAATAGAAATGTTCACAAATGTGATTTCCTTTTTAACAGATTAAATAAATAAAAAAATATGATATATTTTGACAATGGGTTTACACCACAAGCCCATGAATAAATTTATACAAGAATTAAGTAAATATGATTCTTTAAAAAATTTGTCTCTGATAAATGGGCGTTCAAAAAACTACTCCCCTCCGTCATTTCGTTTATTTCTTGGTTTCTGTATTTGTTATTTTTCTATAATTTTTATTTTGCACTGTTAAACTTTAAAGCAAATCGCTTAGTTGCAGGCGCTCCTGTAAAAATAAATAAATTGACTATATAATAGCTACAAGAGTAAAAACCTCGGGTAGGCACAAATATGTGATTTACAATTTATGTGTGAACTTTTCGCAATGTACGTGTAACAGTCCTTTAATCTGAGTTTCTAGTTATTTACTACACCCCAAATACGTTCTTTTCTGCCAGGAGTCTGATAGGTAATCATCCTAGGTAGGTGGAGTCATTAACAATTTTGAAAATTCCTCTAACGAGCCATTTACAAATGGCAGCCTTCCTGGAAATGTGTCATTCATCAGGTTGAGGAGCAAAGAGAGACGGATGTTTCCAGAAGAGAGAATTATTGGCGTAGAGCGAACCTATAGACGAATAGGTGCCCCTATTCATCCATGTACTTGGCCAATTTTCAGACACTAATTGGAATTGTATGTATGGTTTGGGAGTATGCGGGGCCTAGCTATAAACCCCGCTGTTTGCTATGTTGTCCCTCCTCTGAAACAGTATACACACACTTGATGTGCACACTATTCACGTCCTTTCTACTCTAATGTCACAATCGGACACGCATTATATGTCAAACAGATACTCACAGTACCAACTATGCAAATTCTTGTCCGACCGGTCCAAATTAGTTCCCCCTATATACGTTTTGAACTATTCTACACTACCTTTGTGCTTGCTCTATTTGTGCAGCACTTTCGGTGAATTTCGTCCACACCTTTCAGTGATTCGGAAATAGATGAGCTCTCAAAAGAGGACGTATAAGAAAAAAAGGAGTGAGTACAAAAATCTAGAATATAGAGTGAAACGATGAATTGAATATAAAGTCACCTTATATACAATGCTGGCCTTCTGAATATGACCGGAATAAAAAAGGCTTTCTGAGAACTTCTGTCGCTGCGGCCAGTCATGAAGGAACACAGAGTGTGAAAATGAACTAGGATTATGAAACCCAAAAAGAGCTTCAATGAAACAACAAGACTAAAAAACGTTCAGTACGGAGAGCAAAAACTCAGCAACTACTATCAAAGGGGACAGAGAGAGAAAGAGAAGATAACCTCGAGCATAGAAAAAAAAAAAACGGAACGGATGAAGACTATTGCGATCTAAGGCAGCTTGGTCAATGTGAGGAGGTTTAGCTGCAGTTATTACTTAACTCTTACTTACGAGTATTAAAATTCTGAATGTCCACAGAAACCAGATGATTCTATACCCTGCAAACATCAGTCTCCTTCATGGAAGGTAAAAGATTGCCATCAGTCAAACCGGTACATATTTGAAGCAGCAAGAGAACAACGCTAACAGAGGATTAGAAGCATCGCGGAACATGTATGGTGACCCTAATATCATCTGTGCTTTTAAAATGGCAGACTCCCTGGTTGTGTCAAGAAAGTGGACCCGATCAAATTGCCATGGAAAATGTTGTAAAGATCATAAAGTGGATGGAAAATGGGAGGCAGGGCCTGACATGAGTGACTTGCTTAGTACAAGGATCTGAAATTGCAGAGTTTTTACCTGAATAGCATATGGAGAGCCCAAAGTCCTACAATGACTTAAGTGTACAGAAGTAAGTCACCAACCAATTTAAGCACTCCCGCATAACTTTGATTAGTGAGTTCGAATATAAATTTATGGTAATTCAAATAAAGGGTTAGAACCGCCAATGATACTATTGTCATACCTCTCGGTGGAGACCGTCGTCACTGGCTGATGGTTGAGTACCGCTGGCAAGCGCTTTCGATGCGATGGCATCATCTTCAAGCCTGTCAATAGTTGTACTGAGTTGGTGACTGACGGACAACCAACCCAGTACAACTATCAACAGGCTTGAAGATGATGCCATCGCATCGAAAGCGCTTGCCAGCGGTACTCAACCATCAGCCAGTGACGACGGTCTCCACCGAGAGGTATGACAATAATAAATTTATGTTTTAATTGACTCTTTCCATTCTCAAATATTTCCACTCTGGTTAAAAGTGAGAACCGTGTAAACAAACCTCATTATTATAAAGTAGGTGCATCTAGTTTTGTCTTCCTAAGCACTGCAGCGATAAATAAGAAATTAGGAGGGCATTACTGTACATTGAAATTGTATTTTGCATACATGTACTACTTAATTGACATCAGACACTACTTGGTCAGAAGTAGAATGTTGAATAGAAAGAGTTATTTCCACTTTTCCTGATGGCTTTATTGTTGTCTGTGGTGTTCAAAAGATTTCAAATTATATATATATATATATATATAAATACCCTGACGAAGGAAATTACGACAATCATTAGCAAAAGCACCATTTTCAGCCATTCATTTCCCATTGATCATTTACCAACTATGCTCATCACCATTTTTTTTCTTATGTTCACTTTGAAAATATTTATTTATTTTACTTTTGCTATTTGTCACTGTTTTTTTGTTATTTTTTATTGTTACTTACTGTTATTTATTTTATATTTGCTATTTCACTTTGTAGAATGTTTCCCATTTGATTGCTGGATAATCTCTTACAGAAGGTAAGAGGAAACCAGTTAATTTTATTTTTAATCCCCTTGTATTTCTTATTCGTTTCCGTGAATATCAGGAATTGTGGGAACCATTTTAGTTTACGGTTCTAGTCAGTCAGACTACTCATATAAAAGTAGCTTAAAGAACGTTATTTACAAATCACTGGACTGGTCTATTGAGAAGTAAAAAACCGTCTTAGTTATATCTTGTATCGATGTAGAATAAAGTGAAAAGACAGCAAAAACTTTCCGACAGGATCGATTATATCGAGCAGGGGACTCCAAAGAGGTATAACAACTACTCAAGAGGTACTTTACGCAATTACTGACGTAGAGATAGTCCGCCGCTAAGAACTAGGACTGGGGAGTCGAGGGCAACGCACACCATTGCGTAATCCCTTTAATTAAGGCTGCAAGACTAAAATCTCTTCGCCCATTACGTCTAGCGCAGTTAGCTAAAGCCATTAAAGCCCATTTTAGGTTTATATACACAAAGACGCTACAATGTTCAGAGTTTCGTATTGAATACTTTCACGGAGGTAAGGATCAGTTGTCAACGCCCAACATTTAATAACCGTTGTTTATCACATGGAATACAGACATTATTATGAAGAAAAAAAAACAATGAATGAATTGTTAATAACTTTTATACTCTAATAGGTCATACGCCAGCACCTGATATGAGAAAACTGCTTAAACTAAGAAACATTATTCTACTTTGAATGTACAAGTAGTATTCTTGAGTGAGGCTCCTTGGTTTGTTAGAAACAGCCTAATCCACAGGGAATTGGAGGTTGCTCCTATTTCAGTTCACTTTCAATAACTTTTTTCCCGTTTTCCGCCCAGAGTATCCATCTAACGGAAGAGTTTATTTAAGTTTTGTGTGCTCCACCCACCTTCAACAACTTGTAAGAAAATATGCCTGCCTTCCATGTCAAGTGGAGCCACCCATTATAATTTAGGTACAACAACTGATAACGGCCAGGTTGTGACAAAATCTAATAATTTTTTTAACAATTTGTATAACACTTTGTGTATAATACCTATGTAATGGCCCAAAATAAATTTTCTTTCTTGAGTGAGTGAGTGTGGCTTTCGAATATTAACATATTTACTGACGAACGTATGTACTTACGTAAGGCGAACTCGTGTTAGTTATATTAAAGCTTGAAATAAACAAAATATTTGGTTTCATTTCATTTAAAATTATTTCTTATGAAAGATATATACGATAATTCGGTTACAATACATCAGATGATCAGAATGGTGTCATAGAGCAAACACACCTTATACATACATCTTTTCATGATAAACAAAGAATATACAATAGAAATATTTTCTATCCCTAATATTTACCGAGAAATTTGCAATTTCTATTATCTATTCTCCTCTAAATTCTCACTCTTAGCCAATTTTGATTAAATTGGAAGGTGCACAATTAGACGTCATGTCAATCTCAAATGTGAAATTTCAATATTCTAATGACGCTAAACGTTTTTGAGTTTGCCAGTTACATACATAGATGACGCGGAAACTAGTTGAAATGGGTCCAGGGAGGATCAACACGAAATAAATAGTTTCATTGAAATCTGAAAACCTAAAATTTCCACAATTACAAACCTTTACTTAGTACAAGCAAGTTTGAAGGTTTCAATCTATCACGCCATTCTCAAAGCGAAGCACTTGGCTACCAGAAAGACGTCTAAATTTTGATATTATTAAACGAAAACCATAACAAATCTTCTAAACGCATAATATTATTTATATTTATTAGTCAATTAAACCGCTGAGTAAACTTTACATCAAACTAAGTCACCAGAGATTTGAAATTGAATTCTCTTGCAGACTACGAAAGTATAACTTTTCATTGATAGCTTTAGAGTCGTTTTGTTATTTTTTAACTAATACATTCCATCCAAATGTAAATGGAATCCAGAAGAATCCTTATAGTTTTATACGTTACGTTTTTTTCTTGAATCTATGTATGAACTAATTCATTACTGGGGGGGGGGTAATGTTTTCCCTTCATATTTTCCTTATGTAATAAACTGTTGGCACATTTTTTAATCGTTACAACGCTAATGTTTAATTTAGTGATTGCATGAAGACTGAAGTTGTATGTATCTCTGCCTCTGAAATGTCTTTGTGGCTAAATAATTCTCATGGGCATATTCTATTCAATGAAATTTATAGAAAGTAAAATAGAGATTATAAACAAAGCTAAAAAGAGAGCTGAGATGGAAGAGTGAGCCTCAGGGCAGGCCATATTTGTTTCAAGCAGGTGATTTATAGATATGGTCACAATAAGTTGACAATAAGTCGAGAGGCCATATGTAAATTCAGCCATCTCCTTTTAGGGGGGCCGCTCTTGGCTGATTTAGGTGGCCTCCCTTCAGGCTTCTGTCTCCCTCCCATTGATGGCTTCGGCATTTCCTCTGATCTGCCCCACCGTCGCAAATCTCTCCCTTCTCGCCGTGTTTCTATCGGCCAAGGTACCACAACATGGCTCAAGGTCACTCTGCCTTTCCGTCTCATAAATATCTTTTACAAAAATCCTCCAAAATACTACGAATTCTTAATATCATTCCTCCTGGCCTTACTTTCAGGGATTACCTTAGTAGTTTGAAGGCATCCTATTTAGTATCATTGAAGAATTCCTTTACTCTGGACGGTCAGTGCTATCTTCCACTTGGTTCCTGTCTTGACGGGCCTACATCTTAACATCATTTCGAGCCATTCCATCGAAGATATTATAACTAGCTGTATACGTAACTGAATAAAGGTGTAAAATAATAGTTATTTGCATTTGTAAATACATCGCTGATAAATATTTATATTGGCAAACATTACGATTGTATTTGGCACTTAATGATATTCTTACTATGTTTTTTATTTAAATTGTTTTGTAAGGAACTAACGTCCTGAATTATTATTACAAGTAAATCTAGGTTTGTTAATGTTTGGAATATACAGCAATTCTACAATAAATATTAGTATGAGCTACTTATTTAATTATTTTCTATTAAAAATATTCTTATTAAAAACACGCTATGATATATATATATATATATATATATATATATATATACTAGATGACCCGGCAAACGTTGTTTTGCCTTATAAATTATTTCTAGTTTCTAGATAAATTCTAGTGTAGACAAAAAGTAACTTACTTATTATTAGTGCGTATGTGGGATATGCGTGAAATCATCGAGGCTTCGAGCGCTACGCTATGAACGATAAGGGAATATAAAAATAACTAACGCCAAACAATATTATTTTTAAGTTATTATAGTTTATTTCTTAAAATTACATATCACATATTAATTACGACAGTAACACTAACAATCAACATCAATCTTTTAATGCTATAGCATGAACAATATTTTTTGTAAGCCCATCTTTAGCGAGCACAAACAAACTGGGTGGTTTACCCACTCGCTGCTACGTACAATTGCCCGTGTGAAAAACATGGTGAACTCTAAATCTAAGCCACTACTCTTATTTGCCATAAGCTAAGGGAAATGTTAATCGAAGTACAGTTAAAAACACTATAATTGATCGAGCGGGATGATAATGAATAAATTACTAAAATGTCTATAAAAAAATAGGGGTTGGTGATGAAAAAGTAAAAATTTAGGGTTGTATGTATTTTTTAATGCCACTTTATAAAAAAATAAAAACAAAAAATTTCGTCCAAAAATTTTAAAAAAAATGTTAAGGGTGAACAACCCTTATCAATTAGGGGTATGAAAAATAGATAGTAGCCGATTCTCAGACCTGCTCAATGCGCATATAAAATAAAATCGGTAAAGCCGTTTCGGAGGAGTACCGTAACTAACATTGTGACATGGAAATTTTATATATATTATATATATATATATATATATATATATATATATATTTATATATATATTCGTTATTAAATATAACATTGTTTGTGCTATATTTGGTATCAAACATCCCGTTAGGGGTGGCTAAGGGGTACAAGGCTGCTAATTTTGCTTCGGGCACAGAGCTGCCAGTCCGGCGCTAATAAACAAAATCAAATACATTTTTACTCTCTTATATATAGTAAAGGATATATTGTTAACGTGATAATTTACGGTTATAGGAGTTCAAAAGAATTTATTTTGACCTTTTCTGAGTCCATTAAGACGAGTTTCCGCATCCATATCACGTAACTGACATAACTCAAAAACGTCTAGCGTAATTACGCATCACGTATACCTCGAAAGCCACATCTGTTCTAAAGTCGCGTTGTGCGCCTCCCCATTTTATTTGAATCGACTAAGGGAGAGAGAGGGAAGGACTAGAGACAGCGGACATAAGAAATTCCTATATTCTCCGTACTTATTAGATTCCATTTTTGAACCATTGATTTTTCCATGAGACGAACAATAAAGTTCTGTGAAATATTTTGACCCGATGCGTTGGAACGGATTCATCACTGTAACCAAGGTTTTTAGCTGTTTATTTAATTAAATAGGAGTACAAGGGAGTCATGTAGCCACAACAGATTTCTTTTTAATCCTTAACAAGAATCAATATAAAAAGTACCTGAAGGAAACACCCCAAAAACTGGCATGACAAACAATCGCCGCTATCCTCTTCATTATTTATCTTAGGAATTTTTAAGTCATTTATATTGTACATTAGTTATATCAAAATTATTCTATTTCTGAGATTTTTAGTTACATGATAGTTTAATGAGAAAACTGCATAGCCAAGAGTTTATCACTGGCAAAGAGTTGAGTTGGTGCCCTGCTTGATATCATCTGTGTTACTACGAAGAGGCATATTGCGCTGGTTATGGTCTGTCCAGCGGATGGTATTGGAGGGTCCTGGCAGTAGACAGCACGAAATAATTTAAGATTGTAAAAAAAGCTACATTTCTGTGAGCACTATGGTTGTATAATGAACTTTTCAACGTCATTACTTACGTTTACTTTAGGTCAGAATAGAATACGAAATCCAAAATTCCCGATCCGACCAAGTACCGTACCAACCTGGAATAGATATTCTATGTAGTAATATCTTTGGAAAGAGAACAAATTCAACGGACGTCTGTAAAGAGCGCGGGAATATTTGAGGCGCCTGGAAGACAGTGAGAAAGTATTAGTTGTTGGTGGCTGTGTTGTGGACATGGATGTGCAAGTTAAACACTGCATGTTGTGCCGTATCTCACATATGTAGTGAAGGCACTGTCAGCTGTGATTAACTTAGCTACAGTCCAGCTGTGTGGAATCACAAGCGAGTTGGCCAGCCGCACCGGCCCGGAGGAGTCGACCAGGGTTCCCACACTAGCCCAATACCACTCTAATTTATTTTTTGTGTCCGAAACTATTTTAGATTCGGCGGACATACGGGAATGCTTCATGAAGGGGTAATTCACATGCCTTTCTTTGGGCGGAGTATGTCCTTCTGTTTCAGAAGATACAAAAGTTGGTTGCAAAGTCTGTCTGAATGTTTCACTAAGGTTCATATTTCGAACAGATACTTAGGAATCATCAAGAATATTTCAATAGTCAGCAACGAACACGTGTAATTGTAAAATATGATTCATCCTCAAGTGAACGGAGAAATATAATAAGGGCAGATAGGTACAGTACCACAAGCCATTGCCCCTATCTGCTGATTTTTAAAAACTAATAACAATATCAAATCCAGCCGTATTTGTAAACATTCAAGTTTTGGTATTTTTGGGTAATGCACCACTTATCATACCATTAGAGTTTTCAAATCTAACCACAATGGCTGCTAAGAAGAATGTTAGAGGTGTGACCATTGGATAATAATTTTCTATAACACGGCATATATTTATGTCGTGAATATAA
The DNA here is from genome assembly GCA_019009955.1 of Riptortus pedestris. Taxonomy (NCBI): domain Eukaryota; kingdom Metazoa; phylum Arthropoda; class Insecta; order Hemiptera; family Alydidae; genus Riptortus; species Riptortus pedestris. The sequence goes on from CM032230.1 coordinate 39,118,344, forward strand.
GTACTCGTTTTATGAATGTAATGATACACGGACGAACGAATTGCCATGGTACTAAGTGGCCTTTCTTTATCCCCCCTTCATATATTAAGCCATTAACCCCTTAGATATAATAAGTGTTCGCCACAGAGACTGTTACCAATCAGTATGTAACCTTCACACATCTCAAGGTAACCTTCAACCAATTCAGTCTTGCCCTTCCGCTTTTCTCTCCTGGCCTCACACAATTTATCATATTTTCTTGAAAACCTGTTATTCAAACCTGACCGAAATAACCATCAATAGTATAACATAATATTACATTATGAACTTATAATGTTCAAATATCATCCATGAACCGTCATTATTTCGATATGATGGGAATCTTCAGCCGTTAATTACTCTGACGTCAAGATATTCGTTCGTTAAGTTTTATATAATACATATACTCCTGAACTTCAGATTTGTCCTGCTTTCTTTGGTGGGACTATAAACGTAATCGTGTTTAAACTTTTTTCACAACAGCATACCATCAATACTTTTACTATGATTAAAATAAAATGTAGAGAGCAATTATGAGAATAAACGCAAGAAACAGACTATAATGAAGAAACTGGAAGTAATAAATGAAATTTTATTATTATTATTATTTATTAACGTCCACTTTTTCCTGATAAGGCTAATTGGAATGGGTTATCTACAGTATGCCACCCTTTTCTAGCCAGGGTGGGGACTAAGGATTTTATTTAATGAGTTTGTCACTAAATAATTGCCCAGATCGGAATCGAACTCACCACTCGCGGTTTACCATGTGAGATTAAAGGTACTCGCGGGTCTAACATGAGCCCCATGAATAAATATCATGAAATATAAACGTCCTCATTATGCTACCAAGTCCAATTGGGGCGTGTTATCTCTAGGGATATTTAAAGACATTTTTCGAAAATCTCGCATGAGTACAACCTCAATGGATGATTTTCTTTAAGGGAAATCTGCTAATAGTAGAGGAAATACGTAGTCATCACAACAACTTGTACCCTGACGACTATCAAGCAGGACTCTCGAGGTTCAAACATACTTCTTAGGGACGCTTACCTTCAACGAGGGTCTATATATACAGTCTGTAAATTTCTATAACGAGTAGAAGGGAATTCTAGAAATATGACACGTATTCATTCGTCATTGTTGGGAATAGTCATTTCTACAAAATTTGAGTTGAGGAAATCAGCTATTGAGATAGTACTCATGACGCAATTTTCAAAATATTTCCTAGAAGTTCCCATCGATCCTACCTTCATATAAAATTAAAGATCAAGCGCATTTACTGCTAAAATCAGATCGGGAGAGAGGGCTATGAGGGAAAGGGGAAACGAAAAGTCGTTATTTTGAGTTGAAAATTGTCTATAACCAATCTCATTGGAAATTTAATTGTCTATAAATATTACTTTCCTCTATCTCAAATATTTCCCGAAATATGCACTTTTTTTTTTCTTTTTTTAATTTTTGGCCTTTAGTTACCCCCCTTCCTCCGTTTTAGTCCTTGCACGTTAACATATATCATGACACACCTTATTCCAAGCTTAAATAACAAATATTTTGTGTTGTAATTCGGACCTTTCACTATGAGACAATAATTGCGTTATCAATGCGTGTGATAACGTCATCAATAGAGATTTTACGCTCTAAACTCGAAAATGTTTACTTGATCTATACCTTATTCAATATTTAACCGTTCCAATCAACCCTTACATCTACTCATCGAATTTGTATTCAAAAATAGAAAATAGAGAGTAAGACGTGATCACGAGTGTGTCGAATTCAGCATTAGAGAAATCTGCATATTTTACGCCATCCCGTTTTTAAATATCATACTGGGCATGCAACAACATGATTAAGAATAATCATCATTTTTTAAAATATGAATTCCATATTTTCTTTATTGTAATTCAATACTTGAAAAATGAAGTTAATAACCTTCTTGAAATGTTACAACAATGATGGGGACCTTCCATCATAAGAGCATTTGCCGTGAATAAATACCCTAGTTATCCAAGATTATTCGCTGTTGCTTAGTGAAATCCTCAACATTCATAAATCGTTAAATAATTAGAAATATGGCATATCAAGTAAAGGGTTAGAACCGCCAGTATAGATGATACTGTAGTCACATCTGTCGGTGCATACCGTCGTCACTGGCTGATGGTCGATTACAGTTGGCATTGTGCTATAGATGCAAAGGCACCATCTTCAAGTGAGTGCAAACTCTAGACGGCTTGAAGATGGTGCCTTTGTATCGAAAGCGCTTACCAACTGTACTCGACCTACAGCCGATAACGACGGTCTGCAAAGACAGATATGACAAAAATTAGGAAATCATTTCTTTGAGCTCTCCTAGATTTTTAATTCTTTCAAGTAATTAGTGTGATGTAAATTAATGCTAATATTGACTAAGGAAAGAAAACCCTATGTATATATTAATATTAACATTTAGAATCTATTTTCTTAATTTATTCATAATTTTATTACATTATTATCTATTTGATAGCAGACTATCATATATTCTCCTACGTTGCTAGACAAGGTCGTCGAATGCCAAGGTACAAAGAATTAGCTATTAAAATTTTAATCTTCTGGAATATTCATTAACGCAAAATGAATTTAACTTTCACATATTCATATCTGCAGTTGATATTCTTTTCGTGCAATATTCTTTTCTTTTTATAGCAAAAGCAAGTTCAAAAGTTATATTTATTTACTTTATTTATTTATTGGAGCTTCGCAGCTTTGGCGATGTTGCTCTAAACAAAAGCTTCGTAACTTAAAAAACAAATCAAAACAAAACTCAAATGAAAAGAAAACAATACAAAAAAATGAACAAAATTAAACAAAACAGAAATGGAACACAAAACAGAAAAGACAAGCAAAACAGATAAGGGACACAAAACATAAAAATATCACAAAACAAAGAGAATAAACGAAAAACAGAGATGGAATTAAAACATAAATGGTAAGGAAATAGTAATGCAACACAAAACAGGACTGGAAAGCAAAAAAAAAAGAAAGAAATGGAACACAAAAGGCGAAATTAAAAACAAAAACTGAATGAAACACAAAAACGGAACTGAAACTCAAAAACGGAAATGGAACTGTAAAAACAAGAATGGAAATCAAAAAATAAATATGGAACACAACAAAGGATAAAATAAATAAACAAGGGAACTAATAAAGACAAAATTCAACGCAAGGTATAAAACTGAAAATCAAAAATATTGACATTGGACAATAGGAAATTCATTAATAAAATATTTAAATAATCAATAAATAAATAAGTAAATCAATAATTAAAATCAAATTGGTATATAAAATGAATAAAAGAAATTTAAAATTATTAAGATTTAGAAAAAATTTAAGTTTTTACAGGTGACTACTTACATCAAACTTATATATTATATAACTATTTATTATATAGATAAATGAAATCTCCAAAAATTCAGAATATTTGAGAAGACGAAAGACTTCTTAATTATTAGAAACATTGTCCATTTGCAAGCTAATTAAGTAATGTATATATTACTTAATTAATTCGCTTCTTTGAATTATTTGTTATTATTTTTTATTGTTAGGATCAAATAATTATATAAAAACAATAATTGTTCCTGTGATCCATCACACACTTCATGGTGAGCGCCAATATGCCTAACATTCTAGTACAAAATATAAACCATCATTTCAAGCAATTCTAAACTGAGAAAAGACTTTATTTTTTTGTAAGACTAAAACTGTCCGTCCCACATTGTCTCCCACGAGTAAAGAGTACACTATGTCATTTTATCGGACAGGAAACCATTTTGAATATACATCTACCTACAAACTCTCAAGAAGATAAGTCCAAGCCCATACCGTCTACCAATCACGTTATTCTCGAGATATCATACCTCTTAAAGACGACACTAAAATCTAACTGTATTTTGGAAATGCTTCTTATTTTATGTTTATGTACAGATAAAAAGCTCTCAGACGTAAGATGATAAAAAGTGTGTTAGTATATACTTCGTGGAATGGACACATCTCTTTAAAATATTTTTTAACAATAAGAATTCCATTTTTAACTCCTCTCATCGAAAGCTGGGATATTCAGACTTTTCTATTATTTAATATTATTTATTCAGGTTCCGGCATGGATATGCACAAGGACCTTATAAACTTTAAGAAATGTTTCTAGTAACTTTAAGCTTTAATTGTGTTTACTTTTAATAATAAACTTCCACCATTACCCACTATTTTCATTTTTTAGGCATTTTATTGAGACTTTTTCTCATCACTTATTAGAACTCTTAAAACAAATTAATTCAAGTTTATTATAGTATTATTATTGTTCAAATGGAAAAAAATATGAAAATATGGTTATTATTATTATTATTTATTAACGTCAACTTTTTGCAAATCAGGCTAATTGGGGCGGGTTATCTACAGGTTACCAGGGTGGGATTTTAGGATGTTATTTAATGAATTTCGTCACTAATTAATTTCTTCTTTGCCCAGGCGAGAAGTGAATCGCTCAGGGCTCAAAACAGGATGAACTTTGGTGGTGGTTGTTCTGGTGTGGTTGTTTATTATTATTTACGCCCACTTCATGCTACTATGGCTAATCGGGACGGGTTATCTACAGGGTACCACCCTTGGTGGTGGTTGTTGTTACAAGGCCGAAGTCCTTCATTTCATATAGCTCAGCGTAGTATTTAACTTTTGATTCTGTTCAGAAACTAATTATAAATCTTCATTTGGAGTTGTTATTAATCTTGTGAGCATGTGGAGTTAAAATTATTATTAGTATTATTTATTAACGTCCACTTTTTGCAACTCATTGCAATTGGGACGGGTTCTTTACAGGTTACCACCCTTTTCTAGCCATGGTGGGATTTAGGATGTTATTTAATGAATTCCGACACTAAATAAATTCCTTTGCCCAAGCGAGAATCGAACTCACCACTCTAGGTTTACCATGTGAGATTAAAGGCAATGCTTTAACTCACATGGCTGACCTGAGGCCCCAATATGGAATAAATCGTTTTATTGTTTCATTGTACTATAAATGTTAACTATCAGAACACAGGGCGCTTCGTACCTTCTCATGAATATCCTTAGTCCTACCCTGGATAGAAAAGGGTGGTCACCTGTGAGATGTGTTTGTTTTAAGATCAAAATCGCCTGTCGCGGGTGATCCTAAAGAAAGTAAGTAAAAATAAATATTACCGTTTGATTAATAGTTTACTCCTTTTCCGGCATTCAAAGCTACAAAGCGCAGGAAAATTATATATTTATTGAGATTTATATTTGCATGTATCTTTTTAAAGAGTGAATTACACGTACTTGGAGTTTATATTCCATTTGCGGAAACATTAAGTAAGAGGAAAGCCTCGAATAGCACATATTCTTATTTTTAGGGCACATTTGTCTGTGCTGAGAATGTAAACTTTGCAGATTTACATTAGGCATAAATTCCATTTGCGATACAGTTAGAGGCTGTAAAAAAGAAGAAAGTGGGTACAACGTGTAAATAATCCAAACAGAGAGATTTGCCTGCAAGACAGACATCAGTAATTCAACCTTCCAACAGCCAATAGAAAGACTATGGCAAGAAACTCTTGGATATACTGTTATAGACATTTGAAGAGCCTTTTCGATGCATTATCACCCCTTGGGGAGATATTTCCCAGTTTTTTTTTTCCTCTTCTCTCGGTACTTTTTTTTTTTTTTTATTCGAATCAGCCCGAGGGTTATAACCCTCTCGAACCCCCTTCGACGCGGAGTAACCCTTCATAGTAACCCCTGATGTTTACAAATCGGATCATGAGGAGGTTACAAATCAGGCAGGAAGCCCTCTTAAGGAGCTCTTACCCCTGACAGGTATCATAAATACGGGGGTGAAATATCTATATTGGGTATGGTTTATTGATAAACTGGTTCGGCTAACCCCGGATCATCTCTCCCTCGATCCGTCTTCCGGATCTGGCCACTAGTCACTTTTATGGAGTATTTAGAGCAGATATGAATAAATAGTGCTTATTACGGATTATTGATATCTTGCCCTTCTGATATACGGCTACTTTCTCTCCGCTCAATTTGAAAGTCTCTCTCAAACCTATCTTTAATTAATTTCCCTGCGGATAACTCTCTCTCCAATAGACTTGTACTCCTTAGACACAACTTATCAATCGTGTCGCAAAACACCTGGTGTTTACAAAATGGAGCTTTACAAATGATCAATAAAGAATCAATTCGGCCTAGCTCACCTACACTGTACACATTTAGTATACAGGGACTGGACAAACAATATAGTCTTAAAAAGCTACAAATACAATGATTAATGACCCATAAAATCAAAAAGGGTTACGTTTCATAATGCTAATTGGTCTCATAACCAAACAATATGTTGCAGTACTCTCTTTTGACGAATGAAATTAGCAACGGCACTTTTAGCTCAGGTATTTTGAAAGGCATGCCCAATAAATCCAGAGGGATTAAAGGATGTATTATGCCCATTATCCAAAAAATATCTTTGAATAAGTCAGAAAAAAATGGCGCTATTATCTAAACTGTCGGAGCAGCCAATATGGGCGAAATGTGAGTGTAGACTATCAACAGACGAGCAACGTACACTAAAAGGAGCAGTATAGTGCAGCACATGATCAGTCAGTGGCCTGTAAATAATCTATTCTATTTGAGAAATACTAAAAAGGACTTCCCAGATCAACAAGAACCTACATCAAAATGTGGGAAGCTGGAATTCGTACTGTGGTTAAATTATTGAGAAATTAATTGAGCAAAATGTTAACTAACCCTTTGACTAATATTATTTTAAGACTTATTGAATAATTAATTTTATATTTTTTAATAATTTGGAGCTGAATATTTCAAAAGCATTTTATGGCTTAACAGATTCTTCTTTTATTTTATTATTTTTCCCTTTACTAAATTTAAATAATTTCATTAAATTGCAATTCTTATTAATAATGCATTTTATAAAAATCAAATGCATGTGATATGCTAAGCTGTAAAGGAAATTTAGCAAATAAACATCCTCTTTGAAGGGTTATTTCAAAGAGGAAATAAATAAATAAGCATAAAACTCTGTCCAACTGGACTCTGTCGTATTTTCAGAAACCTGCCATGATTCATACTTTCGACATGATTCAACCATCCAAAGCTGCCCTACTTAATATAATAATAAAATCGAGTTCACCACAAGCTTGGCATTGTTTCTGATCCTCATTATTCGCTAAAACGGTTCTTAAACCCTCCCTTCTCTTCCTGGGAAGAATAACCTTCAATGGCATTTAAAACAGAGTGCACGTGTACTTTTCACTGATACTAGCTCCTTGACTAACACAATACTGACAGATGTCAATTCTGCCGTATTTCATCTTATAATTACTATACAACGACAATTAGTACCAGCTGTGTAAAATATGTTTAGCAAATTTTACTTAAGGAAAATCTATTGAGGTTGTACTCATGTCGCGAATTTCGATATATATATATATATATATATATATATATATATATATATATGTGTGTATGTGTATATGTGTGTATGTGTGTGTGTGTGTGTGTGTGTGTGTGTGTGTGTATATATATATATATATATATATATATATATATATATACGTATATTGTCTTTTTTCCAATAGAAGAAGACAAGTTCTTTTTAAAATATAATAATGCTTTTAAAATATTTGCAGAACATGCTTTTGATGCTATTGATCGGTTGAATACTTAAAATATTTATAGCATAATCATTATTTCTTTTCTCTTTTTCTTTTTAAGATTAATAATTTTCTCTTTATATGTTTTTACTTTACTTTTAACGTTATTATTGTTAATTCTTTATATATATATATATATATATATATATATATATATATGTCATACTTTTAAATTATTTATGTAAAAATTAATTGTAATACACTACAAATGCATGTGATATGCTAACGGCCTTCTTATAGGGTTACTATAGGAAGGAAACAAGTAAAAATAATAATAATAATATATATATATATATATATATATATATATATAAGGTACTTCTTATAGTAGATGCAAAATGTGTCCTATAATGGAGTACTTTTGCTTACTCTCGGATAGTAATCAGTTACTCGACTATCAACCTTTTCTTTATAAAAGGTTGTCTTTTCGGAAAGTTGAACAATTCTCTAAACAGATACATACTCGCCCACACAGTCATAAACAATTCAATGTGCAATAGGCATACGGAAAATCCAAACAAAAAGTCAAACAAATATACAAAAACACCCACGCTGTGATCAACTTCCGAATAGTACGAGCGAGTCCTACATCAATCAATTTATTCACTGAACGAATTTAGTCACCCACCGGAAAGTCACATAGGAAATTAAAACCAAAAGGCCATTAAAAATTTATTCCAAAGAGATCAGTTTAAAAATAAACAATAGGATTAGCGCCAGTCCCCGCAGCCATAAATAAGTCTATAAAGGTTCAAATGAACTATTTAATGACCTTAGTAATTTATTGTCGATGTTAGTTGTTTCATTAATACCCCCTCTACCCTCATGCTTTTATAATCCAATCTGGGCTTGGTTGGATTTTTCATGCAAATCAATCTATCAATCCCATTATGTAAAATATATTTCACCCTTCTGGCGGAGAGCGATATAAAACCCTTTAGTGTCATTGGTCGACACACTTGATTAAAAAAGGAAAACATCAGAGGCCTCTCTAGCGCTGTTCGGCAAATTACTCTCCAGCCTGTGACTTTTTTTTTATTTTTTCGCAATTAAATTTTTATTTCTCGGTGACAAAATGCCTTCTAATGTAAATGAATTAAAGTTGTTTTGCAGATTTTTTTTTCTGGTCGTCATTGTAAACATTGATTAAATTTTAATTTATTTTTCTTTTGTATTTTGGCGCTCAGATAAGTGGTGTTCTTAATACATTACTTTGGCTCGTGGGTTCGCCTCGGGATTTTATTCAGTTGTAGAATCAGTAAATAAAATCCCAATAGATAGACAAGGACGGTAACCTATACCAAGTGTACTCTAGAGAGTAGTAGATAATCTCAAGTGCATAGAGAACACTAGTTTGTAATCCAGTTATGGATGTTTAGTCATTTCATGTAAAATTCAAGATCAAGGTCGCTAGTGACCGAAATGTAAACAGGAGTGGCTGTTTGAAGGAGGTATAAAATGTGAAGTCGTAAATTTTGGCCTTATTGTGATATAGATATATATGACGATAAATATTTCTTCAAATGTCCATTGATCCTACCCAGGAGATGACGAAAATGAGGTCCGTTCAAAACAAATTCAGACTCAGAAATGTCTTGTCGCTATTTTTGAGTAATCCTTGCCAAAATCGATTTTTAAACGTTTTATGTAAAAATAAATATCATGTTTGATAATGGCTGAAATCCGTTATCCACCCATTGGAGAGGGTTTAGAGGAGTGGGGGGAGTATTTAAAATTTTGAATATCTCCGTTAATTTACGTCAGAATCAAAAACTGTGTAGAGCCAATCTTATTAGGCTAGTAAATTTAAATGCCTATAAATAGTGTACGTACATATTTCCACTATTTTTTATAATTTAATTTTCAGCCTTCAGGAAACTCCTACTCCTAGTCACGTCAAAAAAAACAATAAGCTGGTATAACATGAAACGTTTTACTCTAAGCTTAAATAGCAAATACTGTTTTTATGAAAGCTTTGTTATGCGAGAGGCAAATTAGTTGTGCGATATCGTCATGAATTAAGATTTTATGTCTTTGTCCCCAAAATGTTAATTTGACCTATACCATGTTCGCTATTTAAACGTTCCAGTACTACTAAAGATCATATTTGTTCTTGCATGAAATTGGACCAGGAATATGAGTGAGGGAGGGTTTAGAGGGGAGCCCAAAATTTAAAATACCTGTTTTATTATGAGTTGGATAGAAAATTGTTATATAGCAAATTTTATAAAAATATGAATTGTTTTATGAAATTTTCCGTAACTCAGATATTAAGCGAGTAATTTGTACTTTCTGGTTTTCAGGCAGAAAATGTATGATGATATAATATCACTAGTGTATCATACCAGCATGTGAGAAATTCTGCTTGGTTTACGCACCCCTTGCGTGGTGGGTTTTTTATTAGCAAATCTGAATGAGTATATTACAGACTGAGCGCAACAACCCTTTCTAGAATTAGGATTTACCCATATTCCAATTTTATTTTATCCGAAAATTAAATAGTTACTAATCAACTAATAACTCTTCAGTCAGAGAGATTTGTATTTAGTGATGCAAAGTATCCATTTCAGAGTAATTAACAAATGAAAGCGATAATAACAGGAAATTATTTTTAAATGATTCGGCCATTTACTGTTCCATTAAGGAGATCTTTCTGAAATCGCAGGCGAAATTAAAGCTCCCCATAAGAAAGTATTAGCATACTGATCCTCCGAAAGTGGTTAATAGCTGTGAAAGTGTATTACCGCTTAAATATAGAGTTATTTTAATAGGTCGCAGAACAATAACTCACTTGGGATCAATTCTGATCCCGAGTCGGAAGGGTTCCTACCCCTCTTTCGGGTGAGTACGTGTGTGTGTGTGTGTGTGTGTGTGTGTGTTAGGGGTGAGAGGAGGCGGCAGAGGCCTTAGGGGAAAAGGCTTATGCATTTACATACTTAGATTCCATCAGCGCATTACGCGATTTACATTTCAATTTAATGTGTTAATTTCTCCACATGTGTAGTCCCACTCTCTTGTGCGATATCCTACTGCTTGCTGTATATTGATCCCTCAAAAGCAGCTAGGCCCTTTGTCTAAGTGAAAATTGATATTAAAATACTGTTTATACGTTTAGAGTTCGAAATGACAGTTCCTATTTAACAGATATATTATCCTTTAGTTCGCCGATAAAGACAAAACAATGAAAATCTTCATTTCATTTATTTGATCCTGAAATACATATCTCTCTTTAAGAGATCTACTTACAGTAATTGCATTGAATCTAGTGCTCAGACTTTGCCTCTTTAAATTCTGAAGTGAATAATTGCAGTTCTAAATTCAGCAGAGTTTGCAAAGATGATAAGCTGAATATTGCTATTTCTTTATCTGTCCTCAGAGTTTGAAGTCCTAGTCAGAAGCGAAGTGTTGCTCACGTTAAGTTTCTCTTTCAAACGTCTTGTTTTTCAAACAGTTCATTGGGAGTGAATCGCTTTTTTCTATGGTTTAGTTATTCACTGCAGAACTACAGGGCTTACTTCTTGGACTGTAACACCTTACTAACGTACAGGAAGACAACATTCATGTTTTAGCAGATTTCCCTTTAGGGAAATCAGCTATGGAGGTTGTACTAATGACGGAATTTTCTAAATTTTTCTTCAAATGTCCATCGATCCTACCTAGTAGATGACGAAAATGAGGTCCGTTCAAAACAATATATATATATATATATATATATATATATATATATATACTTGTCTGTTAACGCTCTAGTGGTCGCAATTTTTGTTTGATCGTTACCAAACTCGATATATAATCGTTTTATGTAAAAAGGAAGATCAAGTTCGTTAATAGCTGAAATCGGAAAAGTGGGAGGTGGTTTTAGAGGGGAGGATTTTCTTAAATTTGAAATACCTTCGTTACTATACGTCGAATCGAAAAATTTCATAGAATTAATCTTATTGTAAATTAAATTTACTATAAATATTGTTATAAACATTTATTCTCTATCTTGCATATAAACCGAGATATTTGCAGTTTTATGAAATGGGGGCGGATAACGGATGAGAGTCAGTTTCCCGCCAAAAGCTAGGTCGGCCGTTTTCTTAACTCTTCGGCTCTCATGAAATTTCTCTATTGTAAAACTGTAAAACACGTGGGAAATCTGCTTAGTTTACGCAGCCCCTGCGCGACGGACTTTTTACTGACTTCTACAGTTCCATACAGTCAATACTTGATCTTAACACAACTCACCCACTCACGGCTTCAGGAATTACTAAAGAACTTAAAGACACAAAATAATAAAGTAATAAATATCCATTGGATACCACGATATGCAGGCATAACGGAAAATATCTTGGATGACGAATATGCAACGTTAGTGACTGAACTTGACACATTACACACTGATTACAGCACAGGATACTATTAAACTTATTCAAAGAGTGGTCAGCGTAAAATGGGAAGTGGAATGGCGTCAGGCAAACACAAAACTACGAGAAATAAAAGACGCTATTCGTCAAGTAATCGGGACACTAGACAAGAAGAAGTAGTTCTTGCTCGTTAGAGGCACGGAAAACAGGAACCTTAACTTAAAGAATTAGAATCTGCTATCATTAATATACACTGGAGAAAATGTAACAGTGCCTTGCGACCTACGACTGTAGATATTTTTCTTTTATTATAAGGTGGCTATACCAACTCTAAGCTTTATAATATGAGAAGTTTGAATCGCTAAAATTTCGATACACCTAAATAAATAAATTTTCTATGGAAAACGATTTACTAATTAATCATTATTTTTAAAAAAAAAGAATGAGCCCTTTTTTCGAGCATAAGAAGCAAAATGTTATAAGAATGTTCTCATCCAACTGGTCCCTAATACTGAACTGTGCACTTTAATAAGATCTCACTAGATATGAAGTAACATTAAGACCAGGAGATCCTAGTAGAGTCCGTCACGCAGGGGCTGAGTTAACTGAGCAGATTTCTAAAGTGCGTCACGTATTAGCCTTTACCTCAAAACATAAAACTTCAATGATGCAACTTATCATTAGAGAGTTATTTCGAATTTTCGAAATCCTCTCCTCCCCTAAGCCTCCTCTCCTAATGGTTCAAGCTCAGTCTTAAACGAACTTAATCTTTAGTTTTACGTAAAACGTCTATATAATGAGTCTGGAAACCATCGAACAAAAATTTCAACAAATATATAGTTTTGAACGGTTCCCATTCTCGTCATCTCCTGGGTAGGATGAATGAATTTGAACAAATTTTCAACCATCAAATCATGAGTACAACCTCAATAGCTGATTTCCGACAACTGGACTCTGCTAAAATTGTGTTTTTCTTTTTGTGATCACGATGACTTGTTATTTTTCCCTAAATATAAACAACACCCACGTTCAGCTAATGATAAATGACAAATCGTGGGTTCATTTTTAGGTTATGGAGAAGCGGGAATTAGTTTAGAAATAAACTCGGAAACATGTTTTGCATTGCACTTCCACCTCCGTCTACTCAATCACCCGGAGATGTTGACACTGGCCTATTGGGATGTCAGTGTACCTGTCATTAGCTGGAACAGCTGCAGAGTTTCCCGGACTAGCGCGGGAAACTATGTATATTGCAAAGTTTTCTTCCGAGCTTTATCAAACTACTATTACGATTATGTGTACTATTATGCCTCCTATTTGACAAGTTCACGGAATTACTGAAAACATTTACTTCCGAATACATATAAATGGCATTACTGTTAAAAACTTTGATTTACCATTCTGCACCTCAGAAATGAAAACAGAAATTTGTTTTAAATCATTGTTTATTGTTTCCTATTCAGAATTAAGTATTCCACATTGCCATAAAAGGTTAGAAACCGAAACTTTTAATAATAGCGGTAAAACCACGAAATCAAATGATTTTCTTTGTAATATAAAATCCCTTTTTAAAATTGTTTGAAACCATAGATTTTATTCAGCCTCACAAAAAAAGACATTGTCGCTAAGTAACACTTCCATAAAAATTAAGTTTTTCCGTTTTATTTACATTTTTAAGTCCGTCACGCAGGGGCTGCGTAAACTAAGCAGATTTCCCACGTGATGTTTTACAATAGAGAAATCCGCCTAATAACAGCTGTAGTAGGAAGGGATCTCTAAACCTTTTCACGAGGGACGAATAGTTACGACAAATAGTCTGGAAACGGCCACCAGAGCTCTCGGCGGAGAGTCCGGAACATGGCGGGGTCCCGTCGACCACACACACAATACAAATGCAAATATCTCGGTTAATATTCAAGATACAGAATAAATGTATAGAACAATATTTATAGTAAATTTAATTTACAATAAGATTGATTCTATACAATTTTTCGATCCGACGCATAATAACGGAGATATTTTGAATTTTCAAAAATCCCCCCTCTAAACCCCCCCTCCCACTGGTCCGATTTCAGCCATTAACGAACTTGATCTCTCTTTTTACGTAAAACGCTTAAATATGAAGTTTGGTAACGATCAAACAAAAATTGCGACCGCTAGAGCGTTAACAGACAAATATATATATATATATATATATATATATATATATATATAGATATATATATATATAGATATATATATATAATTTTGAACGGACCTCATTTTCGTCATCTCCTGGGTAGGATCGATGGACATTTGAGGAAATTTTTCAAAACTCGCGTCATGAGAACGACCTCAATAGCTGATTTCCCTTAAGGGTAATCTGCTAAAAGAAATTATACATATACAGGGTGCCCCAAGTTCCCATGCCACGCCCTTAAAATCTCCAAATAATACATGGTTGAGACTTGCAATAATTGTGACCAATGGTGAATCCTTTCAAGACATATTCCACCTCTTAAACTTCTCCAGTACTTCTCCAGCCACCATAAATTTGGAATTTCCAATGTAATGCCATACTTTTTTATGGTGGATTGTTGTAGAAAATAAAATTCTAAAACGAGTTTATATCGGTAAATATTATGATTTGACCCATCCTTCAGTTGTAAAATGGACAAATCTTTATTTAAGAAACAGCACATTTTATTGAAAAATGTTGCGACATAAAAACTGTAGTCAACAAAATTATCTTTGAAACAAGTCTACGGGGAAAAGATTGGATTCTGAAATTTAGAAGAAAAAAAATTAACGAAATAACTCTAAACTATTCATGAATGAATCCAAAAAACTTTCTTAGAATTCATTTATTTTAAAGTAATTACTTAGTAATTATTTGTAAAAGGAATACATTTATCCACCTCATTTTATTTATTGTTTTATTTTAAAATAAATAAAATGTTCATAATTGGAGCGACTATTAATTATGAGTATTTATTTGAAACTAATAGAATACTGGAAATTGTTTTCTTGAAAATGGAATTGATTATACTGCTAGTAAGTTAAAAGGAATAAAGGACTTTTTTGACAACAATAATTTATTTAAGCGAAGAAGCGCTTTCAACGCAGATCAAAATCGTCAGTGTCCTAACAACGTGGATTTTAATTTGGTGGGTTATGATAAAATAATACGCTTTAATTTTGGTAAAATGTTACTATTATGTTATCTTCATAGGCAACATATAATCATATCCGTAGTGCACTGCGGATGAGCTTCTTCGAAACTACTTTATCACATTCCGATTAGTTCATTTAATTCGCATTTTAAAGTTTCAAGTATTTTTTTTTCTTTTTTACCTGATTTACAGCAATGTTAATAAAAGAGAGAAACACCTCCTTCCCAGATGGAAAAAAGTCGGAGTAGCTAACAGCTGATAGAAAGGATTCCATCCTGAAACAAGTCTAATGTACTGAAGTTTTTTTCAAGACCATCCTGCCCATCCCTAGTGTAATAACACCTAGCCAATCCGTTGTGCTATTTTTTTTAATCATCTGTTAAAGTAGATTAAGAGAAATTCATCACAAACTAATTAAAGAAAAAAATGAAACTTCCGTTACAAACTGATTGGCTGTTCTGAGCTTCGGATATTACTTTGCCGGCCACGAGAAAGTAATCAACATTCTTCTTGCACTGAGAAATTTGATTCTAGCTCATTGTCCTATTAGTAATTTATTTATTTATTAAGGTGTGTCGCAATTTTAGCGATTTACACTGACATAATATAAAAATAAAAGTTGGTATATTATTACTACCTTAGTATAAAAAAAAAAAAAAAAATATTAAAATATCTACAGTCAAAGGTAAAAGCATGGTAAAGCTTTCTCCAAGGGATATTAATGGAAGTTTTATAGAATCTAGCAAGTATAAAGGCTTTTGGTGGTTTTAGCAGATTTCCCTTAAGGGAAATCAGCTATTGAGGTCGTACTCATAACGCGAGTTTCGAAAACATTCTTCAAATATCCATCGGTCCTACCCAGGAGATGACGAAAATGAGGTCCGTTCAAAATTATATATATATATATATATATATATATATATATATATTTGTCTGTTAACGCTCTATAGGTCACAATTTTTGTTTGATCGTTACCAAACTCGGAATTTAATCGTTTTATGTAAAAAGGAAGATCAAGTTCGTTAATGGCTGAAATCGGACCAGTGGGAGGGGGGGTTTAGAGGAGGGATTTTTGAAAATTCCAAATATCTCTGTTATTATGCATCACACCGAAACATTGTATAGAATCAATCTTATTGCAAATTACATTTACTATAAATATTGTTCTATACATTTATTCTGTATTTTGAATATTAACCGAGATATTTGCATTTGTATTCTCCGTGGTCGGCAGGAGTCGGCTATGTTCGGGACATTCCGCCGAGAGCTCTGGCGGCCGTTTCCGTAAACTATTCGTCCCTCATGAATAGGTTTAGAGATCCCTTACTACTACAGTTGTTATTGGGCAGATTTCTCGACTGTAAAACTTCACGTGGGAAATCTGCTTAGTTTATGTAGCCCCTGCGTGACGGACTTTTTTTAATGCTTCTTGCTTCTATGCTTATTTTGCTATAATGAATGGTAAAAGATAGATCACCAAATGTGTGCTACTAATTTAATTACCTATGCTTAATTCCATTTTTAGCAGATTTCCTTTAAGGGAAATCAGCTATTGAGGACGTATTCATGACGCGATTTTGGAAAAAGTTCTTCAAATATCCATCGGTAATACCCAGGAGATGACGAAAATGAGGTCCGTTCAAAAATATATATATATATATATATATATATATATATATATATATATAGATATATAGATATATATATATATTTGTCTGTTAACGCTCTAGCGGTCGCAATTTTCATTTGATCATTACCAAACTCGATATTTAAACGTTTTATGCAAAAATAAAGATCAAGTTCGTTAATGGCTGAAATCGGACCAGTGGGAGGGGGGGTTTAGAGGGGAGGATTTTCGAAAATTCGAAATATCTCCGTTACTATATGTCCGATCGAAAAAGTATATAGAATCAATCTTATTGCAAATTTAATTTACTATAAATAGTGTTATATACATTTATTCCGTATCTTGAATATTAACCGAGATATTTGCATTTTTCTGTTTTCAGCTTCTGAGATGAGATCGGCTAACTTCGGGTCTAGTCGTGAGTTTCCGTCAAGAGCAAGTTCGGGCCGTTTTCATAACTGTTCGGCTCTCTATTCTGAAATTTCTCTATTGTATAACTTCACGTGGGAAATCTGCTTAGTTTACGCAGCCCCTGCGTGACGGACTTTATTTATATTCAGTATTGGACATATTAAGGGCATAATTGGACACTGTCTATGCAACGCAACGTTACTTAGAATCTATACAAATAAAAGGCATAGGAAAAGTAATTTTTTCTTGTGTCACGCAGATGTCGTCATCAAGCAGTCAGTTTTGTATATTTCGTCCTAATAATTACTCTGAATATTTTATTCTGAATCCTATTCAATAGAGTTATTGATCAATACTTTCGTACTATTTCTACTAATTAGTAGGCTAGGAAATTGTGTTCATTTTATACTTCTAATACTTTTTCTTTGTAACAAATCAATAAATGTTCTTCCCGGTATTTTTTGAACAATTTGAATCATGATCTGAAGGCTACTAACGGCTAGGTTGCAACAATTATCTTCTGTAGAATAGCTACTCTTCTCTTAATAATATAACCACTGAAATCTATAAAATTATTTTTATGTTACAGAGAATTGACGATTTGCTCCCCCACCCATCCTTCCCTTCTTCTCCTTGGCACAATAATCTAAGCATCAAATGCGTTAGGGATAAATTTTGAGAATATTCACTTAACAATCGGTCAAAAAAAAAAAAGAAAAACCAGAAATAATTATTAAAACCAATTTTTTTCTCTACTAGTTTCACGACTTCATAGTACCTCATCAGAAACAAATATCATGTTAAGAGGTTACTACAACAACGACTACATTGTTACATAAGATCTTCCACTAGCTGTGCCAATCAGAATGGTTGGACAAGTCCGCTGATTTATATCCGATACGTCACTAAATAAAAATATTGGTTATCTCTTATGAAGTTAAGTCTTAATAGTAAAGGAGAAAATTATAATTGAACTAACATTAATTCTGTGATTCTAATAAATTAAAATATATATAATTCGCAAGTTTAATCTCTATATTTTTTTGATCAATTTTTTCTACAGTTTACATTATGCACAATCCCTTTTATTTTCCACTTACTTATATTCTTTATCTTCTTCTAGTAAATATGTGTATTTCATAGCGTGGTTGGCTAGGGGCGTTTTACTGTCCACATAATCAACGTTTATCATGTGTTGTTGATTCTTGTTTGAGTAATTGTGTTGATCTCCCTATATAAAGATTTTTGCAGTCTATACTTTTCTTTTTGGTTGACCTTTCGCCAAAGATTATTAAATTAGGGATAAGGTTGAACATTAGGATATGAAGCGTCACTCAGGGCTTTTAATTGGCCATCTAGTAGCAGAAAAACAAGAAGGAAAGGAATTGCACTCACACGACTCATTACACTAGACTTACTCACTAATTTCTTACGACTAGGCTAGATGATAGATAAATATTTTGATTTCTTTTGCTAATATATACATATTTTAGCCTGAGACTGGCCCATTTAGTGTTAGTAATCTTAATAATAATATCCACAGGAAACATACAAGAACAAATGACATAATGTTAACCTATAAATAAAATAATACTTTTTTTTGTAATAAATATTTCCAAGTAGTTCTAAAACTTCTAACATTATTTTCAAACATAATCTGATGAATACCATTTATACATCTTATGTATTTATATTTATTTATTTGTTTCCTGTTACGTGTAAATTGATTTTGTCGGACGTTTTAATATTAAAGTGCTTAATAAACTAGATAATTTCACTTCTTATTTTGGACCCAATATTTTAGCAGATTTCCTTTAAGGGAAATCAGCTATTGAGGTTGTACTCATGACGCGAGTTTCGAAAAATTTCTTCAAATGTCCATCGATCCTACCCAGGAGATGACGAAAATGAGGTCCGTATGAAATTATATATATATATATATATATATATATATATATATATACCTGTCTGTTATCGCTCTAGCGGTCGCAACTCATTGATCGTAACAAAACTCGATATTTAAACGTTTTAAACGAAACTAAAGATCAAGTTCGTTAATGGCTAAAATCGGACCAGTGGGAGGGGGGGTTTAGAGGGGAGGATTTTCGAAAATTCGAAATATCTCCGTTACTATACGTCGGATCGAAAAATTATATAAAGCAATCTTATTGCAAATTAAATTTACTATAAATAATGTTATATACATTTATTCTGTATCTTGAATATTAACCGAGATATTTGCATTTTTCTGTTTTCAGCTTCTGAGATGAGTTCGGCTAACTTCGGGTCTAGTCGTGAGTTTCCGTCAAGAGCTAGTTTGGGCCCTTCCCGTAACTGTTTGACTCTCTATTCTGAAATTTCTCTATTATAAAACTTCACGTGGGAAATCTGCTTAGTTTACGCAGCCCCTGCGTGACGGACTTTTTATAATTTCTTCATAGTTTATAAGTTAAAAAAAAAAAAAAAAAAAGGAGAAGCTTCAACAAACCTCAATAACAGACTTGTTTATACCAAATCACAAACAGATTAGTAAAAATGGATGTAATTAATACTGACATTATATACACAATAGTAATAAACAGTTAAAAGAGAATTTGGATAAAATAAACTTACTACCGTTATATTCATTCAACTATCATTCACAATTATATAGAAAACTGAAACTAATTTATATTGGGGTATGTAATTTAACCGAGAAATATAACAATAAAATACAAAAAAAAAATTAGTAGAATTATTGATGAAGTAATAGGAACAAAATCGAAATATAATATATACTTTATGAGCTGTAATGCCTGCAATGGAACTTAGTTGGAGCAATTATCGAATATGATCTTTAGTTTTACTTAAAACGTTTAAACATCAAGTTCAGTTGCTTACGACCATAAAATGCTACCGCTCGAGCGCCTAGACAAATATAAAAATATAGTTTTGAACGGACCTCATGTATCTCCTGGTAGGATCGATGGAATTTGACGACATTTTTGGAAAATGGAGGTAGTGGGAGATTTTCTTACAGGGAAATGTGCTCATAAAAATAAGTTTGAGCCAGGAGCTGGATGGGAGAACTGGTCGGAGCGAGGGCCTATCTCGTGTATGAATAAGTATAAGACAAAGTCCCAAAGTCCAAATAAAGCCAAGCCCTACTATAGGATGGTCCTCATGCATCATGCAGGCCTCCGCCTTCCAACTTTATAGAATGTCTCCCTCCCATCTTATACAGCCCTTCTCAAACTAGTCCTCTTTCAAATAAATCCATATACTATATATTCCACAAACATTCCACCAATGGTTGGTCTACTCAAAGCACACGCACTCAAAGCCCGTCACGCAGGGGCTGCGTGCAGAAAGCAGATTGCCCATGTGCTGGACTCATACTTTAATGATCTCATGAAACCACATAGCCTCCATTTCTAAATAAAAATGCGATGAGTAGAAGTGGGGATTTGCTGGGGGAAAAACTAAAGTGCAAATAACTCGCTTAATATTTGAGTTACGAGGAAAGGAATAATTGCTTAGCATCCATAGCGTAACAAGATTGGTTTCGCTCCGACTAAAAATAAAGAAGATATTTTGAATTTTTAGCATGATCCCTCTAAGCATCACCCCTAATTTGGGCTTTATTTCAACCAGTAATGAATATGATCTTCAGCAATGAATGACAAAGTTAAATATCAAGCATAGTATTCAATCAACTTGACATTTTCGAGTCATGAACCTAAAATCTTCATACATGACGTCAAAAAGAAGTCATTCGTTTACAATGGATTGAATTGTATAGGCAAAAAAAAGAGATTTGTAAGAGGAATTAAATAATTTATAATCTATACAAATGTTGATTTTATAATTTCTAAGGGGCTCAGTTTAGCCTCTGGAGTTAAAGCCTTAATCTCACAAGGTAAACCTAGAGTGGCGAGTTCGGTTTCCGACTGGGCAGTAGGAATTTATTTAGTGGCGGAATTCATTAAAAAAAATCTTTATTCCCTGGCCGGAAAAGGATGGTAACCTGTAGACAACCCTTCCCAAATTATTCTTAGTTCCAAAGAGTGGATTTTAATAAATAAATAATTTTAAAAAATGTATACAGCCATTCTTGGGGCAATTTTCTATAATTGTCGTTCTGTAGATGTTTTTTTGTAACATTATGTATAATAAGTGAGTATAACAAATACCAAATATTGTTTTTAACGGACTTTCATTATGAGAGATAAATTCAAATGCATAAGAAATATAATGAACCCCTCTTTAGCTCCTACAATACAACCCAAAGAATGACTTCTTTTTAACATTACTATAAGCCATGCTTAAATGCTTGATATTTAAATAACATTTTTTTTTTTTTTTTTTTTTTTTTTGTAAGACTTGCTCAACACCTACTTTTCTTTCAACGACTTCAGGTATATCTTCCTGTCTACTATACTTTCCAGTCTTGCCCCACTGACGTATTATATTTGGGTATTCAGACATAAATTAAATATTTTCAACCCGTGTAGGGAAAAAGCTCAGTTATTGCAACGGACCTGCAATAAATAGCTGAGAGATCGAAGTTGATTAAAACATAAAACAAATTGATATTTCCACCCAGTGGTTTCACAATGGAAGTCCCCTTAAAATAAGAAATATCCTAGACTCAGGAAGTTTCTTCATATTTTGAAATTCTAGATCAAGTTATTTACTTCTGGAATGAGCAGTTAATTGTTCCATATTTGTTGATTTTTAACGAATTTAAAACAATCATTTTGATTGTATCAATTATTAGTAATGGACAAATTTTTATCCAAATTAACAGTCTTATTTATCAATTCATGTACCTCTGCGAATCCAGTTTTTTGTGCATGAAGCTTCTTCATCATTTTTGTTATAAGTCTTCCTAGTTATTTTGGCACGTGGAATACTTTAAAATTTCCGATATTTACGAATCAAACCTCTCCATCAGCTTTTAGTATTTTTTCTTTCTGCTCGATTGTTAATTTTTCATTGCAAAATATAATTTTTTAGGGAAATATAGTAAACGTAGAAGGAAAAATGCTTTGTTCGTAATATCTTTTCTTCATTAAAGCTGACACGACAGGTGACACAGACCCAGTTCAAGAGACCTTGTCAAATTAGCATAATGTTTAATTCAAATAAAGCTTTTAATCTGTTATCTTTTCTAGGAGACAGCTATATATACTGATTACAGTTGCTCACTTTCAGTCTTACATGAAAATGGTTTCCCACGTAGGCTCAGTGCTCCGGGTGAGTGGAAATAACAGTCGTATATTGAACAATGCTTGAACGTTACGTGAATGCTAACTATGTGCTATCACGATTGTGATAACTGTGAGCATTAGTGTGCTAGATAAATTTCCTTTGAAAGTAAACAAGAAATCATTACTTATTAAATCAATATCTACAAGAGTGTAAACATTTAACCGTTAAAAAAATGTTCTGACATTTGGTCAGTTTTCGAGGACGTGCCCGTGCGTTGTTTTAATGACTATGGCAGAATATGTTAGGATCTTGACTCGAAAATGATTATTTGTCGAAACCGATCTATACCACACTTTATATTTGACCGGTTCATTCAACTTTAAAGATTATATTCGTTACTGGCTTAAATCAGATATAATGGGGGGGGGGCTTAGAAGAGGAGTTCGAAAACTCAAAATATCTCCGTTATTATAAGTTGGATCGAAACATTTTATAGAACAAAACGTGTTGAACTATCGATAGTCTACAATCGTTCTATACATTCTCTCTTAGCAACAAATAGTAAGCTATTTTTTTTCGTTTTTGTTATCAGCCTTCAGTAAACCCTCACACCTGTTCACCATATTTTCATTTAGAAATAGAGAACATATAATGAGATGAGTTCACCCATACATCGTGTTGGAAATAGGCTTAGTTTACGCAGTCCCAGACTTTTTATTATTGGAATAGAATACATCATTAAATGTATTGAGTTGCAAGATACGAGAGTTAATCGAATTAGTCATAACTATATCGATAATAATAACAATATACATCAATGAGATCAGGTTTCCAGTACCGGAGAGACAATATTTTTTAATATATAAAAACATTTTACATACAAGTATAACTGTTGGGTTTTCCGTTTATTCCAGTAATGAATAGAATCCCTCGCCATAGCCCTCGCGTAAACTAAGCTAATCTCCTAAGTTTAATTTATTATTAACAATAGCCGAATTGAATTTGCAGTTCTTGGACATGAGACACACATTACGTCATATGGCTGTCACAAATCACGTTTAATTCTGTTTTACTTCCTTACCAAAGGATTCAAAAATTAGTATCATAATGACAGAACCAACAAAAACAACTGAAGTAACTCTGCAATTATGCTCATTGAAAAACAATATATATATATATATATATATATATATATATATATATATATATATAGGACAAGAATAACGGAAAATAATTATAATATTAGTTGTATAATGATTCCGATATATACATGCAACAACGGGATATATACGGTTTTACATTTTATCCTCAACGCTTACTTCGCATTTTCCAATTTTTTTCAATAACTAACTCCTCACATAAGCACTCCTTTATCTTCTGTCTAATTACAACACTGCTCGCGGATTATATTAGGTTGATATATTTTTCTCTTGATACGTCGAGCTGTCGTCTTGTTCTTACGGGTTAATTTTCATTTTATAATTGAAACCCAATTAGAAATATCTTACAATGAAAAAAAAATTCTAATTGTGACTAGAAGGTATTTATTTTTCAATGCGATTCCTTCCATTTTCATAATAATTTTACTTTATAATCGATGTTGATGTTGTATTATGTTATTTATTAATGTCCAGTATGACTAGTCGGGCGGGTTATCTACAGGTTGCCTTTTCTAGAATGGGTAGACTAAGAATTTATTTTAACTTGGAAGCGGTGTTAAATATCAGGATCGCTGTGGAGATTTCACGTACGTTTTACATCACGAGTACAACTTTACTAGCTGATGACCTGTTACTATTTCCCTTCGTCATTGCGCAAAATCTGTGATCTGGGTTATCAATTCTGGAGTCGATATTGGCTAGGACGAAACCTCTTTGGATTTCTCCGAGGGCTTAAATCTACTTATCTGAATCCTTGAATGTTAATTAAGTACTCCCAATAAAAGGAAATACTAGTCACGGCTTAGCCCTAATGAGCTAATATACTTGGCCTCTCTCGACTCCTATCTTGTTTCTTACAGGATACATTTATTTTCTAAATGTGATATTAATTGGATATTCCAGAGAGATTGTGACTTGTTCAATATCTTTCTGAAACCGATTCTCCCTGAATTTTGGTTCTCTTTATAGAATTTGCTTATTTCTATTCTAAGCTATAAAAAAAAATTGAAATTAATATTACTTTATCTTCCTTTATTCATAGTAAAAAATGAAAAAATATATATAATTCTCATAACTACCTATAAAAGACTTTTTTTTTTTGACTTCAAGACTTACTAAATTCCCAGAGCATCCAAAGTAATTTAAACTTTCTCTATTTTTGGATTTCCTTAAATGCTTAAAACCTTCCATCATTAAGTAACTATAATTATAATATCCTTTGCCAAATTCTCTGTTATCTAAGAATAACTTTAAGGAGAAGGTTTATGTTCAGTATTCGTTTAGTTTTACACATTTTTGAAACGCTTTTTGTGATTAAAAGGCTCTCAACCCTGAAAGATTCCTTTGAAAATAATTTATTTGCCAAAATGAGTTTTGCGAAGCTAGTGGTTGTTTCCAAAATTTTCATCGTATTACATTACTAAGTAAATTTACTTAAGTTAGTAAAATTTCGACCGCAATTAAGAACATTTTTTGTAAGAAAAATGCACAGAGATATTTTCAATACACTTAGTCTCACGCTGGCAAGAAGAGGGTGGGAACCCGGAAAAAACTCGTTCCTATTTAAAGTTATAGGATTGCACAAAGTCAACCTAAATTAGTAGTAACATTTCAAACTCTCGAGACCATAGCTGCAAAATTCAATTCCATGGAAATTTAATGTGATATTAATTTTACCGTGTTCGTAATTTATTAAGCTAGTGGTGTTTTCCAGAAAATTTAATATAGTTTTCGACAGAGGAAGCATACATGACACTTTTTAGTGTTAACGTGGTAAAATAACAATTCGTACACTAAGGTATGGTTCGCCACTTGAATCATCAATTTTACTTTAAATATAACAAAACGCAAGGTAAACTTGACTGAGAAATCTATATAAATGTTTTCATGAAACACTCTGCCTGTAACGCACAGAGCATCAGACTATGCGATTCATTAGACAAAAAATCGTAAATTAAATTATTTGTAATATTCTTCTTCTCTACACCGGCTTCATGCTCCAGTGGTTTTCTTCTCATTCTTCATTGAGCTAATTTTCGCTAGCTCTGCGACTACCTTCATTTCTTTCATTGCAATTAGACCGCGGACTGTGGTGCATGCGTATTGATTATAGAGTCGATGTATGGCCCGTAGAGCTACCCAAAAATTAGCAGAATGAAGAGTGACGGGAAGACCGTTGGAGCAGAAAGCCGGTGTCGGGAAGATGAACATTCAGCCCAGCGAGGAAGTCTTAAGAAATCACGTTTGTAATGTTTGTAAAAAAAAAAAAAGTCAAAATCATTGAGCAAAATTTTGTAATTTTTGTATTAATTTAGTTCATTACATTCACTTGCTATCTCAATAATTTTTTAATAAATTATTGTATATAAATGAAAGTAATTTATATTAATTTTTCAGTTTATATTCTTGAGTTGCATGGTTGGCAGCCTATCAGCACAAAGGCCCTACAACGACCTAAGGGGTGAGTATTCCTATTATACAATATTCGTTTAAAATATATTATATGTTTATTACTTTCCAGCGATTTTATTTAAAGGCGAGAGAAATATGTGTCAATCTCATTTCGTCATATCTCACAGATTGTATTCCCCATGTGGCATCCTAGTACTCCTGTTAAATTAAATTGCCAAACATTGTTAGCTGTACTTCTTTTAGCAGATTTCCCTTCAGGGAAATCAGGTATTGAGGTCATACTTATGACGCTATATTCGAAAAATTTCTTCAAATGTCCATCGATCCTACCCAGGAGATGTCGAAAATGATGTCTGTTCAAAATTATATATATATATATATATATATATATATATATATATATGTGTGTGTGTGGGTGTGTGTGTGTGTGTGTGCTCTAGTGGTCGCAATTTTAGCTTGATCAGTACCAAACTCCATATTTAATCGTTTTATGTGAAAAGAATGATCTAGGTCGTAAATGGCTGAAATCGGAGAAATGGGAGGGGGTGGGGGTTTAGAGGGGGGATTTTTGAAAATTCGAAGTACCTCCGTTATAATGCGTCGTATCGAAATATTGTATAGAATCAATCTTATTACAAATTAAATTTACTATAAATATTGTTCTGTACATTTATTCTCTATCTTGAGTATTAGCCTAGATATTAGCATTTGTATTGTGTGTGTGGCCGGCAGAAGTCTGCTATATTCCGGACTTTCCGCCGAAAGCTAATTCGACCATTTCCCTAACTGTTCGTCCCTCGTGAATGAGATTCGTTACTACTACTGTTATTAGTAGGCAGATTTCTCTATTGTAAAACTACACGTGGGAAATCTGCTTAGTTTACGCAGCCGCTGCGGGACGGAATTTTTAAAATGATTCGATTGGAAAGTGATGTACGATACCTAGTGAAACTTTTCGCAATTATAATACTTCCTCTACTTCGTACAAGGAAGTAAAAGGCTATCTTCTACATTAGGTGTAGCACACTCAGGTCCGCTCCCCTTATAAGGCGAGAAAAATAGAATAAAAGTAATTGCTTAGTTGTCTTCGTGTGAACTTTAAAATTTATTTTTATTTTCTTAGCTGTATGACAAAAATATTATGCCGCCACAAATCAGGATAAA
This sequence comes from Riptortus pedestris, assembly GCA_019009955.1. Lineage (NCBI taxonomy): Eukaryota > Metazoa > Arthropoda > Insecta > Hemiptera > Alydidae > Riptortus > Riptortus pedestris. Next base: position 39,145,554 of record CM032230.1, read on the forward strand.
GGCATTGTATTTTAATGAGCTCGTTGTGACTCTAAGAAGGCGGCTAACTTCAATCAATTGAAAAAATAATAACCAATAAATTAAAAGCTTACTCATAAAGTGCCAATGTATTACGCACTGATCCTTGCGTATAAATTTTTCATATAAGGTGTTAGAAGGCTACTGTATAAGTATTTATGGAGTCAAGCCATTCTCATTGACACGACACCTACCATTTCACTGTCCTGCATAAATAAGAAGAAAAATTTAACATACTCTCGGATTCCTGTTGTGTTCACGCCATCTTACCAAGGCAGTCATAAAGATGAGATCAAGCTTTTTGACTGATTTATGGTGTTCGCGAGATACCACGTTTGAGAAAAGTATATCTAGCTGTCACTATATTTTTATAAAGTACAAGGTCTCAATAAAGAAACGACCGTCACGAAGGGGCTGCGTAAATTAAGCAGATTTCCCTCGTGAAGTTTAATAATAGACAAAGCTAGATACTTCTAACAACACCACAGTGAATACTAAGTGAATAAATGCAAACGGTCGTAAGAAATCTTTACTCTCCCGGCGGGAAGCGTCTCAAATGTAAATAAACCGTTCTGCCAACGGCTCACCGAAAAGAAAAACAATATCAGAAACATCAAAATATAACATATTAATTTCATTGAAAACTATTTAATATATCTAGTACTGTAATTTATAATGAATCGGAATAATATTTATATCAACCAATCAAATTTTAGTAGTCCAAAAATTTAAGACGGAGTATCTCGTATAATAAAGGTCTCTGGAAAACAATATTTGGTATTTATGCTTCGAATAATGTGTTTAATTATATAACAGAATATTGTTAATGTAACACACGTAGAAGAGGGGGTTAACAAATGGCCGAAAACTGAAAAATGCAAATATCTCGGTTAATATTCATGATACAGAAAATATGTATATAGCCGTATTTATAGATCATTACATTTGAAATGAGATTGGTTCTATACAATTCTTCGATCCGACTTATAGTAACGGAGATATTTCGAATTTTCAAAATTCTCCCAATCTAACTCCCCTCCCCTGGTCCCATTTCAGCCGCTAACGAACGTGATCTTTCTTTTTACATAAAAGAACTAAATATCGAGTTTGGTAAGTACCAAACAAAAATTGTGACCACTAGAGTGGTATCAGATATATATACACACACAGTTCTGAACGGACCTCATTTTCTTCATCTACTAGGTACTAGGATCGTTGGACATTTGAGAAAAATATCTAAATTTGAGTCATGAGTACGACCTCAATAGCTGATATCCCTTAGGGGAAATCTGCTAAAAACCTAAAGTATATTATGATTCGCTTAGAAGATATCAGATCATAGTCAATGTTGAATTGGGAAGGTGGGCCTAAATAGCAAGCCTTGCTGTACTCATTCTTAATTGAAATTTGTCCTGTGTCTGCGGATTCCGAACTTTGGCTTTACGTCATCCAGATTGGTTATTAAAAGTCAAGAGTAACGTTGAAAGTTTTGGGATCTCTGCAATCCCCTGCCAAAAGTAACAATTATTCGATCATTTTGTCAACAGCAGTTTGACATTCTATTATTGAATAGCTCAGTCCAAAGCAAAAATCTTTTTTAAGACTCACCTCTCTATTACAAGTGAAGATCCGATAGTGTCATGTTTGAAGGGGAAAAATCAAAAATTCCAAATATTTCTGTTAGTCCGATTGAAAAATTGTATAGAGACCATCTTACTCCAAATATCATTTTCTTTAATATTATATAAGTTAATTGCCAAAATCAGCCTTGAGGAAAGGGGAGGGATTCAGTGGGAGGAATAATTTAAAATTCGCAAAATCTTGGTTACTCGGTCAAATAACCAATTTAGTTAACATTTTTCACAACTATTGTTTTATCCGTTTTCAATGAATGTCAACGGAGTTATTTGGATTTTTTATTTTTTAATTTCATCCTTTTGTAAACCCACACTTTTACTCTGATTCGAACCAACAACTTTTAACTCCTATTTACATAGGCTTCTTACTGCTGGAGAAATAGGGAATAGATGTTGAAATAAGCTCGTCAGAGTATAATATTCCAGTGTGTGGAAAATCTGATTAGTTCACGAAGTTCCTGCATGACGTAATTTTAGTTATTTCAGTTTATAAACGACTTATCTTGGCCCTTTCCAGCGAGATTCACGCCTGGAGACATCAGCGAAGGTTTTTACGAAATCCCTCAAACGACAAATAGCCCGTTGATCCAGAACTATGTGAAGACTCAGCCTGAACCATCGTTCAATCTACCGCTGACTTTCTACTGCTACCCCAATGATCCAAGGGTTTGCTTCATGTATGACGATAACGGAAATATCGCAGGGTCACAAATATCTGTGAGTATCTTCATGTATACATCAAACTCCTCGTCTATATTTAATTAAAAAAAGGGGACATTTAATAAAATAATATTCGAATCAATGTTCTGTGAAAGGAAAGTTAATTTATTCATTGACTTATTTTAACGAGCTCACACAGACAAGTTGATATTATCGATAGTAAAATAAATGAAAACAACGTTAAGATAATAGCTAAAAGTTGAAAAAATAATAGTTCCTTCCATTTTGTGATGATTGTCGGTACTTGATATGACAGATAGGATAAAAAAAAAATGATATCGAGTACATCATTTTACTTTTACATTAGATTATGAATTGTAGCTTGGAATAGGACAAAAAATTCATGGAAAAAAATCGCATTCAAGAAAACCTATTCCCAATATTTATGGTTTATAATTATAAATCGTCATGAAACTTGTATTAACATTTTAAGTATGATCATCGTGCTATGTGTGTTAATGTACATTGGTGAACTGTTTCCAGGCCAATGACACAAATTCTGTTCGGCAAGCTCTAGGAAGGCAGGTAATTGTTAGGCTTTCGTCTCTCGTCCTGATAGAATAGGGACTAACTTACTCTTCTAAATAACACTTTAACACGTTTGCGCTGTGGGTTTATTGTAATTTTTTTTAGCAGATTTCCCTTAAGGGAACTCAGCTATTGAGGTCGTACTCATGACGCGATTACCGAAAAATTTCTTCAAATGTCCATCGATCCTACCTAGGAGATGACGAAAATGAGTTCCGTTCAAAATTATATATATATATATATATATATATATATATATTTATATATATATATAACAGTGGGAGGGGGGTTTAGATGGGGGATTATCGAAAATTCAAAATATCTCCGTTACCATACGTCGGATCAAAATATTGTACAGAACCAATCTTATTGCAAATTAAATTTACTATAAATATTGGTCTATACATTTATCCTGTATCTTGAATATTAACAGAGATATTTGCATTTTTATTAAGTGTAACGGACAAGTGAGTTTCCCGCCAAAAGCTAGTTAGGCCGAAACTGTTGGGTTCTCGTATGGAGATTTCTCTATTGTATAACTTAACATGGGAAATCTGCTTAATTTACGCAGCCCCTTCGTGACGGACTTTCTTTTTTTTTTAAATGATTTATAGTACCTATAGATCTAAAATTAATTCATTTCACACACACAACTCATATTTTACAGATTAGATATTTTGAATTTTTTGGGCTTAAATTCTTCAGAATAATTAAACGACATATTTCGTACAATAGTTTCACTACATTATGATATTTCAGAGAATACATGTCTTTAATAAGTTTAACGATATATATAAGTATATTACTGTATTCAATCATTCGACACGCGTTTATGGATCTCGAGCAATTGCCTACAAAAAGACAAAATGACTAAAAGAATCTACTTTATAAACAAGCATTACATTTTCAAATAGCTCTTTCGTCTATTTCAGTATGTTTGAGGCTTTGTTCTGCTTTTCTGGATGGAAATAATTATTTGATGAATTGACTCAGGCATTTTATTAGATTGAAATCCTAATTAACACTATTATTATATTTTTTTTAATTTATGAGTAATAAATATTTTAAAACAAATAGATATAAATTAAAATACGAACATTAAAGAACCAATAAGTTAGGGTATTTTCTTTTGATGTTTCGGAACCTTTTCTATTAACACTCGAAGAAAAAAAAACGCATACTGTGAACATTTTGACATTTTTCATTTATTATATTAATATTTGGGGCTCAGGTTAGCCATGCGAGTTAAAGCGTTGACCTTTATCTCACATGGTAAACCTAGAGTGGTGAGTTCGATTCGCGCCTGGGTAAAGGAAATTATTTAGTGACGAAATTCATAAATAACATCCTAAAATTCCGCCCTGGCTAGAAAAGGGTGGTAACCTGTAGATAATCCGTCCCAATTAGCCTAAGTTGCAAAAAGTGGACGTTAATAAATAATAATAATAATATTAATATTTTGTTGTTTCTTGCAGTACCTTGCTCAGGATGTAGCAGATATTAATCCATCGCCTTACAACTATTCAGGAGTAGGTGGATTTACACCAACCAACATGATGAACACACCCGCATACGCTTTCAGGGCATATTTCACCAATCCAGGTATCAATTTTGTTCTTCTAAATATTCAAACTACGTTTGCATGGTTTCGTTATAAAATGTCATGTTTAATTATTTTCATTTTTATTAACTTCTTGAAAATTCATATTATTGAATGAATGAAAGCTCCTCTAGCAAGGGAAAAAATTTAGTATGTATTGCAATATGTTTGGCCAATTACTATAACAAAATTTGAACTCTATCAGTTTCCGAAATCCTTCGCACTTTAATATGTTTTCAACCACTATCCTCCTTGGAGTTTTCTAGGCCTTTGGGAAATAATAATTATAAAAATTGAATTTTTTACTTGCTCAAATGCACGTTTGCACAGCAGGAGTTGTGAGAAGGTAACTTGGTACTGTCCTGTTGGAATAACGACACAACCTTCTAGATGCAAAGCTAGTCATTTCACTAGACAGAAAGATTGTCTAGTTAACTTACGGGTTAGTTTAGATAGAATCCTCTTCCTCCCCTACGGAATTAACATTTATTTATTTATTTTATGGACATCCCATCAAAGGTGATTTGCTCTTTTGTTACGCAACAAAAGTAAAATGGATATCAACAAGTAACAATAACAAATATTAGAAAAAATAATGACAAATGTGACATAGGTAAACATTTTATAAGTAAACATTGTTACTTAACTTTTTGTGTATATGTGTTTTCTTTTCAGCAAAGCTCACAAGTTCCGGACGTCAGAACCTTAACGAGACCGTGGAAGGACTCTGGGTGTATCTCGATAACCAATTGGTGGAAGTGCAGAGGCCCGAACCTGATCCTTCGCAAGACAACGTTGGCGGTTTCTACCGTGAAGCCTGCTTTCCTAGGATGGGTCAGTAATAATGGAGCTTACTTAACATATACATAATATGGAAAAAATAATTCGTATAAAGCTAGATATGGGAGCTTAATTTTTAATAACTGATCTTCTTTTTTATCTCCCCCCATTCTCCAGTAACCCTGGTAAATGTTACTTTATTTACTCTACATACTACACTGATGCAATCCTTACTTGAATTTTTAATTAGGTATATTGCCATTTTGCTTCCTGTACCAAGAAGTTGGATATTTTTCCAGTATCTGAAACAATTTTTAGTGGGGTTTTGGGTTAGCTGGTGGAGGTCATATAATCAACGGAACGAAAGGTCACACACCTTTACTCTTAAAAGATCTTTTATAAAAGTCAAAGTACTTTCGGGGAACCCACCCCATCTTCAATTCTCTATGACTTAATGTCATTCAAACACATAATTCAATAAATAAATAAATGACCAACTCCTACCCACAGGTTCGATATTGTTCGTTAATGAACTTGATGTTCGCTTTAATCTGATGTGGTACAATAACGGCAACCACTAGTGTGTTAACTATCCGTTTAAATATAAAAATTTGTACATAAGTTAAAAACATAAACATTAAAGCTAGCCTCATGTGCATTGAATATCTACAAACACAAAGCGATTTCTAAGTAAGGCATATGGAATTAAAACTGTAATTTTCAGGTCAGCACTACTTCTACAGGATGAACCCTAACGTCCCTTGCAGCCAGTTGCTTCCGTTCTACCCTCTCTACCAGGGTGGAGGCCTCGTGGGGTTCGGTATAGCTGACTTCGGCAGAGGCACCGATGGACCTCAGAGGGTCTGGTATGAGAGACCACCACTCCCAGGAGTAAATGTAAGTTAAAGTATCTATATTAATACATTCTGTTATACAATAATGTACAACAGAATTAGTACCCGAAGGAATCTTTGACAAAGCTGTTCAGAAGTTACAGCCAACGGATAAGTGGTTCTCGGATCAATACACCCCTGAAATATTGTTTACACGAGAAATTACGTTACACTGGAAGATAAACTCTCTGGTTGAGAAATTAAATTATGAATGGTCATGAGAATCTTGGTAAGAACACTCGAGCGGATTTCACCAGATTCACTCTGATTTAAATTCAATCACTGACCAGTACAGACTAAATTTTAATTTTAAAAACTCAACAATCATCAATAATGTCAACATCTATGGATTATACGGCGGACCCAGCTATCACTATAATAATAATAATAATAATCTATATATATATAAAATTGTAACCTCTGTCTGTACATTGATTTTTTTCGCGAAATTTCACGATAACTTTTCGTTTCACATGTCATAGACACCATAACTACATTTTGTTTCTTTCGTGTCTGTTTGTTTGTTTGTTTGTTTGTTTGTTTGTTTATTTGTTTGTTTGTTTGTTACCTTTTCACGCATAAACGGCTGAACCGAATTTCATGAAACTTGGTATGTATATTACTACTAGCCCAACTTAGACTTTAGGCTATATTAATATTCTCTAAGACGAACAGGAGTGGGGGTTATAAGGGAGGCCTGAAATTAAAAATAGCGATATTTCGATTCCTATTGCTTTTTCAGCAAATATGCACATAACAAAAGTTGTTTATTTTGTAATTTAAAGTAACTTTTGTTATATGCATTTTTGACGTATACGGAAGTATAAATGAGTTATACGCTATAAACTAAAGCGGGAGTCCACGATTTTATTTGGCACTAAAGACTAATCCGAATTAAACCAAACTCGGTATGTGAATTAGTACTAATTCCTTCGTTATAATAAGCCATACTATCATTACTAGGGACGGACAGGAGTGGGGGTTATAAGGGAGGGCTGAAATTAAAAATAGCGATATTTCGTTTCCTATTGCTTTTTCAGCAAATATGCACATAACAAAAGTTGTTTATTTTGTTATTTAGAGGAACTTTTGTTATATGCACTTTTGCCGTATACAGAAGCATAAATGAGTTATACGCTGTAAACTAAAGCGGGAGTCCACAATTTTATTTGGCACTAAAGACTAAACCGAATTAAACCAAACTCTGTATGTGAATTAGTACTAACGCTTTCATTATAATAAGCCACACTAACATTTCTAGGGATGGGAAGGAGTGGGGGTTATAGGGAAGGCCTGAAATTAATAATAGTGATATTTTGTTTCTTATAGGCACGATCGATAGGGGGAATCGGCAAATATGCACATAACAAAAGTTGTTTATTTTGTTGTTAGAGAAATTTGTTCAACACTTCTTTTCAATATGAACTACCAGGTACCTCACCTGCAAAAATTAATTCAAATGTATGTCAATATTTACTCCTTAATAACTCAAATCTATGCATAATGCACAAGAGTCGGGAAATATGACAATATGCAGGAGAGTGAAGTCTTACATAAAAAAATAATTTTATTATTAACAAATGCCAACAACGGGTATTAACCCTAAACAATGGAACGGGTAAATGTCTAAATATGGTGCAAAGAAAAACGTTGCCAAAAAAATACCATCACAAATAAGCCTCAAATGATTTCCCGAGCGCAGCCGGGTATCTGAGCTAGTTTATTTATATAATCAGTGGTTTTATGCCACTCCTTAGCCATTAAAAATTAACCCATGGACACTTATTGGCTAATTTGAAAAAACCATAGTCTAATATTGAAGTTAACATAAATCGCATACTGTCTGACTCCTGAAAACGTGACATTACAGAACTGCTGAGTGATCATAGCCAATATACATCAATCGTACTCACATATTTAAACGACAATGATCTATTTGTTATAAGGTCATTTGGGTCCATATAGAAACTACATGTTTGAATCATTAAATAACATCCTAAAATCCCACCCTGGCTAGAAAAGGGTGGTGACCTGTAGATAACCCGTCCCAATTAGCCTAAGTTGCAAAAAGTGGACGTTAATAAATAATAATAATAATACATGTTTGAATTAATAGTTAATAAAGTAAATCATTAACGATCACTTTTTGCAACTAAGTTGAATTTGAGACTGGTTATCTACAGATTACCACCCTTTTCTAGCCGGGTGGGGCTAAGGATTTTATTTAACTTCTTCCGACACTAAATAATTTCCTTAGCCCATGCTGGAATCGAACTCTCCACTCTTGGTTTAACATGTGAGGTTAAGGTCAACGATTTAACTCACATGGATAACCTGAGCCCTATATAGAATTAATAAAAGTTATCCAATTTTAATTTTAACTCCGAATTCCTTTTAGCTGCTACGAATGTTTATGGTTACTGGCCTTTATGGGTTCACAGACAGCAGGCAAAGTGTATATTTATTATATCCATGATTCTATAAATGTATGTGTGTGTTTAAAATATTATTTATATATGATTTCATAGATGGCATGTAAGGTGTATATCGCATCATATAAATAAATGAATATTGTCACTTTTTAGGCGAATCATACGGGTAAGAGAGAATTAGGTAGTAGGAATAGATTAAAACTCTGTAGAAATTGTAGAAATATGCTACTGTGCGACAATGTCCAAAACTCCATTGTAGCTGTCAGTAAAGTGTACTGGATGCGATAACCTACGCTCTCAAGAGTTTGTCCACTGAAATTGAAATTAACTTTAGAAATTTGATAGCTTGGGAAGTTGTAAAGAATCTTTGTAGGAATGAAGACTTGCTGATGTAGTGGATTAGTAATCTGATGATGATTATGATGTATTAATTATATCCGTCCGAAAAAGAAGAAAGCCCCGGACTGGTTAGTAGTCAAATCGTGGATAACATTTGGGTTCAGATTTGTTAGAACATTCTTAATAATATCCTATGAAGCGTTAAATCATCTAATACACTGCGCCTTGGTAAACCAAAAATCAATGCCGAGTATACCCAGTTATAATAGATCTAATAATTGTTTTTTTTTTTTTTTACTGGTTCCAATCACAGTTTTGCAGGTGGAGTATTGCCTCTGGCTGCCTGATAGCAAATTTACTTTCGAATATACAGATATTTAGTCTGGATTCAATGAGCATTTGTTATATGGAAGTTTGAGGTTATTAGAACTAAGGTCTAAAAAAAAAAATAAATATCTAGAAAAAAAGACAGCAAGTTATTAATAAGTAGTAGGGATCATTAGCAAGTAAGTAAGCAGTCTAAAGTCGGGGACAGAACGACGAGGTGAAAATAATATCACTTTCATGAATTTAGAAACTATAATAAATGCTTGGTGATAAGATGAGCCTCACACAATCAGAATTCATTTTATTATAGTGGTGTCTGAAATTAAATACAGTTGCACTTATTAATAATTAAGTTTATTGGACAGAATATTAGAAACTCCAATATGAGGGATATTTAACTAATTAAGGGCAGTTACAAAAATAAATACATTTATCAAATATCTTAACAATACGTACAAAAAAAAAACATAAATCAGGAACAATAATTGGAAACTGCAAAAAAATATGCATATGTATGAGTGAGCTTGTGATACAAATAGTTACATCATTGCATCTTGCATCTTCAGGATATATATGATCAAAATATTGTTTTAACACAAATGAAAATTTGTTTTCAGTTTTTTTTTTTTTAAATTTGAATTTTAGAATTATATATACTGATATTTCTGAAAATCATATTTATTTATTCAGTTATTTTTAATTTAATTTATTTCTGCAGATGATTCTAACATCTCGCCCTTCCTGCTTCGAGAGCTGGTATGAGACGTACGGGCTCTACTCCCTCCATATTTACTTCGTGGATCATCCTTGGGAAATCAGCTGCCCGGCCTAAAATTTAGTGTATTAATAAATTAATTACATCTAAGAAGACTGAAGTTTGAAACATCATCAATAGTCCACAATAAAATCTGTCTGAATCTACAGTCACTCCTTTACGCTAATTTTCACTAGTACTTGAGCTGGAGTCTTCAGGAGCTCGGGAAATGGAACAGTTTCTGTTTACAGACTCAAATTGGAAGTTCATTTGGAAGGCAACATCCAGCAAAGAAATTTTTAAGTTCAATAAATCTTTATGACAAATTATTATTTTATTTTATAATTCCCTTAAATTAAACATTAAGTGCTGTATAAAATTAAGACCCTATATATATATATATATATAAAATCAGTAATAAAAGTTGTTTATTGGAGTTCTTATGGATTGCAAAATTAAACACACACAAGTTTCGCAGTTTTTATCACTGCACAATTTATTTAACAATGCACTATACACTTGGTTAATTATTCTTAATTCCTACTCACAGTATGCACTTATAGCTTCACTGTTCTTGTTATTACACAGTCCAATAACTCACTCGCGATCACTGAAGTTCACAAAAAGAGACGGCACTGCACTGTCTTAAACACAGCACTATACTGTTACTTAGAGATTCACGACACAACACTGTTCTTCACGTAAAAACACTTTACCGCACCGCACTAAGTCGCACTGTGATCTCTTGAAGACAGCTGAGAACAAACTAAAACTGTCGGCCGAGTTGCACATGCTTATACAGACGAGCGGAAACATCAAAGGACGAAGGTCTCGAAGGTATTGGACTCTTAGTCTGGAAAGCTCCAGCATTGCCGCCACCAACAGTCCCTCGGTCGGCTCCGTTCATCTTCTTCCTACCTCCAAAATACGCCGCTATCTCTGTTAATTTTTCATGTATTTAATTTTAGCAACAACATATATATAATTAATATAAAACATTAACATATATATAATATAATACATCGGGGGGGGGGGGGGCTCCCATAAATCTGTGGTAGAGCGTAGGATGTAAGATCTCCTGAGTAAAACAACACCCAACAAAGTCAGTACTAGAATTGGTGACCACGGAGTTCTTTTACCAGTTTGCTACCAGAGCGTGCTGGTGATGCGGCGGTAGTGGAATGGCGGAAGTCTAGTGAGTAAATCAGTGTGATAGCACAATACTGTAATGAAGTACATTGAATAGACCTAGATCTGATCGACTAGTAAACTGGCAGATGGTGATATGAACATCCCCCACCCCTCCGAGGAATATTGAAGTCTGTCAGTACACTGAAAAAAACTCATTCCAGATTTTTATTGGTGAATGTGAGTTGTGAATCGAGATTAGCATACGCTACATAAAACTCTGTTCACGAATCTCTCGAGCAATCGAAGGTGACTTAATATCTTAAAGAGGTCCATATTGTCAACCGAAAAAAAGAAAAGTCAGACACGCAAGGGTTGAGTAACCTAAGCAGATTCCCCACGTAAAGTTATGCAATAGAAATATCTCTATACGAGTGCCGAACAGTTACGAAACGGCCGAACTAGCTTTTAGCGGGAAACTCACTCTCGTTATCCGCCCACATTAAATAAAAATGCAAATATCTCTGTTAATATTCAAGATATAGAATAAATGAATATATCAATATTTATAGTAAATTTAATTTGTTATAAGATTGATTCTATACAATTTTTCGATTCGACGTATAGTAATGGAGATATTTCGCATTCTCAAAAATCCCCCTCTAAACCCCCCTCCCACTGGTCCGATTTCAGTCATTAACGAACTTATTTTGTCTTTTTATATAAAACGTTTAAATATAGAGTTTGGTAACGAGCAAACAAAAATTGCGACCGCTGGAGCGGTAACAGAGAAATATATATATATATATATATATATATTTGTCAGTTACCGCTCTAGTGGTCGCAATTTTTACACAGCGATCGATGGACATTTGATGAAAAATGTCGATAATTCCGTCATGACTACGACCTCAATAGCTGATTTCCCTTATGGGAAATCTGCTAACAAAATCTATTGAGCAATTTACAAAATAATTATGAACTAATGTCAAACAACAACAAAAGATGAAAATGATATGAAGATATACATACAGACAATAAATGCTTTTTTTCTGTAATCGTTGAATAATGGTAACATTACTAAACTGAAATGAGTGAAGAAAGTGGAATATTTTGCAATAGAGTGAAGAAAGTGAATTGCCTTCTTAATTAGTAATAAGTATAAATTAAAAAATTATTTGAAGTTGGAAATTAAATGCTTTTAAATGTTTCTTAACATTGTAAGAATTTATTTTAACAAAATAAATTGAAATGTTTATGAATTATTGGTGGAAATAATCAATATATTTTAAAATTTAAATATAATAATAATTACCTTTCATGTTTATAACCTGCAATTGTTTATAACTGCACTACTTCACAATCATCACTAGTTGTTTTATAACTATGCTTATAACCTACCAACAACATACCATAATTTTCACAACATCCTAATTTTGTTCATATTCTGGTTAGATCTGATCATGATTACACGATTACAGAAAAAAATTAATATTACACTCGTGAAGAATTTACACGTAAACGTAAACGTACGGTAAACGTTTCACTCGAGTTGTAAAATGATCTACTTTCGTCACTTGTATAATAAATAACTATAATGGGCCTCCATGACATCTCCTACAGCCACAGATGGTAATATCTCTTCATTCAATTCCTCCAGCCAATAGTTTGTGCGATCTTCGCGAAATATGACCAAAAAACGTGATGAAATAAATGAAGAAAACTAATTACCGAAATCAGCGACTGATAAATCTGTTTGTCACCGCTCCACTTGCTGATGTCACGGAGCTGTCACAGCTGAGGATGGAAATATTACTAACTGGAACATTATTTCAATACCGTGTAATAGATGAGTCAAGAATCGTTGCGACGGATTGATTTGAAACTAATTTATTGTTATCACCTTCCCTTAAATTTATGCAACTCTTCATCATTTCCATTTGATATTCCCAGCGAATAATTGTCATTGACTGAATCATTTCAATTATAGCTTATAAAATTTTCTGAAAGGCGAGATGACAAATATTCCATTTTAATATAGGAGTAGTTTTGAGGAATATACGAAATGGTTGAAGAATTCAAATAAAAACCAATTTTTTCCTTCAAAATGCCATGTTAATTTAATTGCTTTACCTAATATATAGGAGTATATTAAATTTTCACAGTGTACCCTTTGCAAGCTTTAATTTCAACATTCTGTAATAAACCAGTGTTGCTCGAACAGCACTATTAATTATGAACCAATAAACGAATTATCTAACGGAGTCATATGTTTTAAAATTAATTAATTTACAACATAAAATATACAAATTAAGCTTGTTGACAAGCAATAACAACGATATTACATATGCTTTTAAATTAGTAGATTAAATTAGAGGTCGTAATATCATTGTGTGATAAAACAAGTTTCATAGCAAAGGTTAATAGGAAACTCACCTGCAAATAAAAAAAATAATGTTACCTTTTTCAATAATAAATGAGTATCAAATTCAGTAGAGAGAGATTTATCCCATACTTGAACTTATGATTTTGTATTCCTAGTTACAAGTTTTACTGTTAAAAAATTGCTATTGCGGTATGGTAAAATTACACAAAAATGTCTTCAAATATTCGTGAATCGTTATATAAAAAGTACATGAGTGCATAAAGCCCAGATACACCGTAGCTACGGTGAAGTGCGAATTGTAATGTGAGTGTGAATATAATATTTTAGATATATCGGTAATGTTTGGCAGAATCTGTTATAATTACGATGGCAGAAGGTTCATTTTTATTTAATTAATGAAGCTCTACATGCAATTCTAATTAAGATATACCTTATTTCTTTTGTTGTTGTTTGACATTAGTTCATAATTATTTTGTAAAGTACTCAATTGGTTTTATTAATATTTGTAGTAAGCCATGAAACGCAATTACACTATAGTCTCGTTTTGCTTAAATTAAATAAATCCTTGCTTTGACGTAACTGATTTATGCTCTTCAAGCGCATATCGATGTGCCAATTATTAATTGGCGTAGTTTAAGAATGTTTTTTTTTTACTTTTGTTCGAGTAAAAAAAAATAAACCTGAAATTAAAAGTATCATGAAAATATAATTTGCGTTTTATAGGGCGGATTGTGGGAATGTAAACACAAGTTAACCACTCCACAAGTATTTATGTAGTGGACACGCTTTCAATTCAAAACTTCATTTTAGCAGATTTCCCTTGAGGGAAATCAGCTATTGAGGACGTACTCATGGCGGAATTTTCGATATTTTTCTTCAAATGTCCATCGATCCTACCGAGTAGATTACGAAAATGAGGTCCGTTCAAAACTGTGTGTATATATATATATATATATATATATATATATATATATATATATATATATATATATATATATATATGTCTGTTACCGCTCTAGCGATCGCAATTTTTGTTTGATCGTTACCAAACTCGATATTTAGTAAATAAAGATCAAGTTCGTTAACGGCTGAAATCGGACCAATGGGAGGGGGGGGTTTAGACGGGAGGATTTTCGACAATTCGAATACGTCGGATCGAAAAATTGTACAGAATCAATTTTATTGCAAATTAAATTTACTATAAATATTGTTTTATACATTTATTCTCTATCTTGAATATTAACCGAGATATTTGCATTTTTATTAAATTTGGGCTTCTAACGGTCGAGAGTGACTTTCCCGCCAAAAGCTAGTTCGGCCGATTCCTTGACTGCTCGGCTCTCGTTAAATTTCTCTATTGTAAAACTTCTCGTGGGAAATCTGCTTAGTTTACGGAGCCCCTGCGTGACGGGACTTTTCTTGACAAGGCTGGTTGCCGATGCTTCCAGAGGAACTACGTATTGTTTTATTAAACGTATGTATTCCTCACCATTACCGACAGAATATAAAGTGAAATCAACTATAAGTTAAGAAACAGATTCAATTTTAGACTCGTAAATTCTGATTAATAACTAATCAACTAAGCAAAAGTTGCTTATATTTCATTACTTACATTAGTTTTCAGGTTTGTATTTTTTAAATAAAAATGGCAGACTTCACAGTAGTAGTAATGTACATCAGCAAGCATAAGAAACAGATTCTGGCACAAACTGAGGTGAACAAACAACTTAAATAATTATTTAAGAAAATCTAAAACACCAAGCAGCAGATCGCAAAAACCATAGTGTCAATATTACGAATGAGTTGTATATACCTCTCAACTGAAGACAAAGAGTCCGTCAGGCTCAACTTCTTAAGCCTCAGAAAAAGATCTTGTCTTGAGAAAGTCTGACCGATGAGCTTTCAGCTGTGGAGAGAAGAAAAACAATAGCCTCCCCTTTATCATAAGACCACAACAATAGTCGGGGGCAAATCGATGCCTGGACACTGAAGATGATCCTTTCGGAAACAATCCCCAATCAGAAGTTATAATTGGAGCTGGGAGTGCGAGAGTCTCTAATCCCCCTTATCTGGAGCCGTCCAGCCGTCATGTCTGCCAGTTGGAGGATCTAGTCTTCAGGATTAACCAACGACCTGGGATTTAAGGACTGACCAGCTCTTGTCAAGATATATAATTCCAATCAGTTCCAGCTCCAGTCAAGAGAACCATTATTAATTTCAGCTTCTCAGAAAACGATAAGAAATATTTTGGAGGGATTTTTTTTTGTCTGGGAACATTTGATTTAGTGTAGTCGATCGATAACTTGCAAATTGCTAAACTAATGAATTATCACGCAAGAATAATGGTGAAATTAATTCAAAATATAATGAAATCAAGTAATGGTCCAGAGATGAACACTCTTATAATAGTTGAAATATTACATGCTTGAACAGTGAATAATTATTCTCTAATGTAATATGATGTACTAGCTAAACAGAGCGATATCAAGCAAATGCAAAACAAGAATATAAAAAGGGTTGAATGAAGACTCCAAGGGAAGAGTAGAAATGACCCACGGCACTCGACTAAGTTTACAACATTTTGGATTAAATTTAGTAAGGATTCAAGGTAAGTAAGACTGGATGGGTTAAGGGTATTAGCAAATCCATGTTAAGGAGATAGTCATTGAGAATGTAGGATATTTTATATGTTAGGTTTGCTGTTAAACTTTTTTTTTTAATCGGTTTTGTAGTCTATGTTGTTGGATCGTTTTTGATGATTAATGTTCCAGAAATGAGTCGGTTGTTTTTTATTAATAGACATTTTTTGTGTCTTTTTTAATAATTGTATTATTGTCCTGCTAAAGCTAGATTTTAAAGATTTTTCTTAATATTTTCTATGAACACGTCGTTACAATTAGAGTACAAGTAGGCAAGGAGCAAGGTAAATACAATTTACCATGTGGGAAGCTGGTGCCTAAGTTTTATTTTTAGAGATTTTATTTTTCTGCTCATGGAAGTTAACCTCTGTTAAAAATTGGATCGATAGCTCTGTACTACCCAGATTCTTTTAGCTTATAACTCCAACGATGTCTGTTCCTTAAAGTAAAAACATAAGTATAAATTCCTGACTGAACCTAAAGCGTAGGATCTTCAGTCAATCCTGACCTGGTTTCTTGTAGTGAATCGATAGTTCTGAACTCTCATTGATCATTTTGGCTCGTAGCTCCAAGGGTCTCTGATCCTCAGTCAATCCTCTTCTAGAAGGTAGATTCCTACCATAGTGGGCCAAAAGTGGTAGACGTTGTTCAAACATGCCCGTCCTAGTTGCAGATAGTAACTCTCGGTGATCATTTGGCTTTTAGCTAAAATGTTCTCTTATCTTTAAACAGACCTCTAATTGAGCCTAGATGACTAACACAGTAAGCCAAAAGAGTGGACGTTGTTCGATCATGCCTGTTGTGAGTGCTAATAGTAAATCGATTGCTCTTTACTCTTGGTGATCACTTTGGCTCTTAGCTCCAAGATTCTCTGATCCTTAAGCTCACTTTTTCTGTTAAGTAGATTTCTGAAAGTGTGAGCCTATAGTGAGTTGAGTCAAGCCTGCCGGTTGCTCGTAGTGAATCGATAGCTGTGTACTCTCGATGATCATTTTGGCTCGTAGTCCCAAGGCTCTCCTTAGACAATTCTCTTCTAGAGAGTAGATTCCTGCCAGAAATCGTAGATGTGAGCCGAAAGCGTAGACGTTGTCAACACTTTCTTGTCCTGTTTGCAGGTAGTAAATCGATAGCTTTGTGCTCTCGGTGATCATTTTGGCTTCGAGCTCCAAGGTTCTCTGATCTTTGGACAGACCCCCGTTTAGAGGGTAGATTCCTGACAGAGTGAGCCGAAAGCTTGATCAAGTTCCTGTACTGGTTGCTGGCTGTAAATCGTTAGTTCTGGAATCGCTGTGATCATTTTAGCTCCTAGCTCCAAGCTTCTCTCTGATCCTTAGACAGACCTCTTCTAAAGACTAAATTCCTGCCAGAGTGAGACGCAAGTGGCAGACTTTGTTCAATCATGCATGATGTGGATGCTGGTAGTAAATCGATAGCTCTGCACTCTCGATGACCATTTCACCTCGTAGGTCCGAAGTTCTCTGATCCTTAGACAGACCTTTTCTTAAGACTAGATCCCTGACAGAGTGAGCCGTGAGCGTGGACGTGGGGCCATCATGTCAGCCGCGGATGCTGGCTCTAGTAAATCGATAGCTCCGTACTCTCGGAGATCCTTTTTACTCTCGATTTATCGTCGACATTAAATAAAATGAGGTCCTGTATGTAGATCCGGCATTATGCAGCGAGCCGCGGGCTTCTAACAAGGTTGAGCAGAGAGCCCCATCCTTCGCGACACGATATCGTGGGAATTGGATAAATATCTGCATACTTCTAGCCGCTTTAATCCGGCCACAGCTTACATATAAAGGCTCGTTCTACCGTTTCCGTGAGTGAACGTTTTGCAAAGCAGTCTGCCCTTTCTCCGTAAGACGATATCTTATTCACTGCCCCAACTAGAATCCTCTAGTTAAGTTGTTATCTTCTGAACTATTTACGTAGATATATAG
This sequence comes from Riptortus pedestris, assembly GCA_019009955.1. Classification (NCBI taxonomy): domain Eukaryota; kingdom Metazoa; phylum Arthropoda; class Insecta; order Hemiptera; family Alydidae; genus Riptortus; species Riptortus pedestris. The sequence continues at coordinate 39,163,678 of CM032230.1, forward strand.
GGTTTTATCGGTAATTTAAGGAGTTTTGGAGTGTAAACATATTATTAGTACTTTATAAGATAGAATACATTTATGCAATTTGAAATTATAATTGACAAAAAGCATACAATTGTTTAGTTAAAAGTTGTTATTAAAAATGGACTGAAATGTGTCTTGCTCATTAAAAACCTACAAAAGAATGGCCTTCTCCCATGCAGTTTAAAGAATTTGTAAATATTTTGTCATTTCTATTAATATAAGTACGCGTTGAAAACTGTTCCTTGGTCGGGTATTACACAAATTAAATCACGAAAAGACAGGAATGTGGATTGACAAAGCATGACAATTTTGGAAATATGTAAATTTCTAGCTACGATACACGAAATATACGAAAAATATTCAGAAAGTAAACGAAATATTAATAATTCTAGAGGTGTGGGTACATAAAATCCACGTAAAGGGAAACTAACTATTGAGGTTGTACATTTCAGAAAGATGTCATTTCATTCAGAAAATCGACCTCACTCCCGAAAGTGTTCATCCAGTACATTGTAGAAATGGCGAAAAAGAGGTCCGTTAATTGAGGTAAAGTAGTATTCATTAGATCGTCACCAAAACTCCACATTTAAGTGTTTCATACGATAAAATGATAGATCAGGTTTGTTAGTGGTTGAAATTAGACAAGAAGGGTTGGAGAAGTGGGGGAGGGAAATCGAATATTATATCCAGTATTATGAGTCTTTTCTGAAAATGAGGCGTTTAGATTATTATTATGAGTCGTCAAGACACTTTTTCTCTGAGTTGAGTAACTTCTACAAATTAAAAAAAAAATACTAAACCAATTAATCATAAAGTCTTATTTCATGCTTATATACGACGTATTGTTATCATCAGTTAAGAAAGACTGGAGTTTTAGAGGGAGGGGGGCAACATTATATTAATGAATGTGATATGATCAGTCCTATTGAAAATATATTTAAAAAATGACATATATCAACGTTCACCTTCTTCTACTAAGTCTTTATGGGACGGGTTACCTATACGTGACCGCCCACTTCGTCTGTAAATAAATTCCTATTGCAAAGTAAGGCACGAACGACTATGCCAAGTGAGGTTAAGACCAATGCCTTAACCCAAATGACTAACTTCCCCATGGTGTCCCAAAATATAATATAATAAAATTATTATTTTTTCCTGAAATTGACTCGTACTTGTACTCATTTGGCTTTAAATTCAAGGAGCTGAGTAACAAAACATATCATGATCCAGCTTAAAATTTATTACATAGGTTTGGAGGAGATAGGTGATTTGGCGGTGACATGAGATCATCAGCATGTTATTCCATCTTGCGGTAAATCTGCTTAGTTTATGCAAGGTTTTCGAAAATTTCTTCCTTAATAGAGCAAATGGTTTGTTGGTTGTTCAGGCTCCTGAGAATCTGAGCCACTAGTTCATTATGCGATGGGCATCTAGGGACCTTAATCTTGTGTGATTGGGAACATAGGTGTACTTGCGGTCTTGGCCATTCTGAGACACAGGCAGCCCTAAGGACTGATTGCGCCTATTAGGGCGGGGCAGCGTAGGCAGAGTCAGCAGCGGATAGTGTCCAGATGAAAGGCAGGGCCTCTGCCAGTAATGAACAGTCGGCAACTCGAGCTATGATTGCCGGCCAAGCTGTAATTGTAGCCTGCCTTGATGGTCTGCAGTTCCCTCCTCGTACATTACAGTGTTTACAACCTCTCTCTCTCTTCTCTCTCTCTCTCTCTCTCTCTCTCTCTCTCTCTCTCTCACTACCTTCTCTCCTCTCTTTACGCTCCACCCCCTAACAAGCTCACCGGAACGACTTCCTCATCCCCCCTTCCCGAAACCCTCCCCAACGAAGAAGAAAGTATAAAAAATGCGAGCGAAATTTCTGCGTGCTGCGTACCCCCAGAGGGATAAGCGCTACTAAAGGCCCCATTTCCCCCAAGGATGTTTCCGGCCATAACCTGGGTAGGACGGTGGTCAGTAAAAGCGTTAAGTTAATGGGCCTGCGTGAGAATGATCTTGGGTGAGTGCGTTGGACGGTGATGTTCACTCAGGCAACCATCTTGCCTCATCATTAAATAGTTGACGGTATCCACATATTCCTTGATAAGATTTATTTGGCAGAGTACCGTCAGGAAATCTGAATTTTCTAACTTTTCTGTACGAAGGCATGATCAAAAATGGCTTCAACGTTTATTGTTATTTTCCCGTTTTCCCTTCACCCATTTCTTGATTAAAAAAAAAAAAAAAAAAAAAACTAGTATGATATTAGAGGGACAGATTCTGTCCTAAAAAAGCAAACAGCAAATCTCTTCTTTTTACTTGTGCCACTCAAGTGTATCAAATTACTTAGATAATTTTGTGATTTCTGATGCTCCATTGGTAATCATAACCCGATAAGTCACAAATTTTTTTTAAATCACATAATAGCTGATTGTGACTATGCCATATCGTTATTTTTTTTTAAACCTTAAGGGAATGCAATAGAGTGGAGAATTCTTCGATCTATGCAGATTGCTATCATTCTTGGACCAACTGTTTTATTAGCGAACCAGTGTCAATAAGAAAAATAAGAGAAATTAATGACACACCAGACAATAAAAAAATGGACGTTACAAGTCTTCAAAAACTGTCATATATAATGTCTTAGATCTTATCAATGAAAATATCTCCACTAAAAAAGCAAATTAAAATTTTAAAGTAGACCTGTAATCTCACATCATCGATTTTTTAATCACCGATTCAAAAGGCATTGAAGGGCCAGGGTCTGATTCACAGCTTCGGTTGAGGTTAAGTGTCCACCTTGAAGCATTCAATGTTCTAACGTGCAGGGGATTATAAACCAAAGATTGCTACTTCATAAATCCAACCGCTCATCAATTACTTCTCGATACTGATTTTGTACCGGTGCAACGATGAGAAGTCAAAATTTGCAGCACGACCACTGCATAATTAAATAAATTTAGTGTGTATGTACTAACTATGACTTGGCATATATTTACTATTACATATACAATGTTATATATTACATGTTGTCTTTTTTTTAACACAAGAAAAATTAAAAAGTAATATTTTATCAGGATTTGGTGAAAATTAACAATGATTTAATATCATCGAAATATGACCTCTATTCAATCTTCGTTAAAGAAGATTGTCTGAAGGATATAGTATATTACGTTACTAGGGCCGAAAGTGGCACTTTACGTTGCGAGATCGTGTTTGACTGGCGAGGCGAAGCCGAGCCTGTTAATTCGATCGAGCATCGTAACGTCACTTTCTGTACGAGTAATGTACAATACTTTTCATCACGAGGCAAAAATGCATATTAAGGCGGTTTTTAACTCGTGAATCTTTTAATAATTAATATTTCCATTATTGGTAACAGCTGCTTCACCGTAGACAAGTTTAATTTAATATTTTAAGGTTTGTTAACAACCACTCTGAATCAGGTGCAGTGTCCAGGAACATTCTTATTTCATGTTGTCTAAAGACTTTAGATTTTTTGGGATGATAACCTACGTTGCGCTGTTTTAAGAATGCTATCGATTTAGAAAATTTTTGAACATCCAAATTTTTCTTTATTTTTAAACACGATTTTAACATGGAATATTTACTCCATACAAAAGAGGGTTTCATTTTCTTCGATAAAGTTGAAAGGTATACTAACATCACTTCATCATTAACATGGTCAGGCTCAACACTTTCACTATAGCACCATTCACAAAACTTAAGATATTCTTCCTCGTATCTCTTACGGGATTTCCCGGGTAATAGGGAATCAGTTACACCTCGATCTTCTTTAATTAACTTTTCAGGGATGTTGACGGCCATTTTCGCGCAATTACAACGTAAAATTAAAAAGAAACGATAGCGAACCTAGTGTTGATAGTAGTAAATACTGCGAGAGTCGAAAACTTTCGTCCCTAGGCGTGTAAAGTCATATGTTAGTCACTTAACCTCCCGCTAAATTTTGAGATCTGTAAAGGCCTACTTTCCTATCTCCCAGCTGGTATCGAAAGTATCTACTTTCCAATCCGAGTGATGAAAATAGAATTTACTGTTTATTTAAATAAATCCGTGTTATTCATATCACTTTATCGCTGAAGTTTTGTGAATTTAGTTTCAAATTTCTGGTTATGTCTGTCTAATGAACCATTTTCAAATGGTTTTTCCTCGGGTTTATTGTTGTTGTGGGAATAGCATAAGGAAGTACATTTATGATTGAATTCAGTCGTTATGTATATTTTATCAAATTCTTTTTCCCTTGATTGCGTTCCTCGATTTTAACTGCTTGGATCCTAAAACGGAAGCTACTTTACGATGGCTTGGTTCCGACTTACTAATGTCATTTTACGTCTCTTTTGCATCGAAGAAATAAAAAACTGATTGTCTGAAACCAACAAAGCTTTGTTTTACGAAAGGGGAAAGTTTTATGACGTTTTCCTTGAGTCACTCCAATACCCAGCCAGGATCACTGAGGAGTGCGCTTCCAAATTGAGAGTTTTATTTGAGGAATTAAATCGTTTAACTATCTGGATTAATGCTTCAGCTGAGGGCTTGGCCACTGCCCGCGAATGACAGCTTATAAGGAAGGGGCTTATGCAGCGTAATTACTTCAATAAAAAAGTTCAATCAATCTTATTTATTATTTTTATTCCTATACTAATGAATCTGGGACTGGTCATGCAACTTTTCAAGTCCCCATACAACAGCAGAATAATAATTCGTTAGCTCACATGACAGTTACTCATTTCTTTTTAAAATATCATTTTATTGTAGAAAATACCCATTGCTATTTATGACCCAAGGAAACCAAGGAAATATTTAGAAAAAACGTCAGTGGCGCAGGAGCTGCGGATTTTAATATAAAAATCCGAAGAGTAAAAGTGGGGATTTGATGGAGGCTGAAAACTCAATGAATATTTGAGTTGAAAAAATGTATGGATCAACAATTGTAGAGCACCAATAGTTTAACAAGATTGGTTATATGTCACTTATCAATCCGACTCATAATAACCTCTCTAATCCTTGTCCGATTTCTGCCATTAACGAATTTGACCTATAGTGTCGACTGAAACGGTAAATATGATCTATAGAAAATCAGCACTTTCCAATGAAGAACTACATAATTAAACTATTACGCCTTCACGCATTTACATATTGAAAGGCCCGTTGAAGGTAATAATCGTTATTTTACTATGGAATATATCATGGTTTTTGGTTTATCAAACAATAACTATGACCGCTTGAGCGCTAACAGAAAGTGTGCTTATACATAACAAGAATTTTGAATGGACCTAATTATCTCGATCTTCTAGGTACGATGCAATGTACATTTGGGGAAATATTTCGAAATTCACTCCAGAACATCCTAAATAGCTGATTTTTCTTGGGTCTTTTTTACTTTAACCACGCCAGTTACTTATTACTAAAGAGTGCTTAGAGCCTGAGATTAGCCGTAAGAGTTAAAGCATTGACTTAAATCTTACATGGCAAACCTAGAGTGGCGAGTTCGATTCCCGTCTGAGCAAAGGAATTTAGTGCCTGAATTCATTAAAAGACATCCTTAGTCGTACACTGGCTAGAAAAGGGTGGTAACCTGTAGATAGCCCGTCCCAATTTGCCTTAGTTCCAAAAAGTGGACGTTAATAAAATAATTTAATTTAAAAGCTTCAAACGTAATCAAAAATGATAGTTTAATATACAATTCATTGAATTATTCATTTAGGGGGCCAACACACTTTTAATGTTGACAAAATATCCAAACAACAAATATATCCTCCTTCTTGTATCTTCTGTTGTAATTAAACTCACATAGGTATGAGTCTAGAAAGGGATCTTCTGGTTCCACATTCAATTTTGTCCCTTCTTTTAGCACCAGCCCACAATGACTCAGTCCTGTGGGCATGGGCTCCTGTATTTGGATCAACAACATTATGTGAATGGTTTGCTGTATAAATTCCTACATTTCCTTGTTTTATGCAATATTCCGAACCTTTGATATGTCTTTAATGTCACTTCTTCTGATTTAAGAACAGGGCTCAGTTGTATCAGATTCATTATTAACAAAAACGACTTCAACATTTCTAAACATTTTGCAGGTAATAGGTAGTTAACCTCCTTAATGTATATTTTTTTTCTTTTAAAATAGACAAATGTTATTAAATCAATAACAAAATGGTATGGTAAATCAATAAAAATGTCAAGAAGTAACTGGTGTGGCTTTAGTAAAAAAAACCCGGGACATTTGCTAATATGAACTAAAAGCAACATTCTTCATAGAACATAGGTTGGCTTAAACGTGTTTCCCTCATATCGAATTTCTCGAAGTTTCCCAAAAAATGACGGTTTCCATGGACACAACAATATACCAATATCCTTCTGGATTCATTTCTTTTCTCCTCAATAAGAACTAACCCTCAAAGGGGTGGTCCCTCGCCGATCTCTGTGGTATGTGGCATACGGAAAGGGGAAAGAAAAGATTGCGTATTTGTAAGAGACACCCTTAGATTTAGTAGATCCTTGGAGAATTACCCCAAGAGAGCGATAACTCTAGACTTGGGGTAGATTCCTACTTTATTGTCTTGGGCCAGCGGCAAGAGTGGACACTTTTATTCGTGAATCCACAGAGCTGCTTCGGCCCGTGTAAATCTTCATCCTTGTAAATATTTAGACTCCTGAACGAGATTACAAGGCGAGAACCCTAATTTTATTTTATTGCTGATGTATCAAGTGCGGGCACTAAATCAGGAGTCGGCCACCAGAGACCGCTGTGTCCGATATACACCTACAGCACTGGCTGTTTATATACACCCTAATAGATTACAATGTTTATATGGAAGCTCACCGTTTTCCTATACTCAAACACCGTCTGATGAATATACCAGTACATTTTGAAAAGTTTTGTACAACCATAACTACGATTGGAATTAGCCTCCAATTGAATAAGTAACGCACGATGTGGTCCATATTCAATTCCCAAACGGCATAAAACTATTTTCATTAATAAAACCACTTATTTGGACATCACATGACGTCCTTCTACTCTGACAAAATTAAATAAGCACCAGAGTGTTGAATTTGATTTCCGCCCTGGGCAATGGAACTTTATTTAGTGACAATATCATTAAATAAAATCTCTAGTCCCACCCTGGCTTGGAAAGGATAGTAACCGTAGATGACCATACCCAAAGTCGCAATAAGTGGGCGTTAATAAATAATAATAAACGCCTAAACACCCCGCCTTAACTCTCTTTTAGTCGATTTCGAAAAAAAATTACACAAATGATCATTAAGAAAATACCAAATATGAAAATTCAACATTCTAAAACTACCCATTTTTGAGTTAAGCGAGATATGTATAGATGCCATGCCGGAACTTGTTAGAGTGTATTCAGGGGAGATTAAAAAAGTCCGTCACGCAGGGGCTGCGTAAACTAAGCAGATTTCCCACGTGAAGTTTTACAATAGAGAAATCCGCCTAATAACAACAGTAGTAGTAAGGAATCTCTAAACCTATTCACGAGGAACGAATAGTTACCGACCACACGCATGCATAAAAATGCAAATATCTTGGTTAATATTCAAGATAAAGAATAAATGTATGGAACAATATTTATGATAAATTTAATTTGCAATAAGATTGATTATATACAATTTTTCGACCCGACGCTTAATAACGGAGATATTTAGAATTTCCAAAAATCACCCCTTCCTACTGGTCCGATTTCAGTCATTAACGAACTAGATCTCTCTTTTTACGTAAAACGCTTAAATATGAAGTTTGGTAATGATCAAACAAAAGTTGCGATCGTTAAAGCGTTAACAGACAAATATATATATATATATATATATATATATATAATTTTGAACGGATCCCATTTTCGTCATCTCCTGGGTAGGATCGATGGACATTTGAGGAAAATTTCCAAAACTCGCGTCGTGAGTACGACCTCAATAGCTGATTTCCCTTAAGGGAAATCTACTAAAAGATAATTCGGTTTGATAACTAAAAAAAGAAACTCAACCGCTATCTCTAACGCTACTTCCGAGTAAACACTTTTTCTACAGGAGCGAGTTCATTAAGAAAGTAAAGAAAATTTTTAATATTTGATATATTAAAATAGGAGGCGTCACTAAAATGTTGTTTTGTTTTTTTTCGATCACAGAGATTCTGAAACACATTTTCCACGAAAGACCTAAATTAGGGATCTGGCCATGTTATACAGAATCGCTACAGTATATCTTTTCAAATATTGATTGCATTTAACAAAATTAATACCTCTTTTTTTTCAATAGAGTCGCCCTACGCTATCCCCGAGGGCAGCAACCAGGAGAAGGGTTGGACGAAAGATGTGCGGAATTAAGTAACCCGAGGATCGTTAAGCTAACTAATTACTCATCGAATCTGTTTAGAGCCTCTTCTAATTAACCAATCAGAGTTGAGCCCAGGCTGGAGGAGTGGGGGTAGGACTCATTATTATTTCAGAAAATATAAGACTAATTGAACTTCTCCTGTTTGCTTTTTTCTTCTGCGAAACTCGAGAAGCCATTCCTTTTTGTTTTAACTCTTTTAATCTTTTTTAGTTCTACCTTTTCAGTTTTTTTTTTCATTGAATAAATATCAGCCCCTTGATGGAATCGCGTGAGGATAGGGTTACTAGATGTTTATACAAAGGTTTAATAAACATTTCTAATCAGCTTCCAGGGCTTTAAAATCTTTAATTAAAGATATCGCTTAGACCATACTACAAGGGGAGTCAACAGATGCTCTATCTTTACTTTTATTGATTCTTCACCATGTCTCTTATGGAATATGAATACACTATCTGTTCATCAGAAATTGTTGACAATTACAGAACTAAGGTCAAGAAATGGAGAATTCGGCGCAATCACCAACAGTTACAGTTGAAGCACGCCAATGGAGTACAGAAGGCAAATCTTTTGAACAGACCATTATTTACTGAAACAGTCTATGCATTTTTAAATAACAACTCTGATATTACTTGTATAATTTGCTTTAACTTTAATCATTCTTTATGCTTATTTTTTGTTATTGAATTGGCTTAGAATTCATTTTGTAGCCTATTTTACTTGTACTGGTATGATTTATGTGAAACACTCCCCTAAATGTCAATTCTTTAAAGCTAATAAATAAATATAAAAAAAAAAAAATACTAGGAAGGGAAGAAATTAACACCAAACCGTTCGTGACGTGGTGTATGGTCGTATGCTTAAAATGATAGCTATATTATTTTCTGAGTGGAGTTTTATCTGGTATTTTTTGGTATATGGATAAAAAGAAAATAATTTCTTATTCATAAAAAGGTGAAACAATTTAAATGGGAATATAATTATGTATAGGATATTCCCCGATGAATTAATGATCTTTTCTTATCATGGTTGAAGGTTAAAACCTATAAGAAACATTTGTCCGTCAGCACAGCGATGTAGGAGTTGTGATAGTCTATTTTCTATAATCTTTTTTTTTATCTGTAAACAGGCTCAAGTGATATGCAGTGCTCACGTTGTTAATTTACTCAAATAAGTGAAGTTACTTTTTACATGTATTTAAAATTTATTATCATCAGAATGAAAATGACCATAATTCACTCTTTTCCCACTAAGAATGGAAACTAAGCTACATAGTTGACTCCTAAAGTTGAATTTGGATAAAACAAAATTATCGTTTATCATTGAAGTTGTATATCTTTCAAGAAACGAGTTTTCTTGAGAAATATTAGTAAGTGATCTTTATAGCTCGCTAAATCCTTACTCCGTTGGTGGCTCTATCTAATGGAATTTTCTTTACACAAGAATGCTGGTCATTCATTAAAAAAGTACAATGTTTTAGATGTGACCTACCTGAGATCTCTTAGTTGGAATGTCATTTTATTCCAGTGAAGAAATGAAATAAAAAACGGGAACAGAAAAAAAAGAGAGTACTCTTTATCATTCTTAACCAGCCACTTTTTCTCGAACTCATAAAACCACTCCTTGCATATCCGAAGGTACTCGAATACTGAGAATCAGCAAGCAGACAGCAGCCCTTATGGCAAACATACTGCACAGGAAGAAGGAGAAAAACGTATGAAAAAGGTAAAAATAAGAGGCAGAAAAAAAAAAGCCTGAGAGAAAAATGGGTTCCGAGAATGAGGTGATAGTGGGATCCTAATTGCGATCCTTATAGGTCCCAGGATGGGATTCTGGATATGACAATGAGGCTGACATGCCAAGCATCCTTGCTCCCTGACCACCTACGGGATAAGATGCACTTTTTACTCCCCATCGGGATGCAACATAATGGCACTCAGGGCTATAACTGTTAAACTACACCTTTTTCGACATCCCTCTCTGCCATCGGTTTTGCCCTTTTATAAGCCGGTTGAGTCCTTACCGGTCCGCGTTTTACGGCCGTGCGTTAAGGACATTATTTAGAGATATACTGGTGCAGTAAGAAGTTCTTATTAGGAAGCGGTAACATAGTTTTGAAAAGGCAGAAAATGTTCTTATTCCCTTATCTCGCCGACTATCAGATAAGATCGCCTTAGCTCTGTGCACTTGTGCGCAATGCAAAAACTGGTTTTTGCAATGCAGCAAGAAAATGTAATGTGCAATAAATGCAAGGACAACTATCACAATTTATGTAAATGCCAACATAAGTCTGCCCATATGTGTGCTATTTGGGTTATTCGAAGTTACTTTACTAAATAAATAGAATCATGTTGCGTCAACAGCACTGATGATGGAAAATTGACCTCAGAAAGTACTTTGCTGATCAATGTTGAGTTGGTGACTTTTTCTTTATTTCCTGAATAGTGAACCCTACACTCATATACTATGGGTTATCGGGGTAGGTCATCTACAGGATACTACCTTTTTCCAGACAGGGAAACAATTCCTACTCCCCGGAAGGGAATTAGACACATCGAACTGTAAGTTTGTTCCCCAAGTGAGAATAACTCATATGACAAACTGTATTATGGTTATATTTCATAATTACTACAAAAATAATGGAAATTAATTAAGAGTAAGAGACATACTATCACTATTTAGAATTTCACTGCTAAAAGATATTACAAAGCATTAAAACTTAAGGAGGATAAATTACGTATTTGTATTTTGTATTTAACAGACAAAAAATAAAATGTGAACAGTTCTGTACTACAAAACAAGTAAAAATGTTTGGGGTACAATGACACAATTGATTAAATGCTGAAAATTAATAATGATTTATTCCAAGTCTTATAATATGAAAGTAAAAAAATACATGCTATACAAACAGTTTTGTCATTATTTTTCAGTCACTTAATTAATATTCACTGTTAGTATTTCTAATTTTTTTTTCTTCTTTTGGATCTCCTGCAAAACAGCAGTTTAGGCAGTTGGGTCATTGTTCTTTTAAAACATCGATACATCAATGTACTTTGAATTATGAAAAACAAATCTCATGCCTTCCCTGTACTCCCAATATATTAAAAAGAAAGAATGTTTCGCCGATCTTCATTTAAGATTATTTTAATAGGTAAGTAGAAATTTGCAATTTCTTGTTTTCTCTCCCTAGTCTCACTCCGCTTCCCCCACTTCTCCACCACTTATAGTCAACTTCGACTAAAAGAAGAGGGGATTCACAACTAGATGTTACAACAGTTCTGAATGTGAAATCTCAATTTTCTAAGGTTAGTCGTTTTTGAGTTATTCCACATAATTCCACAGGTAAGCAGGATACTATAATTCCGTTGAAATATGGAAAGCAAAATTTTCCCTGATTACAATACTTTCTTCACTTGTTAAAGGATGTGAATATAAAGCTTAGCAGAACTAGTTGGAAGTAGGATTTAAAATTTATTCAGACAAAAAATGCATTTTAAAACATCTTTTGCAGCCCAAGAAAGTTAGCATTGCTGGAGCAAATGCACAGACAGGTTACCCAAACTAATCTATAGAAAGACTTCTTATACTTCTGTGCAGTTGCTATGGAAACACTGCTGGATGAATTAATGGGTAGAGTGATTGATCCTAATGATTCGTTCATTTGAACTAATCCTACAGTGACTGTAGAACTGAGAGGGAGCCAACAATGGGCTATTTGCCTTGTGAAGCCCTCCCCACCCCCTAACAGCTGATTAGTTGCCTAGCTATGCATTATTCACTCGGATCATCATCACCATCTACCATCTGTCTATCCTTCTCCTTGTCATATGCCGGGGAAGGGATTGCAGCAGAGGCTCCTAAGATATTTGGCATTTACTTAAGACATATACGAGACCATTATTAAATCAAGCCTGTCTTATTCTATGCTTGTCAAGTTTCGTCCATGACATATGTGGGCTACCACCGGCCCACAATAGATTTTGATAAACCCAATTAAACAAAAATATTACACTACTTACTCCAAATGAGGAAGTTGAAGAGAGATTTGTGCGTTCGGCTGTACTTATAAATGCAAACAGTTCTTTTCAACGACGAAAGTTAATAAATCAAAACATCGTACAAGGGTGACTGACTATAATTTGGAAAATTCTTTACGTCTTTGTATCAGTGGAATTAATCCAATCATCGATGGAATAGTTTCCCAAACTCAAGCTCATTTATTTCGGTGTTGCTATTTAACTTTCGTTGGTTGTAATAATTCCAAATTTTACGATTTAATTATAATGTTGTACCTACTTTTAGCAGATTTCCCTTAAGGGAAATCAGCTATTGAGGTCGTACTCATGACGCGATTTTCGAAAAATTTCTTCAAATGTCCATCGATCCTACTCAGGAAATGACGAAAATGAGGTCCGTTCAAAATTATATATATATATATATATATATCTATATATATATAAAATTGTAACCTCTGTCTGTACATTGATTTTTTTCGCGAAATTTCACGATAACTTTTCGTTTCACATGTCATAGACACCATAACTGCATTTTGTTTCTTTGGTGTCTGTTTGTTTGTTTGTTTGTTTATTTGTTTGTTTGTTTATTTGTTTGTTTGTTTGTTTGTTACCTTTTCACGCATAAACGGCTGAACCGAATTTTATGAAACTTGGTATGTGTATTACTACTAGCCCAACTTAGACTTTAGGCTATATAAATATTCTCTAAGACAAACAGGAGTGGGGGTTATAAGGGAGGCCTGAAATTAAAAATAGCGATATTTCGTTTTCTATTGCTTTTTCAGCAAATATGCCCATTACAAAAGTTGTTTATTTTGTAATTTAGAGTAACTTTTGTTATATGCACTTTTGCCGTAAACGGAAGTATAAATGAGTTATACGCTAAAAACTTTAGCGGGAGTCAACAATTTATTAGGCATTAAAGACTCAACCGAACTAAACCAAACTCGGTATGTGAATTAGTACTAACGTCTTCCTTATAATAAGCCATACTAACATTTCTAGGGACGGCCAGGAGTGGGGGTTATATGGGAGGCCTGAAATTAAAAATAGCGATATTTCGTTTCCTATTGCTTATTCATCAAATATGCCTATTAAAAAAGTTGTTTATTTTGTTATTTACAGTAACTTTTGTTATATACACTTTTGCCGTATACGGAAGTATAAATGAGCTATACGCTAAAAACTATAGCGGGAGTCCACAATTTTATTTGACACAAAAGACTCAACCGAACTAAACCAAATTCGGTATGTGAATTAGCACTAACGCCTTCCTTATAATAAGCCATACTAACATTTCTTGGGACGGGCAGGAGTGGGGGTTATAAGGAAGGCCTGAATTTAAAAATAGCCGTATTTCGTTTCTTATTGCATTTTCGGCAAATATGAACATAACAAAAGTTGTTTATTTTGTTATTTAGAGTAACTTTTGTCATATTCATTTTTGTCTTTTAACAAAGTATAAACGAGATATACACTATAAACTAAAGCGGGAGTCAACGATTTCATTGAGCGCTAACGAGTAAACCGAACTTACAAAAACTCGGTATGTCAATTAGCATTAATTCTTCCATGATTATAAGCTATATTAAAAATCTTAGGTTAGAACGGGAGTGGGGGTTATAAAGGAGGCCTGAAATAAAAAAACGCGATATTTCATTGTCTATTTGTCTACGGGAAATATGACAATTTGGAGGACAGTGAAGACTTACATAAAAAATTAATTTTATTATTAACAAATGCCAACAACGGGAATTAACCCTAAACACTGGGACGGGTAAATGTCAAAATATTGTGCAAATTAAAGCCTTGCCAAAAAAATACCATCACCATTCAGCCTCAAATCAATTCCCGGGCGAAGCCGGGTATCTGAGCTAGTATATATATATATATATATATATATATATATATATATATAAAATTGTAACCTCTGTCTGTACATTGATTTTTTTCGCGAAATTTCACGATTAATTTTCGTTTCACATGTCACAGACACCATAACTGCATTTTGTTTCTTTGGTGTCTGTTTGTTTATTTGTTTGTTTGTTTGTTTGTTACCTTTTCACGCATAAACGGCTGAACCGAATTTTATGAAACTTGGTATGTATATTACTACTAACCCAACTTAGACTTTAGGCTATATTAATATCCTTTGAGGCTAACAGGAGTGGGGGTTATAAGAGAAGCCTGAAATTAAAAATAGCGACATTTCGTTTCCTATTGGTTTTTCGGCAAATATGAACATAACAAAAGTTGTTTATTTTGTTATTTAGAGTAATTTTTGTTATATACATTTTTTTGTATACCGAATTATAAACGAGATATACGCTAAAACCTATAGCGGAAGTGAACAATTTTATTTGGGACATAAGACCCAACCGAAATAAATAAAACTCGGTATGTGTATTAGCACTAACGCCTTCCTTATAATAAGCCATACTAACATTTCTAGGGACGGGCAGGAGTGGGGGTTATAAGGGAGACCTGAAATTAAAAGTAGTTATATTTCGTTTCCTATTGGGGTTTCGGCAAATATGCACTTAACAAAAGTTGTTTATTTTGTTATTTAGAGAAATTTGCTCAACAATTCTTTTCAATATGAGCTACCAGGTACCTCACCTGGAATAATTAATTATAATTATAATATATTATTATAATATGTTGTCCTTAATAATTTAAATCTATGCATAATGGACAGGAAACGGGAAATATGACAATATGGTGGACAGTGAAGTCATACATAAAATATTAATTTTATTATTAACAAATCCACAGCAACGACGGGTATAAACCCAAAACACTGGGAAGGGTAAATGTCAAAATATTGTGCAAAGTAAAGCCTTGCCAAAAAAATACAATCGCCATACAGCCTCAAATGAATTCCCGGGCGAAGCCGGGTATCTGAGCTAGTATATATATATATATATATATATATATATATATATATATATATATATATATAAAATTGTAACCTCTGTCTGTACATTGATTTTTTTCTCGAAATTTCACGATAACTTTTCGTTTCACATGTCATAGACACCATATCTGCATTTTGTTTCTTTCGTGTATGTTTGTTTGTTTGTTTGTTTGTTTGTTTGTTTGTTTGTTACCTTTTCACGCATAAACGGCTGAACCGAATTTTATGAAACTTGGTATGTATATTACTATTAACCCAACTTAGACTTTAGGCTATATTAATTTTCTCTGAGATGAACAGGAGTGGGGGTTATAAGGGAAGCCTGAAATTAAAAATAGCGATATTTCGTTTTCTATTGGTTTTTCGGCAAATATGCACATAACAAAAGTTGTTTATTTTGTTATTTAGAGTAACTTTTGGTATATACACTTTTGTCGTATACCGAAGTTTAAATGCGTTATACGCTAAAAATTGTAGCGAGAGTCAACAATATTATTTGCCCAAAAAGACTCAACCGAACTAAATAAAACTCGGTATATGTATTAGCAGTGAGGCATTCATTATAATAAGCCATAACAAAATTTCTATGGACGGGCAGGAGTAGGGGTTATAAGGGAAGCCTGAAATTAAAAATAGCGATATTTCGTTTCCTATTGGTTTTTCCGCAAATATAAACATATCAAAAGTTGTTTATTTTGTAATTTAGAGTAACTTTTATTATATGCACTTTTGCCGTATACGGAAAACAAATGAGTTATACGCTAAAAACTATTGCGGGGGTCCACAATTTTATTTGGCAAAAAAGACTCTACCGAACTAAACCAAACTCGCTATGTGAATTAGTACTAATGATTTCCTTATAATAAGCCATACTAACATTTCTAGGGACGGGGAGGCGTGGGGGTTATAGGGGAGGCCTTAAATTAAAAATAGCGATATTTCGTTTCCTATTGCTTTTTCAGCAAATATGCACATAACAAAAGAGGTTTATTTTTTTATTTAGAGTAACGTTTGTTATATGCACTTTTGCCGTATAGCTAAGTATAAATGAGTTATACGTTAAAACTTTAGCGGGCACTAACGGCTGAACCGAACTTAACAAAACTCGGTATGTCAATTAGCATTAATTCTTCCATGATTATAAGTTATATTAAAATTTTTAGGTTCGAACGGGAGGGGGTTATAAGGGAGGCCTGAAATAAAAATTCACCATATTTACATGTATGAGACGGGAAATATAAAAATATCGATGAAGAATTATCGAACAAATAATTCTATTTTTAGCAAATCACCGGCAACGACGGGTATCAATCCTAAACTCTGGGACGGGTAAATGTCAAAATATTGTGCAATGTAAAGCCTGCTAAAAAATACCATCACCATTCAGCCTCAAATGAATTCCCGGGCGAAGCCGGGTATCTGAGCTAGTATATATATATATATATATATATATATATATATATATATATATATATATATATATATATATAAAATTGTAACCTCTGTCTGTACATTGATTTTTTTCGCAAAATTTCACGATAACTTTTCGTTTCACATGTCATAGACACCATAACTGCATTTTGTTTCTTTCGTGTCTGTTTGTTTGTTTGTTTGTTTGTTTATTTGTTTGTTTGTTTGTTACCTTTTCACGCATAAACGGCTGAACCGAATTTTATGAAACTTGGTATGTATATTACTACTAGCCCAACTTAGACTTTAGGCTATATTAATATTCTCTAAGACAAACAGGAGTGGGGGTTATAAGGGAGGCCTGAAATTAAAAATAGCGATATTTCGTTTCCTATTGATTTTTTGGCAAATATGAACATAACAAAAGTTGTTTATTTTGATATTTAGATTATCGTTTGTTATATACACTTTTGTCGTTTACCAAAGTATAAATGAGTTATAAACTAAAAACTATAGCGGGAGTCATTAATTTTATTGGGCTCAAAAGACTCAACCGAACTAAATAAAACTCGGTATGTTTATTAGTGTTGACGCCTTGATTTTCATAAGCCATACCAACATTCCTAGGGACGAGCAGGAGTGGGGGTTATAAGGGAAGCCTGAAATTAAAAATAGCGATATTTCGTTTCCTATTGGTTTTTCGACAAACATGCACATGGCAAAAGTTGTTTATTTTGTTATTTTAAGTAACTTTTGTTATATTCACTTTTGTCGTATAGAAAAGTATAAACGAGATATACACTAAAATCTAAAGTGGGAGCCAACAATTTTGTTGGGCACTAACGATTAAACCGAACTTCACAAAACTCGGTTTGTGAATTAGCATTAATTCTTCCATGATTATAAGCTATGTTAAAATTTTAGGTTCAAACAGGAGTGGGGGTTATAAGGGAGGCCTGAAATTAAAAATAGCGATATTTCGTTTCCTATTGGTTTTTCGGCAGATATGAACATAACAAAAGTTGTTTATTTTAATATTTAGAGTAACTTTTGTTATATACACTTTTGTCGTTTACCAAAGAATTAATGAGTTATAAACTAAAAACTATAGCGGGAGTCATTTATTTTATTGGGCTCAAAAGACTCAACCGAACTAAATAAAACTCGTTATGTTTATTAGTATTGACGCCTTGATTTTCATAAGCCATACCAACATTCCTAGGGAGGAGCAGGAGTGGGGATTGTAAGGGAGGCCTGAAATTAACAGTAGTGATATTTCGTTTCCTATTGGTTTTTCGACAAACATGCACATAACAAAAGTTGTTTATTTTGTTATTTTAAGTAACTTTTGTTATATTCACTTTTGTCGTATAGAAAAGTATAAACGAGATATACACTAAAATCTAAAGCGGGAGCCAACAATTTTGTTGGGCACTAACGATTGAACCGAACTTAGCAAAACTCGGTTTGTGAATTAGCATTAATTCTTCCATGATTATAAGCTATATTAAAAATTTTAGGTTCAAAGGGGAGTGGGGATTATAAGAGAGGCTGAAATGAAAAACTCGCTTTTTATATTTTCTATTTGTTTTTCGGCAAATATTCTATTTGTTATATTTCCAATAGAAATATAAACTATAAGAGCATTTCCATTATTTAATTTGTATAATGTACCTCGATGTTATTGAAACAAATATGTAATATAATAACAATTAAACGTTAATGGTAATGTCATCATGACAAAAAACAATATGCGTTTAAACTCGATATGATATTTTCAGGGTACCACTATTATTTAATTCCATCCGGTAGATAAATTATAAAATAATGTTTTGCATCAATAATATAAGTAGAAGAATGTTGAGAAGTCTCATGCGGGAGCAAAGATGACGGGAGCCTTACCAGTTAATTGAGTTTACTTATTTCCCGTCTGTTATTACTGGAAGCGATTTCCAGTGAGATTCACTATTACAAATATAATCTTACGTGCAAAACTTTGCCTATACTATGTGAGCTCGGATTGGCTTTTGAAAGGATATATGTTCATTATAGATGATATTTAATTGTAATAAATGCTACCCATGATTATGGTTAGAACTATTGAAAAACGGTGAGTCAAAAAGTGTAGAGGGATAGATTAGGAACACATTTTAATTTATCCTTCAAAAATAAAATTTCTATTCTATTAATCCCCAAAAGTTACCCTTCAGTGTTGGCGATTTCGGAAAATCATTACGTCGTGGAGGGAAGTGTAATTGTACACATTGAAGTCTTACTATCAAAATACCAGTCGAGAATGATTTCCCGGGCATCGCCGGGTACCTTAGCTTTTGTGATATTCATTTTTGTCTTTTAACAATGTATACACTATATATATGAGATATACACTATAAACTAAAGCGGGAGTCAACTATTTTATTGGGCGCTAACGATTGAACCGAACTTAACAAAACTCGGTATGTCAATTAGCATTAATACTTCCATGATTATAAGCTATATTAAAATGTTTAGGTTAGAACGGGAGTGGGGGTTATAAGGGAGGCCTGAAATAAAAATTCGTGATATTTCGTTGTCTATATATTTTCGTCAAACGTGCACATAACAAAAGTTGTTTACTTTGTTATTTAGAGTAACTTATGTTTTATACATTTTTTGGGAACAATGTATGAAGCAAATAATTTGCGTATAATATTGATATGCTCATCAATTCATTCCAATTTGAACTACCTCACCTGGAAAAATTAATTCAAATCTATGTTAATATTTTGTCCTTAATAACTGAAATCTATGCATAATGCACAGGAGACGGGAAATATGACAATATGGACGACAGTGAAGTCTTACATAAAAAATTAATTTTATTATTAACAAATGCCAACAACGGGTATAAACCCTAAATACTGGGACGGGTAAATGTCAAAATATTGCGCAAAGTAATGCCTTGCCAAAAAAATACCATCACCATTCAGCCTCAAATCAATTCCCGGGCGAAGCCGGGTATCTGAGCTAGTATATATATATATATATATATATATATATATATATATATATATATATATATTTGTCTGTTAACGCTCTAGTGGTCGCAATTTTTGTTTGATCGTTACGAAACTCGATATTTAACCGTTTCATGTAAAACGACAGATCAAGCTCGTTAATGGCTGAAATCGGACTAGAAGGAGAGGGGGTTTATAGGAGGGGATTTTCGAAATCGAAAAATTGTATATAATCAATCTTATTGCAAATTAAATTTACTATAAATATTGTTATATACATTTATTCTCTATCTTGAATATTAACGGAGATATTTGCATTTTTATGAAGTAAGGCTTCTTCTAACCTTACCTGTCGTTCCTAACCTTACCTTTGTTACTTTGTGAGATTTATGCAAATACTTTCTGTTCATCCGCTCCCCCCCTTCTTTAGTTCTTGGACTACTAAGAGTTCTTTTGGATTGCAAAATTAAGCATTCGCAAGTTTCACAGTTTTTATCACTGCACAATTTATTTCACAATGCACAATACACTTGGTAATTATTCTTAATTACTACTCACAGTATACACTGATAGCGTCAGATTACACAGTCCAGTAATTCACTCACGGTCACTGAAATTCACAGAAAGACGGCACTGTACTGTTCTTTACTTCGTGGCACTGCACTGTCTTAAACAC
Source organism: Riptortus pedestris (assembly GCA_019009955.1). Lineage (NCBI taxonomy): Eukaryota > Metazoa > Arthropoda > Insecta > Hemiptera > Alydidae > Riptortus > Riptortus pedestris. The sequence continues at coordinate 39,184,072 of CM032230.1, forward strand.
GGCACTAAACTTTTAATTACAGTCACGGTACAACACTGTTCTTGTAAAAACACTTTACCGAATGCACATATGAGCACTTGAGAAGAAAACTGACTCGCTCGCGGCTGGCCGGTTCTTTATATAGGTCGTTGGCACACATCAAAGCGGAATTGTCTGGTCCCTTCGACGCTGGGCTGGACGGGTCTAGTAGAAGCTAGACCTTCTGTCGGCTTCTTTGATCTACATCACACTTTCCAAATACGCGACTCTCTCTCTGAAGGATTATTCATGTATTTTATTTTCGCAACAATATGTACTAAGTTCTTGGCATTCCCAAACCAGTTTGAACATGACTAGAGTTTCGTGTAGAACATTTTAGATCAAATAAACATTTTTGAGTGAAGAACGTAAAATCGAAGAATATGTAAATGCATTCAACGTATTTATATGTATCGGACAAAATAAAAGTGTTCTGAAAACAATATTTGGTATTGAGGCTTGGAATAACACATTTCATTACATTTTGGCCTCTTGCTATCTTGGTAAACTAAAAGTGGAGGTTTGCTGAAGGCTGAAAACTAAAAAAAATGCAATAATCTTGGTGAATATTCGAGATAGAGGAGAATATACATCATTCATAGAAATTTGATCAAAATTTTTTATATGCAATTTTTCGATCCGTTTCAGAATATGGGAGCTATCTGGAATTTTCGATTTCCCCATCTGAACCCCTCCCTCTGTTTGATTCCAGCTGTTAACGAACTAAATATGTAGTTTCACATTAAACCCTTATTATCAAGTATGTTTGTTCATTTCTTAGGGTTGTAAGGCGAAAACTACGAGGTTCTCATCGATCGGTAATAAATTGTGTTTATGTAAATTGCAAATGTCATTATATCCTCATTCATATCACCATTTAAAATGTATCGATATAAATGAGAGTACAACAAATTTCCTTAGACAAATTTGTAATTTTAATTTCTTTATATAAATTTGTAATTTTTATAAAATTAAATAATTGATCTAGCTCTTTGGGGTCATCCCAGAGCCATTGCTATATCACTGGAAATATTGCATTCGTTTCGAATATTTGTATACGAATGGCATTCTATTAATATATAATATGGTGGAGAGTTAAATTTGTGTTACATTTCTCACATATCGGACGTTGATCTTTTGATAAGATAACTATGCTAAGTACGTCTTCATCTCTTCTGTTGTGTCTTGTCGAATATTACAATATTTCTATCGACCCTATCAAGTTTGGCAACGATCAAGCAAAAATTTCAACTGCTAGATCTGTGACAGAGAAGTATATATATATATATATATATATATATATGTGTGTTTGTTTGTATAATTTTGAACGTATTTCATTTTCGTAATCTCCTATGCAGTACCGATGGACATTTGTGGAATATTTTAAATCCCATTGTTAATACAATGGCTGATTTCCCTTTAATGGAAACCTGGTAACAAAAACTCGAGAATACTATAATATTGTAGTCTCAGTTTTAATCCTGAAATATGTAGCAAACCCGTCATTCGAACTAATGCAATTTTTAATCATTGTGTCACATATTATCAAATTAGCCAAACAGATTATTAGTCTAACCTAAGACATATAACTTCTACCGTAGTGGAAGAAAATCTGCAGCGCCTTGTACTGAAACCATAAAGCATTTTAAAAGATTGGGCATAAGGTGCAAAAACATCCACAAAAGCACCCCTGCCAGTAAATTATATAAATTTAATTAAACATTTATGATGATATCAAAAAAAAAATCCTTAGCCTTAGAATCACAAGAAAAGAAACAATTAATAATAACCTGTTTTATATATTTAACTGAACCATAATTAAAAATAAAAAGCAATAAATGAGAGTTTTACTTCTAAAAAAACAACACCTAACTGGACTTTTCGACCCAATTTAAAATACCCTTTATATAGGTTTTAAAGAAAGTTAATCTAAAAAAACTCAAAACTAAATAAGTTTAGAAATCAGCCAAAGAAACTTTTGTATATGTACAAAGAATCACATTTATTTTCTAATTAACTTTTCAATTAATTATAATTGTAATAGTTTCTCTTAATGAGAACTGCATTTCTTCGCGTGGAGGAATTTAAAATAATATAATGAACAGTTTAATAGGTCTGCTTTTGTAGGTATATACAGAAACTTGTCTTAACGAGAGGCTTTTTCTACAGGGGGACGGAAAAAAAGGAGACCATAAAGCTTGCTACGTGATTTTATTTTATTATTTAGTATAGCCATATATTGTCTGGCTGCTATTTAGAGATTCTGCTACAGCTGACTTGTTTCCTGCGAATGTCTAAATCTGAAATAGCTAGTGCCATATTAACTGGTTTAGTAGCTTAGTTACTAGGCGCTACAGTTTTTAAATGACCTTGGCATCTGCCAGCACCAAGTTTGACCATTCCTCATGGTTTTCGGTATGGACCAAATACAGCAAGTCTTCCTGAAGGTTTGGAAGCATATGCCTACTTCTTTCCTCCCGGTATTTCAGAATGAAATATGATTAATCAGAGGCAGCAGCTATTGAGTATGAACTTGTGATTTTTTGAAAACTTTTGCCATAGTCATCTGCAATAACAAATATTAAAATAAAAATAATAAATACCTTAATTTAAAATTAGTCACAGAAGTTTGATATAATCAGTCCCTTTAATACGGCACACTCGATGATATTTATTTATATTAGGAAGACAATGAAATCGTTGTAGAGGGGTAACAGACAAATATATATATATATATATATATATATATATATATATATATATATATATATACAGTTTTGAACGGACCTCATTTTCGTCATCTCCTGGGTAGGATCAATGGACATTTGAAGAAACATTTCGAAAATCGCGTCATGAGTACAACCTCAATAGCTGTCCCTTAAGGGAAATCTGCTAAAACGTACATAACTACATTTAAAGAACTATATATTTGCAATAAAATTGGCTCTATACAATTTTTTGATCCAACTCATAATATCGGAGATATTTCGAACACTCCCTCCCAATTTTCCGATTTGAGCCATAAACGAACTTGTTCTTATATATATATATATATATATATATATATATATATATATATATATTCAACGGACATCAATTTCCTTATCTCCTGGGTAGGATTGATGGATATTTGTAGACTTTTTACAAAATTATGATTTCGACCTGGATAGCTGATTTACCTTAAGGGAAATCTGCTAAAAAGAAACAGTGAAATAATAATCCGAACTTCCATAGTTTTGGCATCAACTATTAACTAATTACATGTCTCTTATTTATGTCTCGTACTTTACTTGAATATGTAGGCTGGAAACTGTATGTAACCAGACTTTGGCAGAACCACTTTCAAAATTTTCCCGAAAAATGGCAGACAAACTGGGGTAACTTCATAGTTTTTTTTTCTTTTTTACGTCTACTTTATGCTACTAGGCTAATGGAGACGGGTTATCTACAGGTTACCATCCTTTTCTAGCCAGGGTGGGCACAAGGAGTTTATTTAATATGGCCGACATTAAATAATAAATTTCTACTGCCCAGGGCGGGATTCGAACCCGGCGCTCTAGGTCTGCCATGCGAGATTAGGACCAACGCCCTAACTCCCACGGCCGCCCCGAGCCCCACTTTATATTTTTGGAGAATATACTCGTTAATACAACGTTCATTCATTCGACGAATCGAGAATGTGCATACAAACACAAACAGCTGACATGACTGATACTGCAGCTGAAAGCTCTTTATGACAATGAGGATCTCTGTCCGTTTTTAACGCTAAAGCAGAATCAGCAAATATGATTTGTATGTAGATCATTCCATTAGTATTTGGGGTGCCAGCTTGAAACAGAATTGTTAAGCGAGAACAAATCTCCGACCAATAGAACTACAAACTATTGTGATACACGTTCCTATTTATTTATCTCTTTTCCAAATGGGCACAGCTTTTTCCCGAATAAAAAGACAAAATGAGTTAAAATTAAACTGGGAAGTTTGGATTGGCTCATTGAATCAATGATGTGGGTTTAACCTTTCTAAAAATGTTGGTGAAAGCAGTTTAAAACATTTCGGTTTGCGGTCAGTGTAAAAAGGGGTTTGGGAATCAGCAATAAAAGAGTTGAAATGGGGGGGGGGAGTATTGCCCCTGACGAATCATTTGACATCGACCTACACTCGGCAGTGTTTATCCCGTGAGGGGGAGGGGGCAGATTTTAAATACCGCACCGATTTTTCAACGCCTGTTTGTCCGATAGAGATCAGTGTTTGATTAAAAATGTAAATACAGGGAGCACACTGATATGTTTGTGCTGCTCCTGTGACGTTTGTGAGCTAGTGTGTCACTAATTAAACTGTTCCTCTGAAATGGCGGACCTGGAGCGGGTGGAATCCGCACGCACACACCACTGCACCGGATTAACGAAATCATATTAGGGCCAGAGATAGAGCGTATGTGCGCCCGTGTGTGTGTGCGCTCATGCAGTTCTGTTTGAAATGCAATTGAGTTGCACCCCGGTGGCTACAGTATTCCTCCAATCAACCTCTATCTATTGACTCATATAACAGCCATTGGCTTCTGCCATTAGCATCTCTCTCTCACTCTCTCTCCCTCTCTCTCTCTCTCTCTCTCTCTCTCTCTCTCCTCTCTCTCTCTCCTCTCTCTCTCTTCTCTCTCTCTCCCTCACTCTCCATTCTACTCCTAATGGTTTCCTCAATGTTTGCCCACTACTCCAGACTCTTTTTTCAGATGCATTTTTATCCGCGATGCACATTAATTAACGCCCAATGAGTTGCGACGTAAACAAAGGATGCACAAAAACCCTTCATTTGAATTTGTCAGTTTGATTTCGAGAGGCCTTTTGAATTTGCAGTCATTAAACTTCGAGCAAACATCAGCTTGCATTTAAAATGTTTTCTCTTGAACAAAAAAACATTGATGTAAATACTAGGCAAAAACTTACGACAAAACCAAGAGGGAGTCTGGGTTGAACGAATTCAAAATAAAGGAACTTTGCAAACAAACCGGAGGTTAATATGAATAACATCTCCAGACGGTCTGAATCCTAAGTTTGCAGGTTGTAATCGTCAAGAGAAATACGTCATTTATTCTGCCATAAAAAACGGAAGAAAGAATGCCTAACAATGAAGAAGTCTTTTCCATAAGCATAATCCATGCACTACCGATAGATAAGGGAAGAGTGGAGAAAACACACTTGACGCCATATCGTCTACGGAATGGTATAAAGAACTACATTAGATACAAAAACGCCAACGGAATAGTGTAGAGTGCTGCACTTAACGCCGTATCGCCAACGGATGAATGCAGAGAACTGTGGTATGCACCAAATCGTCAAAGGAAGAATGTAGAGAACTGTGCTAGACATCAAATTGTTAAAGGAAGAGTGTAGAGAACTGCAGTAGACGCCAAACGGACGAATGGAAGAACTGCACTTAACGCCGTATCGCCAACAGAAGAATGCAGAGAACTGTGGTAGGCACTAAATCGTCAAAGGAAGAATGTAGAGAACTGTGCTAGACATCAAATTGTTAAAGGAAGAGTGTAGAGAACTGTAACAGACGCCAACCGACAAAACGACGGAATGGAGACATCTGTGCTACGCACGTAGCCAAGTGAGAACTGTGTAGGCACCAATCGTTAAAGGAAGAGTCTAGAGAACTGTAACAGACGCCAAACCGACAACGGACGAATGGAGACATCTGTGCTAAGCATCAAATCGTCAAATTAAGATTGTAGAAAACTTCACGAGGCGCCAGATCGTCAACGGACGAATGGAGACAACTGCACTTAATGCAGTATCGCCAACGGAAGAATGGAGACAACTGCGCTAAGCACCAAATCGTCAAATTAAGATTGTAAAAAACTTCACGAGGCGCCAGATCGTCAACGGACGAATGGAATGAACTTCACTTAACGCCGTATCGCCAACGGAAGAATGCTGAGAACTGTGGTAGGCACCAAATTGTCCAAGGAAGATTGTAGAAAACTTCACGAGGCGCCAGATCGTCAACGGACGAATGGAAAGAACCGCACTAGACACCAAAAGGTCCACGAAAGAATGTAGAGAACTACAGTAGAAGCCAAACCGACAACGAAAGAGTGGAGAAAACTGCGCTTCACACGAAATCGTCAAAGGAAGAGTTCTGAGATCTGGAATAAATACCAAATCGTCATCAGTTGTACGTGTAAATTGGCTAATTGTAATCTTTACCCAATTAGAGTATGAATACCACAGCTTTAATGTATCCTCCTGTCTTGCCCTACTGAACGGTGCTGGAGATGAACTGGCTAAAGAGAGACTTACTAACTAAAGTCTAGACACAGCGCTCATTCCTGTATGAATAGAGTACACAAACATATTGCTGATAGCTGGGAAACTCTACTTTCTTCAGTATTAGCAATTCTTCTTATGGCAGGGTGCGCATATAAAGATTGAACATCGAAATGGATTTTGATTAGCCTCTCATATTAGTTGGTATACAGATATCACTGTTCTTGAATCTCGAGATGTTTCAGGCATTTTGCCTAACGGGAACACATAGCTTGATAGCGCTCAGAGATCGATCCATCATTAGTATATTTATTATTTAGTACTTGTTTATGTGTTGCAGCTCTCAATACCTTCAATAAGTTCGCAGAAAATCAAGTGCGATTTTATTACCAGTTTTGCGTCAAACACAGAGTTTGGTTACATCCAAAAGAACTATTGTGTATAAGAAAAAAGAATACTGTAAAAATCGGCTTCCAGTGAGTACAACTATAACCTTACCTGTGGATGTGGTGTATCTGCTGATAAATGCCGTTGACAAATGCAGAGATTCAAGAATTAGAATGCTTCTATGCCTGCTTTGCCATATATACTTTGTAAAATTTGAAATGCGATGCTAATTTAATAACTACGCAGCTTTTAAAATAGTTAACCAAGAGACGAAAGTTAATCAGCTTATCAAAGATACTTTAAAAAGGTGCTAACGTTTTGAAAACAAATCAGGTAAAATCGGCTGTTTTGCAGAACAGTCTACATTTTTAAACCGTAAACAGAACATGGTATAAATGTGATTAGGTATAAGTAAGTCTCTTCATCACTTTTGCCTTTTCACAGGATGACACACGACATAACAGGGTAAAATAAATGTAAAAGATTCAAGGCTTCAAAAGACCAACAAAACTCGATAAAAGAGAAGAAAACGGAATTATCGTTTAAAGGGATACGAGGAAAGCAAAATATGTAACTCTGGAATCTGTTTCTTCGTTATTTGTAAATCGAAAAATCATGTATACATAAGACTTATGAGATTTCCCACATTGTTCTCTACGCGTAAGATGATTTTTTTTCCTATAGTTAGTCTCTTGGGTTATAGATATATTCTTCCTCCTTGTCGAAGATTGTATCTCTATTATGGATTGATGTAGTGAGTGAGCCCACGATCCAGGGTCAGACATCCTCTTCGTCGAGGGTACTAATAAGGAAGCTAGTACTTCAAGACGTCATATCCCGGGCATTATCTTCAAGAGGATAGTCTGGGAAGACATCTAGGCCTCCACTGACTCACTCTACTTGTTCCACCTCCGCTATTGGTCGTTCCTCTCCACACAGATATCAACCGATCTAAAAATACCATAAATGATTCCGATTAAAATATTTTATACAAATGATTACAATAGTTGACATAAATTCAGGAATTTATTACACAAAATAGATTATAATAACTTAGGTTAATCAAAAACACTCTTTTGTGGCTCCTTACAATTTATTTCTTAAAAACGCTTAACGCTTTTAAGAAATAAATTGTGAGGAGCCACAAAAAAGTGTTTCTGATTAACATGATCCATCACCCTCACCACCAGCTGAAAATAAAAATGTATAATAACTTACATTAGTTCGCCTTTGCTTCAGATCCTCATCAGTGCTAATCACTGACAGCTCCAAATATTTCTGGTTTGTATAGCGTCCTCACATCATTTGTGCTATTATCTTTAGAGAATCCAGACAGCCTTCCGAAAAATTAAATGATCATAGCAAACCTTGAAAATGGGAAGTACATAAAAGGTAGGGCTAGACCGAGAAGAACTTGTAGAGGCTCCTGGTCCCAATTACGGAATCCTAGGTGTTCACTAAATAAATATTCTAAGATGGTGTACCTTTCAAGAACTTGGTTTGTTAATAAGAATTAAGAAAATATGAAAAAATACTACAGGTAAGTCTGAAAAAATAAATGCCTCTTTCCTTCACAAATATTTCTTCGAAGTGAACTCGCTCCGTCATCAGTGCCCTGCTGGCAAACGTAAACTATTTAAAAGTCGTATAATCTATGATTTTACTTAATGTATATACATAGACAGAAGGAAAATTATAATTAAAAAAATATACCAATATAAATAAATAAAAATGAGGACTTCAATTTATATTTACTGATAATATATGAATGTATATACAAATCGAATAAAAGCTAAAAAAAAAAGTTCAATAAGTAGTCATAAAAAATGGATGAATAAAATAACCCTACGATCCTAACCCATTTGCTTTCATAAGATCAAACAAAGTTTTTCAAATTTAACGCAAAGATCGATTTCAACGAAATGAGACATGTTCTATAATGGTACTGCAAATTAACTTAAACAAATACAGACCATCTTCCAAGAAAATGGTATAAATATGATTAGGTATAAGTTAGACTCTTCTTCACTTTTCCTGTACAAAGGATGATACGCGACAAAGGGTAAAATAAAAGTAAGAGATTCCAAGCCAATTTCCAAGAAAATCAGGTTTACACTAAACAGAAAAGTTTTCAGCTTCAAAAGAAGAGCTGTTGTAACAAGTTTACATTGAATGCAAATGCTATGATAAAACGCACAAATATATTGATCCCGTAAATCAATTTCCAAGGTCAATTCAATGAATTTTAGACAAAGTTTATTCGTGTTACCTACACATTATGAGTTTTTTGAACCTGAACTCCCGGAAATATTATTTTTACTTATTATGCACCAAATTAACTCCAAATCACCAATGGAATAGGTGATAATAAATATATAAATAATCTGGCAACGGAGTGCAAATTTCACTTTGGAAATTAAACGTGAAAAAACGCTTCCCAGTATTTCGCTACAAACCTAATTCCTTTTTAATATTAAAAATGCTTTCATTCGTGGTCATATATACATCAGAAGTGTATGTCACAATGTTTCATTTTAAAAAAAAAAAAGTGTGAAAGGCCATACTCATTTTTAAATACATAAGTACGCCTAAATGTCCGATTATAGTAATGAGTAAATAAATTCTGGTCGACATGCTAAAGCATATTTGTTGTAGCTATTATTACATGGAACTCCATTATCGGCAGGATGGAAGACATTTTAGGCGAAGTCTATTCGGATAAAGAAGCATTTTAGTTGAGAATGTCTCAAATGGAAAGAAGATTTCCCATGCTTTGGATGACGTACCTGTGATCTCCTCTCACCATATATTCCTTATTTCTAAGTAAAGATACTGTGAGTATGAGTGAGGATTTACTAGATGCTGAAAACAAAAAGAACGAAAACTAGCTGAATATTTGAGTTACAGAACAAAAACACTAGATTCTCTAATGAATAGTTTAACAAGATTGTTTATTTAACAGTTTTGATCCGACTCATAATAACAGTTATTTTCAGTTTTCGAATGTTCATTTCTATACGTCCATTTCCTCCCCTATTTCCTGTCCGATTTTAGCCATTAACGAGTGTGATCATTAAAGTTGATAGAAAAGGTTAAATATCTACAAAATAAAAATTCTATAAACTAGACATAGTTCAAATAACTATTTTCTAGTCTAAGACGTAAAATCATAATTGTTGACGTCGTCACATAAGGCATCTAATTTAGTAATGATATGTTGAATGGAATATTTGGAATTTAAGAGGCTTGATTAAGATATCTTAAGTCTTTTCTGGACTGTTAATGTGTCGTTATGAACACGACAGTTTTTTTTTATTTATTTATTAACGTCCACTTTTCGTAACTCAGGCTAAAGGAATCGATTGGGACGGATCTTCTATTGGATTTTGCCTTTTTCGTGTGCGTGTGTATGAAATGGATTTCATTATAAACAAATTTAAATGAAAATAAATTTATAAGAATTCATTCATCATGAATCACCCCCCCCCCCCCATTCATACCCCTCATCAATACCCTTCAATGATATTGATTGAATTATTGGAGTGATGTATTAAACGTAATTAAACATTTGTTGATAATTGTCTATATGCGAATAGTAACGGAAATAGTGAAAGTTCCTCCGTTTAAAGGAGCTATTTTTATTACGCTTTGCTATTTAATTACGAACACTTTAATTACGGCTAATCGGGAAGATTCAGGTTGCCACCCTTTTCTAGCCAGGGTGGGATTTTAGGTTGTTATTTAATGAATTTTGTCACTAAATAATTTCCTTTGCCCTAGCGAGAATCGAATTCGCCATTCTAGGATTGCCATGTGAGTTAAAGGTCAACGCTTTAACTCACATGGTTAACCTGAGCCCCAAAACACGACAGTTGACCTGCCACATTTTATGCCGGAATTCGGTCCATTTTTTAATCATTGGATAAAAAGATTAGCTAAGAGATTTTTAAGAAAATATGGAAGTTTTATACAAGTTTTTAGTTCACTGAACTATTTCGGGCTTTTGAAAAAAATAGCTCGAACAACGGTTAGGCATTATTTAGCGTGGGCGGGGCGTCGGGAAGACGCTGATCATGACCGTGATTGTTTCGAAGAGACGGTGCCATATGAGAAAGGCGAGCGGTATACAGCGTGAAATGCGCTAATCTACCTAACAACGGTATTGATGAGAACATGTCTGCCCAGCCTCATCAAGGTTACCGTTATCTTTCTATTCATCATGGAGCATCTATGTCCTAGTGTCTCGATCTATTTGGAGGGAGGGGGGCTCTAGTGCTCACAGCTTACACAAAATTTAGTTGTGAGGAATTGTTCTCAGAAATATACGCCCATCACGCAGGGGCTGCGTAAATAATTCTTTATGATACGCTACTCATCTGCCACAATCAAATCTCGATTTATAAGCATTCCATACAAAACTGAAGGTCCAGTTCGTTAATGGCTGAAATCGTACCAGTGGAAAGGAGGGGTTTAGAGGGGAAATTTGGAAGTTTCGAAAGATCTCCGTTACTATGCGACGGATCGAAAAATTGTATGGAATGAATCTTATTGTAAAATAAAGTTACTATAAATATTGTGATATACATTTATTCACTATATTTAGCATTGACGGAGATATTTTCATTTGTTAGTTTTCAACCTTCAGTAAATCGCCACTCCGACTCATGTCACATTAACAGTAAGCTGTTATGCAAAAACAACTTTATTCCATTTGGTATTGAAAAGACTATTGGCGGTAAATTTAAGGTAGACATGATATGTTAAGTGGTTCTGGTGCTAGAAGTAAAATTTGCAATATTAGAGAAGGGGTTTCAATTAGACTTAAGGCTAAAAAGCTCGTTAACTAAGCAGATTTCCCACGTGCGTCACATATTTGCATTTGCCTCAAAACGTAAAAGTTTAATGTTAAGAATATTTGGTGTTTAGGTTTCAAATAATGTGTTTCATAATATAATACTATTCATATATAATAATGAGTGGGGATTTACTAAGTCCGACAACTAAAAAATGCAAGTATCTTGGATAATAATCAAGATAATGAAAAAAAACGTACATAACAACATTTATAGAAAATTACATATTTAATAACATTAGTTCTATGCAATTATTCGATCCGACCAATAAGAAAGGAGATATTTCGAATTTTCGAAATTCCCCACTTTAAACCCAACTCAACTCCCACTGTTCCGATTTCAGTCATTAACGAACTTGATCTTTCTCCATTACTTTTAAGAAGAATTTTACTTTTCTCCACGTTGAAAATCCCTACCCCTTCCTCCTGTGACTTCTTGGTCTGATTATAGGTGTTAACTCACGTGATTTTACTTTATACATGAATAATTTAAATATAAGTATATAGTTTGGTAATGCTCAAACAAAAATAAATACCGCAAGAGCTTTACCAGACGAATATATGAACATACGTGTTTACTATTCCCACCTTCGTCCGATTACAGCTATTAATGAATTTTACCGGTTCTCATGAACAGTGGTAATATTGAGTTAATTAAAGATGAACTAAAATCGTCGACACAGTCCCTATTCACTTACACACATATGTATATATATGTAATGTATGTATATGTATATATATATATATATATATATATATATATATATATATATTAAGTAAACCTGAACAGATAATAACAAAACTCGCTAACATTATCGTCTACTATTTTAGTATTAAAAGAAAGAAAATATTTGTTTGAACTTTTCAGAAATGCGTTCTCGAAAAAAAAGTGTTCTCATTTTTAATGTGTCAAGACTGAAATGTACGTCAGGCAACAAAAATGTTTATGGAAAATTCTATTGTTCCGAAACATCTCCAGTCTAGTGGTAGTGTTCCATGTATTCCAAGGGTATAGTAGCAGACGCTTACTTCTTATGAGAACTATAACTATACAATCCCCGGAGGAGTAATATCCACTCTAGTATGATTTAAAAGACACGAATGCATTTTTTTAAAAAGTCTGGTACGCAGGGGCAGCTTAAACTAGGCATTCCCTTCGCGACCTTTTGCAATAGGTAATTTTGCATACTGGTAACACTTTACACCACCGTCAATATTAAGTGAATAAATACAAACGGTAAGGGAAGCCATTCAACCAATTTTTATAACCTCCCAATGGAAAGCGTCTGAAGTGTAAAGAAACAGGTTAGCCAACCTCTCAGAGCTAAACAGATAGATAGAAACAATCTTCACCGAAAAGAAAATCAATTACTGAAATATATCTGAATATAACAAATAAATTGTATTAAAAAATATTTACTCCATCTAGTACTGAAATTCGTAATGAATTGGAATAATTTTTATCTCAATCACTCTAATTTTGGTATTCCAAAAGTTAAAGATTTGCATGTATCTCGCATAATAAAGGATTCTTAAAAACAATATTTGGTATTTAAGCTTTGAATAAAGTGGTTTATTATAAGCCAGAGTATTGTTAATCTGACATGAGTAGGAGTGGGGATTTGCTGAAGGCTGGAAACTAAAAAAAATGCAATTATCTCGGTTAATATTAAAGAAAGAGAATAAATGTATCTTACAATATTTATAATACATTTTATTTGCAATACAATTGGTTCTATCCTTTTCAATGCTACGTGTAATAACGGAGATATTTTGAAATTTCGAAATTCCCTCCCTCTAAACACCCCTCCCATTGGTCCGATTTCAGCCGTTAACGATCTAGATCTTAAGAGTTACATAAAACGTTTACATATCCAGTTTGGTAACGATCAAACTCTCTCTCTCTCTCTCTCTCTCTCTCTATATATATATATATATATATATATATATATATATATATATATATATAAAATTGAAAGGACCTCATTTTCGCCATCTCCAAGGTAGGATCGAGGACATTTGAGGAAATGTTTCTAAAATCGCCAAAATTATTCATAATATTAGCTCTAATGAAAAATGTATCGAGTGGGGCAAGTTTGCTTTAAGTATTCTAAAAATAAGTTCTATTTCTGTTCGATTGAAGTAACTGAGATGCAAAGTAATTTACTTTAAATTGTGAATAATACAAGAGGTAGTGTACAAAAGATATTTTCCTAAACAGTCCATTTCCGCCCACTTCCTACTAACTATTTGCACACGTGAATAGCAAAAATACCGGAAGCACTCTCTCAATTGCATTTTAAATTAACACTTAATTCTAAACTAAATTACAAATAAAGGAACTCAATTTAAGACTAAATATAAACACACAACTTTCAAGTTTCAAGTATTAAGCTACCGGTAGGACATTTGTAACTTAGTGAATAATTAACCATTATCCAGCGATTAACCCTTCTTCATCAGGCATTATTAAATAAAATTAGTAATTAGTTAGGCGCATATATGCATGGAAATTAGAAGCTCAATGAACAGAAGTAAATTTAATATGTACAATGTTCAGCAATTACATTTGAATGTGACGTACAATACCTCAATTCCAAATTACACAGATCAAAAATGTCATAAAGCGTGCTTTGAGTGTTTTTATGGAAACCGAAAAATGCCCTTTACAAAGCTTCTGTAATTCTAATAGATTTCGAGAAATTAGAAATTTTATTTTATATTTCCCTTCGCCTGAACATCCTCTTTGGGTTCAAGTTACACATGTGAGTTACGGCACAGAGTGGTCCCGATTCCTTCATCATGCCGCAAAAAATACTTTTAGAGGGTGAATCTCGATGAAAAGTTTGTATTATGTTTACTGTGCGATTGAAAAGGTGTTTTATATAGGGTGTATTAGATTTGTCAAGGTTTAGGGGGGGGGGGGGGGTAGATGGAGATGAGTGGTGCTCGCTGACATTTCTAAGACATTCGTATTTTTTATATTAGAAAAAAGAGATATTCCTATGCAATTATTATTTTTATATTAAAACTTATTTGTTTTCATTGTAATAAGCATTAATATTAATGACATAACTCAAAACTTTTGTAACTTTTCGTTTAATTATTCTGTTAAAAGAATTCTTCCTATTCTTTTTCAAAACATTTCAACAAAATTTAAATATTAATTAGAAAAAAAAATCATCCAATGCTTTTTGGTACTACTCATAGAAAATAACAATTTCATAAGCCATCACTAGGGTATTTCAAATTCCTTAATTTTTATAATAAAATTTAATAAATGTATATTGCGATTCATTTAATTAAAAAAACATAAAATGTTTAATACATAAAATAAAAATGCTCACTTTCACAATAAATACATAAACAACATATTCAAGTTGACTTATTTTCATATTATATGTTTATAAAAAAAATGATTATCACAAGTCAAATTAAAGATAAGCATTCCCTAAATATTCACTACCTTAAAAACGTGGTAGACAGGTGTACAGAAGCAAGGTCATCGCCATAACCCCATGGAAAAAGAGCAGAACAAGGCAAAGGCTGTTTTCGTACTAAAAATTTCAGTCATCTGATGAGGTGTCAGTCAAGTCATTGGACTCGTCCTCTATATATTGGTTAGAGAAACAAATAAACTTTTCAGATCTTTCATAACAACTCGTGATAGGTTTTGTTGTTTTCTGTGGCAGTGGATGTCTTGATGATATCATATGAATCGGATGATACCAACGTTCTGCAAAATAAATCCTAAATATTCATTGTTAAACCTTTTTTTTCTTGTAAAAAATAGGCAGTTTGCCTAAGAGGCAATATAGAATTTTTCATATTATGTATGGAAATGGTATACCCTAGGAGTCGGAGAAGGGGATAGCACGTAATATCGTTATCTCATGGTTTTCCCTAGAAACTCTCCTCTTTAACCTACGGCTGACATTTCCAGACTGCTAACATTAGACCATTCGATTGTCAGGTAGTTTGTTTAACTTTTATAATCTTTAGTTCTCCAAGAAAAGCTTAATTATCAAGTTAGACAAGAAGCTATTAATCTAGGGTGCATTGGCGACCAGTGATTAAGGCAGACCAGTGATTTTTGTATATTATTAGTAAGATTACTAACACTAAATGGACCAGACTCAGGCTAAAATATGTATATATTAGCCAATAAAGTCTATATATCTATCTACATTTACCACTACCCTCAGTATGCTGATGATAAATATATGATAAATATGAGTACAGGTTCATTACCAACCAAGGGAGAATAATTAGTCCATGAGCGCACTGCCAGAGCGTGCTTGTTTCTCAGCAATGGATAATTCTGAGTTTAAGGAGAATATAAGTCTGACAGCCACTCGAAATGACTAAAGAGTATAACTCTTTTAGATCCCGTCAACAGGCAGGCTAACAGGTTGCCTGACCACAGACCCCCCGGATTCAATAGGACCCGTCCGTCTATTGGAGACAACACATTCCAGGCCCTCCTGGGTTGACGGAGGTAGTACGTCAAGTTGATCACTCACTTAGTAAACCTCTGATCACTAATCCCTCGGGTCTCGCTCTGAGTCGGCTAGGAGATTTAAAAGGTCAATAATGCTAACTGATATATATATATATATATATATATATATATATATATATATATATATATATATATACCTCCGTGGAATCTCGGAACTAACTACAAGAGGAAGAGAGGAAGACCATCTACTCCATGGGACGTGGAGATGAGGACTACATGTGGTGGGGCAACATGGCAGAGAGTTGATGAAGGTAGAAGGTAATGGAAAAGAATAGGAGAAGCACACTACTTGGACAGGACTAAACCTGAAATAAATTAGCAGATCTTCGCAGACGAAAATCATAATAAACTCAAAAGACTTCAACTTTAAGTTCAATATTTACTAGAAGTATTGAAACAAAAAAAATGAATTGTATCTTCAAGATCTGTAATACTTATCTAAATACAGTTAAAGGTTTTATTTCATTTTATTTTTATTATATGTATATATAATAATTGTGTGTGTATATATGAGTGCAGATAAGAAAAAAGTGGTGTGGAGCACTAAGTGAGGGGAAGCGGTTGGCTCAGACAGTTGGAATATGCCTAACATCCCATAGAACTGAATGACCAAATATTGTGGCAAAGGCCAAGTTTGTATTTGGAATGTAGTCCATGAGAGTTACAAGTATATGTTTGTCTAAAAAGCAGTACCATGTGATATTTAAAATAAAATAGTGCCAAAAATTAAAACATGTTTCTTATCATTTTTGCTAGAACACTAACCGGACTCATTTGAATTTAATGTTGAGTTTAAGCCCCTCTCGTCGTTAATGATATATGTTGTATGATCCAATCTGTCCCTAACGACACAAATGTTTTTTTCTAGTAAAGAGCGAAAAGAAAAAAGAGAACGAGAGAGAGAAAAATAACAGTTTCTGAGATAAATGAAATTAAGGCAGGGTAGAGAGCTATGTTTGGCAAGGTGACCATAGAGAGAAGAGGCAGGTTGCGATTAGTATGTGGGATAGGTAGTAGTTGCTGGACAGCGAGGTATTCATAACTGTCATATCTCTGTGCACAGCCACGCATTTCAATAGACCCCCCTCTCTATATCTCTTGTAGCCTCTTACCATAACTATTCAACTACTGTTATTCTATCTATATGATCGGAGTTCTGTCTTTTAATTAATCATCCCGTATAAGTAGAGCTATTGCCTATTACAAGCCCGTTTAACCTCCTTCTTTCACCGGGTTTCTCTTACTGATTATCAGATATTGAGACCTCTTATGGATTATCCCTTGAGGCGATTTTTTCAAAAATTTCTTCAAATGTGTTTCGATTCTAACAAGTTGATGAAAATGAGTCCAAATTTATACTTACAGGCCCCTACAATGCAACCTCAAGAAAAGTTAAGCAACAGACGTTGCCACAAAGTTGGGACATATTATTAGATCTTAACATTAATGGACTTATTATTAACTTGCACCTACTAAAAGTGAGGGTAATGAAGTGGTTCGTGATATAACAGCTTATTATTAAAATGGCAAAAGTAGAAATGGGAATTAACTTACTGAAAGCGGAAAACTATGAAATCTAAATATCAATACACATTATACGGAAATTATGTATATAACAGGATTTATAGATCATTCAATTTTCAATAAGATTAGTTCTATACAATATTTCGATCTGATGTATAGTAACGCAGATATTTAGAATTTTAAAAATTAGCCCTCTAACCCCCCGCCCCCTCCCACTTGTCTGATTTCAGCTATTAACGAACTTGATCTTTCTTCCATTTTTGAGGTGCTGGGTGGTGAAGGAATTATTATCTCAGGTAAGAAAAAACCCCTCGTTCCTTCACTGTTCTTTATTCGTTGCGACAGAGCGCTTTCAGAGCATACAGTTCCATCATAAGTACACTGCTCTTCACAAAGATGTGACTGGAAGCAAGTATTCTCTGCGACTTCACACACAGTCACAGGGAGTCCTTGGTTCCAGTTACATCTTTGTGAAGAAGGCAGTCTGATGATGGAGCTGTATGCTCTGAAAGCGCTCTGTCGCAACGAATAAACAACAGCGAAGGAACGAGGCGTTTTTTCTTATCTGAGTCGATATTTCTTTTTACATAAAACGATTAAATATCAAGTTTGGTAAAGATCAAACAAAAATTGCGACCGCTAGAGCTGTAACAGACGAATACACACACACACACACACACACACACACACACACACACACATATATATATATATATATATATATATATATATATATATATATATATATATATATATATATATAATTTTGAACGGACCCCATTTTCGTCGTCTCCTAGATAGGATCGATGGACATTTGAAGAAAATGTTTGAAAATCGCGTCATGAGTACGACCTCAATTGTTGATTTCCCACAAGGGAAATCTAAAGTGCATTGAGCACTTCATTTGGTGCTTGTACAATGTAAGCTACTGCAATCGTTGGCTAGAGCAGCAACTTCAGCTACCACATAGAAGTAAAGATAAAAGGATTTCGAGTAGCGAAGTTTATCGTCCCAAGTGCAATGGGTTTTGTGACATCTTGCCCCGTTGTTGTTAAAGCACTCGAGCAGAGTTCTCTGAGGCTTATTTTGTGCAAATCCCCGCCGAGACTTGAAGAGTGGGAGCGAGCAAAAGGGCCGCAAGGACATATTTATGGCCGCTTCAAGGTAAGACAATGCCGCATCCACTCAACCAGGACCTCCGAATATAAAATAAGTATTGTTTTTAAGACTAACGGGAGAAGGATGGACGACAGAGGGAGAATGACTGAGAGAGAGAGAGAGGGGGGGGGAGAGAGCAGAATCTCCGAATAAAAAAATTGCTGGTAGGATCCATAGTCAATGTGAGTTGGCGGATACAAGGCTGAGTCCTAAATGACATGAGTGATGCTTCAAAGCAGGAGTCCAACAGCAAAAACTGAAACATCTCGACACCCCCTCACACATTCTTAGCGTGCCGCTACACATTATAAGGGAATGTTGTGTATATAAATGATTTTCAAATTCATACCAAAAATGATGACGATTTTCTACAACTGACCCATGACGACGAGGTGACTCAAAGGATGAAAGCAGTGTTGAATTTGTCATGGAACGGAATTCTATGCCTGAAAAGGATCTGTCACCACAAGCGGAATTACTTATTTCCGAAGGATCAATTGCTACAGTTGGGCCCAGGTTAGCCACGTGAGTTAAAACGTCAACTTTAATCTCACATGGTAAACCACGAGTGGCAAGTTTGATTCCCATCCTGGGCAATAGTAATTTATTTAGTAACGGAATTCACTAAATAAAAATCTTAGTCCCACCCTGGCTAGAAAAGGTTGTTAACCTGTATATAACCCGTCCCAATTAGCCTTAGTTTCAAAAAGTGGACGTTAATAAATAAGTTAATTGCTACAGAACTTTCTGTCAGGGACACAGTCTCTATTGTTGGTAAAAAACCTTTTAACAGATTTCCTTTAAGGGAAATTAGCTATTGGGGTCGTACTCATTTTCAAAAATTTTCTTCAAATGTCTATTGATCGTACCCAGGAGATGACGAAAATGAGGTCTGTTGTAAATTATATATATATATATATATATATATATATATATATATATATATATATGTGTGTGTGTGTGTTTGTGTGTGTGTGTGTCTGTTTTCCTTGATCGTTACCAAACTCGATATTAAACGTTTTATTTCAAAATAAAGATCAAGTTCGTTAATGGCTGAAATCTGACCAGTGGGAGGGGGGGTTTAGAGGGAGGATTTTCGAAAATTCGAAATATCTCCGTTACTATAAGTCGGATCGAAACATTGTATAGAACCAATCTTATTGCAAATTAAATGTACTATTAATATTGCTATCTACTTTTATTCTGTATCTTGAATATTAACCCAGAAATTACCATTTTTTTTTCTTTAGTGTGTGCACTAAGATGAGATCGGTTCGGATAACTTCGGTTCTAGTCGTGGGTTTCTGTAAGCAAGTTCGGCCGTTTCAGTAACTATTTGGCTCTCGTGAAAAATTTAACGTGGAAAACCTGCTTAGTTTATGCAACCCCTTCTTGACGGACTTTTTTAAATATCAATATATGTGTTTGTCTGTTATAAAACGTAAGAATATGTATCGTTAAAAGTTGAGAATGACAGAGTAGTGGATCATATTATGATTAAAATGTAAATTCTTAAATGTCTCATCTATTATTCGTTAAATGGATGTTGCTTAAATCATTATGAAATGTCGCATACATGGTTATTATTTTCAACTTATATGACACAAATGTTACTCTATTTAATTTGCCCTAATTTTAAGTTATTCGTAGTTTAGTTTTCCGACTTTGAAGACACCTTGTTCCTCACTCGAGGTAGTATATCGCTAAATATGTGATATCAAATTGCGATTTCTAGCTTCCTATATATGGAGTTTATACTACTCGAAAAATGGAGAATAAGTGACGCCTCAGGAAGTTCCACAGTAGTTTTTGTCGGAAGTGAAGAATATTTTTACTTGGAGAGAGAAAAAGACGTCCAATTCTTCACATATTTTTATTTTAGCGCTAAATGCTTTCGAAGACTATTGTCTCCATCTTCAGAGCTACTTACATGTTCCCACTGGGAAAGACAGCAAGTGACTCTTGGGATTTACTGAACGTACTGTCTCTGATTGTGTGGTATGTTGATACTCCAACTGAAGCCATACTGTTCCACAGGAGTGTATGTTGGAAGTGAAGAATATTTTTACTTGGAGAGAGAGAAAAAGACGTCCAAATCACTTGCCGTATTTCCCAATGAACGCATGCAAGTAGCTCTGAAGACGGAGACAATAGTCTTCGATACCGCTTAGCGCTGAAATAAAAATTTGTGAATAATTGGACGTCTTTTTCTCTCTCCTTAGGAAGTTCATTCTATCACGTAGAATATATGTTTAGTTTACGCAGCCCCCACCAGTTCGATTTGTATAGTACTAAATCTTACTACTCATTACACTGACGAACTAAGTCTACTCATAGTGAGTGGTGATTTTAATGTGAGACAATGCTTCTCTAGCATTTCCTGGCACTAAATACGACTAATTAAATGTAATCATTGTGCTTTCATGACGGTCGAGATTGACTAGGACTTGCTAATGGAACGCCAACGCTTGCTGGTATTTCTAGGAAGCGCAGATTGGGGTAAGTACTAACGAACCCCATCGGCGACACCCTATAGTAACCTGATTAGTACCCTAGCACTCGAGTCCCTCATTACGGTGTGGTAACACCCCAATCTACATCCATATACTATATCCATTACTACCCTCCAGTTTAACTCATTCTCTAACGCTATAGTTCCCCTGACAATGCACCTTCTACTTCGCCGTATCTTACCCAGTAAAGGAGAGGAAGCGGCTCTTCACCAACAAAAAAAGGCCGTCGCGCAGGGGCTGCGTAAACTAAGCAGATTTCCCACTTAAAGTTATACAATAGAAAAATCTCCATACCACCGAGAGTCCGAGTGCCGAAGAGTTACTGAAACGCCCGAACTAGCTTTTGGCGGGAAACTCACTCTCGTCCGTTATCCACCACATTTAATAAAAATGCAAATATCTCGGTTAATATTCAAGATAGAGAATAAATGTATATAACAATATTTATAGTATTTACATAAGTACATTTAATTAGTAGTGTTAATTTGCAGTAAGATTGAGTCTAAACAATTTTTCAATCAGACGTATAGTAACGGAGATGTTTCAAATTTTCGATAATCCCTCTCTCTACTCCCCCTCCCACTTGTCCAATTTTAGCCATTAACAAACTTGATCCGTCTTTTTACATAAAACGTTTAAATATCGAGTTTGGTTACGGTAAAAAAAACAAAAAACAATTGGGACGGCTAGAGCGCTAACAGACAAATAAATATATATATATATATATATATATATATATATATATATATATATATATATAAACTATCTCAGATACCCGGGAATTCATTTGAAGCTGAATGGTGATGGTATTTTTTTGGCAAGGCTTTATTTTGCACAATATTTTGACATTTACCCGTCCCAGTGTTTAGTTTAAATACCCGTCGTTTCTGTGGATTTGTTAATAATAAAATTATTTTTTTATGTAAGACTTCACTGTTTTCCATATTGTCATATTTCCCGTTTCCTGTGCATTATGCATAGATTTGAATTATTAAGCACAAAATATTAACATACATTTGAATTAGTTTTTCCCGGTGAGGTACCTTGTAGTTCCAAAGAATTGTTGAGCAAATTTCACTAAATAATAAAATAAACAACTTTGTTATGTGCATATTTGCCGAAACCCCAATATGAGACGAAATATCACTATTTTCAATTTCAGGCCTCCCTTATAACCCCCACTCCTGCCCGTCCCTAGAAATGTTAGTATGGCTTATTATAAGGAAGACGTTAGTGCTAATTCACATACCAAGTTTGGTTTAGTTCGGTTGAGTCTTTTGTGCCAAATAAAATTGTTGACTTCTGCTATCACTTTTTGGCGTATAACGCCTTTATAATTAGGTATACGACAAAAGTGTATATGACAAAAGTTTTTCTAAATACCAAAATAAACAACTTTTGTTATGTGCATATTTGCCAAAACCCCAATAGGAAACGAAATATCACTATTTTTAATTTCAGGCCTCCCTTATAACCCCCACTCCTGTTCATCTCAGAGAATATTAACATAGCCTAAAGTCTAAGTTGGGTTAGTAGTAATATACATACCAAGTTTCATAAAATTCGGTTCAGCCATTTATGCGTGAAAAGGTAACAAACATACACGAAAGAAACAAAATGCAGTTATGGTGTCTATGACATGTGAAACGAAAAGTTATCGTGAAATCTCGCGAAAAAAATCAATGTACAGACAGAGGTTACAATTTTATATATATATATATATATATATATATATATATATATATATAATTTTGAACTGGCCTCATTTTTGCCATCTCCTAGGTATGATCGATGGACATTTGAAGAAAAATTTTTGGAAAATATCGTCATGAGTACGATCTCAACAGCTGAGCTCAGCAAAAATCAGCAATTTTGACCATCATAGGGTAGCAGGTAATTTTGAGAGATAATAAGTTGTGGTGAAAAAGTTTTGACTATTTTTCCACTCTATGAAAGGAAAAATGGCATTCGTTTATACTCAGGCTACAGATCCCATAGAAAGAATGAATATTTTTCTCTCCAAGACACTAGCGAGAAACAGTGATGCTAATTGTTATTGAGTACATGAGTCGAGAAAACATAAATCTATACAGTTCTCATACGTTTCCTATAGTTTGCCTTGCCTTCTATTGTGTAGAAGCGCTCCATAGAATATTAATAATCTAGGAGCTGTATAAAAGGTCTTTGTGGTTTAAAATGCGAATATAGAATATGCAAGAAAGACTCATGATGAAAATAAAAGATGCACCTATTTCCTTGGTAATGTACCCAAAGCAATGCCAAGTATCATAGACTTCTTAGAAGAACGGATGGCTTCACTGCCTCAAAGGCATTAAGTTCCTTTTTCCGGGAAAGAATTAAAATGAGTGGCGCCTACCTATTTTCTCTTTTTGACACGGCCAGCTTCGACACGGAACCTTCGTCAAGAAGCCCGTTTTTTCCACGTGCTACGTGATTTCTACGTCTACGTGTAGTGATTGTATTAATGGTCATTTACAATGTCTCTTATGTACATGGAATATTTATGGTGGCCCCTGTCAAATAAATTTGTCACTGCGTCAGTCTTTGTTCATCCCTGCAAGGGTGATATATTACCCCTTGTATCAATTCTCATTATTTTTCTAAAAAAACAAAACAAAAATTCCAATTGCAAATACTACGAGTCATTGTAAAAATCCTCTGGAGTACTTTATATTTCCATCTTTAATATAATATTTCGTGTATCTTATCTGAGAAGACATAACGACTAAAATGTGAATCAACAATCTTTAACTTTTCAAAAACTCTACTCAAAAATAGCCAATAAAAATCACTGAAGATGGTACTTTTAAAATGTCATTTATTGAATTAAAATGTACCTCTATATTTTGTTCTAATCAAGTTCAATTAATCGTAAACACTAAGTACAAATTCAGTTCGCTCTGTTTGAAGACAAGAACTATAGCCGAAGGAAAAGACACTATGTCATCTTGGCTAGAAACCTTGGACCCACAGACAGAATGGAAGATCTCCTGGCATATGCTAAAATTCCACTAAAAACACATGACAAGCAGGATGAAACGTATAAATGTGTCAAAAGCTAAACACATTTCCGTAAAAAACAATCTACTTACATTGACGAGGCCAAACGCTAGT
Source organism: Riptortus pedestris (assembly GCA_019009955.1). Lineage (NCBI taxonomy): Eukaryota > Metazoa > Arthropoda > Insecta > Hemiptera > Alydidae > Riptortus > Riptortus pedestris. The sequence goes on from CM032230.1 coordinate 39,208,456, forward strand.
AATGCAAATGGTCTTCATGTAGTATTTCTTAAAAAGGTTTGTTATATTTTCTATTGTTCCTTTCTCATAAGCTATACTTTAGTATGGTTTTAATTCCTTTGGGTATTTTTTAGTTGACTAAGTTATCATAAATTCATTGTCAATCAATTATTTATTACAATGGTTCATTCATAGTGTTACATTGAAATTCTTCTCTTTTAAAATTTAGGGGGCTATGATTACTAAGGTTTTTGTGAACAAAATTCTTGTTGGTAATAGAGTGAATTCAAGATCTGCTTTGTGCGTGTGGGCTTTCTTTATATTAATAAACGTCTACGAATACCATGATTATTTCAGATTATTGTAAGAAATATACGATATTGCCCAAACTATTGAACCGATGTATGTGAAACTTAGTCATGTATTATGTACTACTAACCCAACATAGACTATTGGTTATGCTAAGATTCTCAAAGACCAACAGGAGGGGGGGGTTATAAAGGAGGTCTGAAATGTAAATTTAATATTTTGTTTCCTATTGGTTTTTCCGCTGACGAGCATGTAACAAAAGTTGTTTATTTTGTTATTTAAAGTAACCTTTGTAGTATTCCGAAACATAAAGGAGATATACGCTGAAAACTATGCTGGGAGTCAACAATTTTAAATGACACAAAAGACTATACCGTACTCAACTAATCTCTATGTAAATTAGTATTATCTCCTTCTTAATTATATTTTTATGACCTTGTAGTAGTGGGGGCTGTAATGGAGGCATGAAATGAAAACTCGCCATATTTCAATTCGCATTGGTTTTTCAGCAACATGCTACATGACAGTGGGTGATCCTTTTATTATTTCGAGTAACTTAAAGTAAAGTTATATACACTTTTGTCCTATAACGAAGTATAAATGTCGTATACGCTAAAAACTATAGCGGGAGTTAACAATTTTATAGGGAAAAAAACGACGTAACCGAAAAAAACAATATCCCTAAACACTGAGGCCGGGAAATGTAAATGTATTAAGGATAGTGAAGCCTTGCCAATAAAAATACCATCATCATTCAGCATTTTATTGATTTCCCGAGCGAAGCGGAACCTTAGCTAGTATATTCCAATTTCATGCCCTTTTATTGAAAAGCAAATCATGATTTTAGCAGATTTCCCTTAGGGGAAATCAGCTATTGAGGTCGTACTCATGACGCGAGTTTCGAAAAATTTCTTCAAATGTCCATCGATCCTACCCAGGAGATGACGAAAATGAGGTCCGTTCAAAATTTTATATATATATCTATATATATATATATATATATATATATATATATATATATATATATATATATATTTGTGTGTTATCGCTCTAGCGCTCTCTGTTTTTGTTTGATCGTTAACACACTCTGAATTTAATCTTTTTATGTAAAAAGGAAGATCAAGTTCGTTAATGGCTGAAAATCGGTCCAGTGGGAGGGGGGGTTTTAGAGGGGGGATTTTCGGAAAATTCGAAATATCTCCGTTATTATGCGTCGGATCGAAAAATTGTATAGAATCAATCTTATTACAAATTAAATTTACTATAAATATTGTTCTATACATTTATTCCCTATCTTGAACATTAACCGAGATATTTGCATGTTTATTAAATTTGGGCCGGTAACGGATTTTTGAGTTTCCCGCCAAAACCTAGTTCGGCCCTTTGCCGTACGTGTTGGGCTCTTGTATGGAGATTTCTCTATTGTATTACTTCACGTGGGAAATCTGCTTAGTTTACGCAGCCCCTGCGTGACGGACTTTTTTACATTCGATTTAATTTAGAAAGGGTCAGTCTTAGTAGGAAAGCTCATTTAAGATATGATGAATGCTATATTGTTATTAAGAGAAGACATTTTTATTTGTTTAGCTTAAATATCAATTAAGGTTTTTTCAGAGTTCTTTGTAAGGATGGAGAACAGAACATATTTGCATGACGTGGAAAATGTTCTTTGTTTTTGCGATCCCTGCGTGAAGAAATTTTCAGTGGGGTCTCAAAATTGGCAGGCTAAAAACAGACAAATATATATATATATATATATATATATATATATATATATATATATATATATATAGTTTTGAACGGACCTCATTTTCGTCATTTCCTGTAGGATCGATGAACATTTGAAGACACTTTTCGAAAATCGCGTCATGATTAGAACCTCTAGAGCAGGTTTCTCTTAAGGGGATTCTGCTGAAACGTCAAATGTTAGAAAGTTTAAATTTCATATTTAGGACTGTTGGGAGTATAGAGGAGTGAGAATATGAATAATTGCAAATTGTTAGTACCTGAGAGTTTGTATGGACTATTTTTGTATACCATGAAAATATCTATTATGTTTAATTACATTAATTGATTCGTTGTTTTGGAACTGAGACATCCTTTTCTAATGATATAATTTTAAACGGCGTTCATTCTGTTTGAGCAACGAAATAGAGGTACAAGGAAGTCATGTGCCTGCACCAGATTTGTTATAATTTTTAGATCAACGAATTGGAAACTGTCAGTGCCTCGATAAAAAATATCATTATGTGGTCCTTGGAGAGCCAAGACTTGCTATTCGGGTTTGAAATACTTTTAATAATGCCCGGAATAAAGGAATAGGCTTAATGGGGTCGTGGCGAGGGCAATAACGAACTGGACAGTGACCGCGTCCTGGAAAGGAAATGCGCGGACAGGTGACGGAGATTCAAATCGTCCGTTCGGGGGAGTCAACCCCCCCCCCCCATATAATTACAGACATAAGCCCTCAGCGATAAATCCGATTGTTAGAGCTGGGTAAATAAACATCTCAAGGCAGGTCTCGCTGACCAGACTTTATGTGATTCCCCTTAATTTGTCCGCTCCCTTTGTCCGTCCTTACCGAGTAATTAAAATGCCTCAGCTTGCTGATTTAAATTGTCCACTCTCTCTCTCTCTGTCCGTGTCCTTCTGCCCTTTCGCAAATGGTAATTTCGCCGACACGATCGCCTGAAGATAATGGCAGATTTTCATAAGTCGTCTCACAAACAGAAGGACTCCCCTATGATCGTGGAAATGAGGATGGTAATAAGTAGAAGGGGCCAATCAGCATCAAAGAAATCTCTGCATACCTATTTCCAAGGCCCATTCCACTATAATGGCTTCCTATGCGATTCAAGAAGCGGATCCTGGATACACACCTGGATAACCAGGGTACTCTGCAACTGAGGAGTAATTGGATAAACAGTAAGGGAAAAGCGATGCAAAGATAACACAGGCCAAAAAAAAAAAACCTTATTGAAAACTTTTTTAATTTTAATAGCTGATCTTGATAGATTTTTATGTGCTGAATCCAAATCTGCTCTTAGTTTTTATGTATCACCCTTAGTTTCCAAGCAAAATGTATTTTATTATATAGTATAATACCCCATTTACAGTATATAGGGAAATCAATGAAACACTGTAGAATCGTAAAAATGGTTTGTATTTACAGTAAAATACTTGGAATAGTAATTTTATGTGATGATACAAGGTTCACTTGTCAACTGGAATTGCTTTATATTTTCTTTCCCTTTTTTTCCTTGAAGCTTCTTGTGTAGCTTTTCCTGCGATGAATAGCTTGCTGAACTTCCCGGTGAAGTGACCAACAGTAATCCCCCATCATGTTGGTATTCCAGCGGCCCTGGTAACGTTTTTTCCATCCACTTTAACGTCCTGGTGAAAACGCTCACCTTGCTCCTCACTAACATCTTCCTAAATTTTCCGGGAAGTAATCGAGGTGGCTGCTCAAGAAGTGAACTTTCAGGCTCATCAAACATCCTAACTGTTCAAATTTTTTTAACATGTTAGCAACAATATCCTTATATTCTGGGTCTTTTTTTATTCCCAAAAACTTGGTGACAACTTGCTTGAATGAAACCCATGCTTCTTTTTCATTTGAGGTCATTGTGGATTCAAAGTTAACGTCAAACATCATTTTTCTAATATCAGGCCCGGTAAAGACGCCTTCTTTCAGTTTAGCTCTGAAAGGTGTGGAAACTTCTGACAGAGATATTTTGAAACAAAGCCCATCTTTAGGCAAAGCCTTTACAAACTGTTTCATGAGACCTAACTTAATATGTAGTGGTGGTAGGAGCACGTTTTTTTTGGATCTACAAGGTTTTTTTGCGTAAAATGTTCTTCTCGCCAGGCTTTAAAGACTCCCTAGCAGGCCAGTTCTTTCTGCACCAATGTTGATTCCGAGCTCTACTGTCCCATTCAACACAAGAAACATGGAAATTTGGTAAAACCCCCTTGCTGACCAAGGAGCATGCACGTAACTTTCAAATCACCACATATCATCCAACCGTGTGCAGAATAACCTATTTTATTTAACACTATTTCTAGATTTTCGTAACTCTCTTTCATATGTACAGAATGACCGACAGGTACAGAGGCATACATGTTACCGTTGTGTAGTAAAACTGCCTTCAAACTATTTTTTGGATGAATCAATAAACAACCTCCAATCTTCTGTTTTGTATTCAATTCCAAACTCATTCATTAAACCATGAATGTCTGAGCAGTACACCAAATCACCCTCTTGTTCAAAAATACTTCGAAAATTGTTGTTCTCTCTTCTTATACACATGAAAGCTGGTTCCAGCCGCCAGCAAGTTCTTTTCTTTTAGCCTAGAGCCAAGCAGTTCAGCTTTTTCTTTTTGTTAAGCCCAGATCCCTAACTAAGTCATTAAGCTCGACCTGAGTGAAACAATTTAGGCTCTACATTTTCTGTAACACATTGGAATTCTTCATCGTGTTTATCTAACTCCGACTGTACATCAGAAAATACTTCTGTTTCAATAGAATTTAAGTCCTCTGGTGGTTTCCGGGATTGGCAAATCTACCACCGTGCCCTACTGGTCGGATGGCGGACGGAAGGTTAGGGTAGCTTATTACCTTCTTGTTCTTAGAGTTATGACCAGTAATATCTCTACACTGCAAAAGTAACAGTCATCGGAATGATTTTTTGGTTCCCTCCATATCATGGGAAACAGGAAATTTAAAGTGTTTTTTCTCTTTTTTTGACCCATTTCCCTGAGGTCTTCAACACATACATAACATACCTTATGCGGTGCCCAAGGTTTATCCTGGTCTCCAAGTTTGGTTCCAAAGTATGCTAGATAAACCTTTTTCACAAAGTCTGTAATGTTTCTTTGGTGCTTTTTAATAACAAAACTCACCACAAATATAACAAAAACTGTCAGCAGAGTTTTTACAGCCGCGATGAGACATTGCACTGAGCACATGTACAGGAAACGTAAAAGTGAGGTTATGTTGAAAATAAACAAAACATCAGCTGTTTTAGCATGTGTTTCAGCAGTGCTGCCAACATCATCTTTGTTCATTAGACCTATTTTTTCATGTATCTTAACTATGAAAAAAGCTGTTAAATTCTAAAAATGTTTCTTTATTTCATGAATTTAACTATAAAATGTGAATAAATGGTGGGTGATACAACTTTTTAAGCATCATATTTGGATTCAGCAAACCTAAACAACATAAGAATAAGGTATTTTCATTAAAAAAGTTTTTTCATCGTTGGCCTGTGTAACACGTTCTACCACCAAAAGCGACAATTGCTAAGCTCTTTCCAGACATGAGCTTATGTGACTAGTGAGTCGTTTTCACCTTTACAGAAGTACGCAATTAAAGTAGGAGACCAAACATGTAACCTTAACTTAATAAGCTTAATAAAAGTGATATTCTATAATAATGGAGATACAATATTCATTTTTGGTCGTGATATAGGGAAGCTTGTATAGAAGTGAAAAAAAAAAACTCATCACTACAGTTAGAAAGGAAAATATAATATCGCAAAGAAAACTAGCAATTTTGAAGGGAAAAAACAAAACAAAAAAAAAAAAGCAAAAAAAAAAAAAAAAAAAAAAAAAAAAAGGAGTTATTGGTTGCTCAAATGATAAAATAAAAGAATAACTGTTCTAGAAGTTGGGATGTAAGAGTTAATGTAATGGGTTACATATTTTGTAAACATGTTGTTTAATCAATTATAACTTCATTGGCGGGAGTTGTTTTTTTTAATTAATTGAGTTATTAATATAATTTAATTTAAAATGTAGCATATTTATTTTAGTATTTTTTTAGTTGTGTCATTAGTTCATAAATTTGAATTATTTGTTCACTATTAAAGATTTATTTTCCCAATAGTGTTTAATAGATATTTTTTAATAACGCTACTAGGTACTAAATTACACTATTTTACCAATTGTCCATTATACTTGTCAACATAATTACCTTATTCATCTGGTCTTACTAACCATTTTGTAAGTTATAATCTATTAGTTGTTAGTTAGCCGTTGGCTATTGAATGATAATGGAAGATGGTTGGGTATCGGCTATAAATTCCCAATTTAATTTCAATTCAATAAAAAAATTCAAGATGTACCTTTCACGGAGGGCGTTAGTTTTGTTGCTTTCTGCTCCTCCTTTGCTATAATTGCTCTGAAGAAGTGAACCAATGGTGCCCGAAACTGTCATCATAAAAATAAATAAGCTCTTCTATCTAAAGAATTGAGAATTTATAGCCGATACCTAAGGACCCTCTACTATAATTTTGTTAGTTGTCTTTACCAGTCCTTGATCATAAAGGTATCTATGTTTTATCTCGACAGAGTATTGGATCTCAGTCAATAATATGGTTTGAAACTGAAATATATTCTCTAAATTACAGCCACATTAGGAAACCCGTTAATTACGGAGCACCTGAGTGGCGGATTTTATTATTAATATTTTTAGAACGGAAATTAATTGCTTGATAAGGATCAGCTGCCACCAAAATCCTCGAGATGCGTCAAAAATAGGTATTGATAAAGTGTATTAAACAGCTGATGTGCGGTGCATATAATATATGACATGAAGAGGGAAGTATGATATAGCTAACTCCAAATGTCACTTAACTCAGTAACGTTTCAATTGAACGCCCATTTTCCTAAGTTGGTATTCTGGCAGGTGGAAATGAATTATATTTTAAGTTGAGTACAATAGCAATTTATTCTAGATGATGCACTGTATCGAAAGAGCTGTGTCGCTTCAATAAATTGTTATTGGGTAAGTGTGGCATTTTTATTCAACTTGCAATAGAATACCCATTGTTTATGAATCTCAAAATATAATTTTGTTTCTGAGGAAACTTTTATACCTAAGTTTATTAACCAGGAAAACGAGTTTCGGTCGCATTTGGGGAATGCCTCCAACTTTATATGCATTTGTACCCATGACTTGTAAAGAGCCTTCGATCTAATGATAAGTAATGGAAAATTTACAATTTTTTTACTTTAACTCCCTTCGGTTCTTTACTTTAATTCCCGAGGGTGAGCCATGTGAATATACACTAATGTCCTAAATGTGGTTAGCCATGTGAGTTAAAATGTGGACCTCAATCTTATATGGTAAACAAAGAGTGGAGAGTTCGATTCCCGCCTAGGCAAAGGAATGTATTAAGTGTCGGAATTCATAAAATAAAATCCTTAGTCCCACCCTGGTTAGAAAAGGGTGTTAATCGGCATATAACCCGTCCTAATTAGTTTTAGTTGCAAAAAGTGGACGTTAATATAAATAAATATTATTTGAAAGGTGATAAAATATATGATTTAGTACACAAGTTTGGAATATTTTGATAATAACTTTTGGATTAATAATTCTTCAATATTTTGTTTGATTAAATTAATTATTAAGTTTAATAGGGAGTGAGCATGTTAGATGAGTTCAATAACAATTATAATTTAAACTATAGCTCAATCAGTAAAGCGAACAAGTCCCTCTCAAGATAGTGTTATGTACTTGGTGAAATCATTTTACTAATCCTTACATAAATAGAGAGCTTAAACAAAGAGGCTATAAATTGTTAGTGTTGCTCATAGGAAATATCGATATAGATATTATTAAAGATGGCCAATCCAATATGAAAAAGTCCGTCCCGCAGGGGCTGCGTAAACTAAGCAGATTTCCCGCCTGATGTTTTACAATAGAGAAAATTCACGAAAGCCAAGCAGTTAAGGAAACGGCCGAACTAGCTTTTAGCGGGAAAGTCACTCGTCCGTTAGCCGCCCAGATTTAATAAAAATGCATATATCTCGGTTAATATTCAAGATAGAGAATAAATGGATGTAACAATATTTATAGTAAATTTAATTTGCAATAAGATTGATTCTGTACAATTTTTCGATCCGACGTATAGTAACCGAGATATTTTGAATTTTTGAAAATCCAACCAGTGAGAGGGGAGGATTTTCGAAAATTCAAAATATCTCCGTTACTATACTATCTCCCTTCTCACTGGTCGGATTTCAGTCGTTCACGAACTTGATCTGTCTTTTTACATCAACCGACTAAATATCGAGTTTGGTAACAAAAATTGCGACCACTAGAGCGGTAACCGACAAATATATATATATATATATATATATATATATATATATATATATATATATATATACACATACATATTTATAGATATAGATAGATATATACTCAGTTTTGAACGGACCTCATTTTTGTCATCTACTAGGTAGGATCGATGGACATTTGAAGAAAAATTCGAAAATTCCGTCGTGAGTACAACCCCAATAGCTGATTTCCTTTAAGGAAAATCTGCTAAAAATCGGTTTGCTATAAAAACATTCTAAACCTACTTAATGAACGCTTGAATGCGAATCCTAAAATATAGGTAGAAGTAGTTCAAGATCCAATTCCTAACGCTATCTCCAAGAATGGTTAAATTTATTTCACGCTAAAGACCATTAAGCCTGGCTTACTCAGATTAATGAGAAAGGTAGAAAAATGAAAAGAAAAGAAAAAAAACCTTAGAAGTTACTAAGGGAGTTAAAATGTTGAAGGGAGGTATCCGGAGCACGCGAGGAGTCTCCTTAAGCAGAAGAATCTCCTTGTAGGGAAAGTGACGAGCTGGGAGGCTGCGATATGAAGGGAATTAAGTCTAAGTAGACAATGGAGCTTGGGAGGGCAAAGGATCTGTAGACAGGACATCTGGAGCGTGCTGTCTGTGTGGTCGCCGTGTTCGCACAGACGTGAGCTACATCCGCGATTTTTAACCTGAGTTCAAACCAAAAGGAACGAGTTATAGAGGGACTTTTAGAAACTCCAGCTACTCATAAGAGTCCAACTAGAATATTCACATACAATTAAGACGTGTTGGTAAAATAACAGAAATTATTAATAGTCCGTCGTAACATTTGTATACTCGTTGTCAACTTTTTAGTTAGGTAAGACTTGTTTGCACAAGTTAAGTGCCATCATTATCAATATCCAAAATCCACGACTTGTGCGATATTTGAAACCTTCGAGAATTGTCGGAAGCTAGCTACTCTTGCGTGTTAATTTATTCGCATGCTTACCGATATCTATAAAACGTTCTAGTTCGATTGAGCCCGGTTTTTTGGGGTCATTATGCGCCAAATACACATTACAATTACATTTAATAGACGTAAATGATGAAATAATGTATTCGTACACGTTTTACGGCGTATCCATACTTAATATTCTTGTTGCAAAAAATAATCCTGTTTTAGAAGACGTGCTTTGAAAATGTGGTTTCCCTCAAGGGAAATTGACTATTGAGGTCGTACTCATGACGCGAATTTCGAATCATTCCTCAAATGTTCATTGATCCTAATTATACATATACATATTTACACACACTTGTCTGTTACCGCACTGGCGGTCGCTATTCCTATTGATCGTAACCAAACTCCATATATATGTGTTTCATAGAAAACTAAAAGTCAAATTCGTTATTGGTTGAAATCGGACCAGTGAGAGGGATTGGAAAAATTGGGGATATTTGCATTTTTTAGTTTTCGGCCTTTAGTAAACCCCCACTCCTACTCATTTCATGTTAACAAAAGCTGGTATATTATGAAAAACTTTATTTGAAGCCCAAATACAAAATAATGATCTCATTATTAAGCAGATTTCCAATGTGCGTCACGCACATTGGAAATCTGCTTAAATAACGCAGCCCCTGCGTGACGGCCTTTTGTTCAGTCAACATCTTACCCACTTTTTGAGAATGATTACTAGGTGGTTTACCCTTTTTATATATTACATTTTGGCGTAGTTTTGTTCCTTTCTACCTAAGTACCTAGGAGTCTCCTTCCTGGAGACTTCACGTTTACAAGTTAATTCAAAGGGAATTGTTCATATTCATTAATAAACAAAATAAAAACCTCTCAAAAAGTCAATCGCCGAAGTTATGCAAGTAGTTCACCCTCAACGTAATTACTTACGCTTGTTCCATTTGTTTCGCCACCAAGAATATTAACAAAAACAGACTGTAACCTTCCAAAACAATATACCCAAATTGTGCCCTGTTTTATGAGGGGCAAGAAAACCCGTAGAAGAAGAAAACTCGCTGTATCTTCACTTTTGTCGTACTTCAACCCTGAACTAAAACGAAGTACATTTGCTAGAGAGATGCCGACTTAGCCCGGCTCGGTGGAGAGAGGTAAGTGGCTGGAAGTAGAGCCTCCTTGTTGTAAGACATTCATTCACTAACCATTCAGTCAGACAACATCGACACTAGATCTACCAATCAATCAGTGCTTTATACAAACATCTATCCCTCTAGTTCCAAACCTCTCCGATAGTGGCGCTCTCTGCTGTCACCAGAGGAAAACTAAAGTAAACGTAAACGCCCAGCTTCCCACGAAATAGTCTACATTAAATATCCCAAGTATAATTAAAAATATTAAATTTGAGTTGAACTGAGCAATGGCACCAAAAACCTGCGGATTTTACGATGACAACAAAACATTTCAATCCGCAATAGTTAATTCCAAAAATCAGAAAAGTAGAACTGGGGATTTATTTAGGATCAACAGAATATTGGAGGGAGGTGGCGGTTACGCACTCGAATTGTGTAACAAAAATGCAAGTTTCTGTGCTAACGTAGTGTTAGTTCCAACTGGGAAATCAGCACTAATTTTTCTTATCTGAGTGGATGGGCTTCTTTACCAAAAACTTTTATTTCATATTTTCCAACTTTTTTTTTTAGTTAAATGAAATATTATATGCTATCACCTAACATCCACATTGTGCTACAAAGGCTAATTTGGAAGGAATATCTCCAGGTTACTACTCTTCTCGAGCGAAAAATATCAGTTTAATTAATACTAAGTGAGCTAAGCTGAGGTTATGGCCGAGTCCTCCGATAATTATTTTCAAATTCAGAATAGCAAATGCTCTCCTAATTAGTTTATAAGTGTCAAAACAAACTCCAAGGTTCATTATTCTCCCCAGAAAAACTCATTCTGGTTGAAACAAAAGTAGACCCACACAATGTATTAGTTTCACAATAGTAAGAAAAATTGTAAAATGAAGGTTACACCATTATTAATTAATATCCGTCAGGCACGTTGCGTAAACTATAAACGTCACGTACTAGTGATCTGACAACTACTATTCTCCATATTTCCCGTGATTAGAAGTCTAAGTCGCACTTGACATTTTAGCTGAAAACGATCATTAGTGAAAATTGTATTAGTAGGAGTCTTGGATTTTCTGAAGACCCAGCAGTAAATATGCATGTCTCCGTTATCCTCGATATATATATATATATATATATATATATATATATATATAACTTCAATCTTATGAATTCAAAACTTTAAAAAAAAAATGGTTATTAACGTAATACATTACGCCCACATAACCTCCCTTCCCCCCCCCCCTTATCCCTTAATCAATCTAAATCAGAAGGACATTGCTCAACTAGATGTTACTCTAGTTCTAAATTTAAAATGTAAAATTCGGGTGATAGAAATCGGAGGTTTTTAATAATTATTATTAATTTTAATATTATATCTATAGGTTTAAAGGTGAAATATAGATTCACTTCACAGTTTTTATGGCAGAAGGGCAAAATAAATACAAATCTAACTGATTTATACAATCATTTTATTATCGTCTTTTCCTCATCTGGAGCAAAATCTGCTAAATAATACGATTATGATCTGTGGTATGGACCTTCCACAGGGTAACTCATAGAACTAAAATCAATTTGGCAGGACGTGTCATTTAGTTCCTCCCACCATAGAATCAGTACAGTGTGAACAATTCTGCAAAAAAAAAAAGAACTGTTCTCAAACAGGGATATTTGCACTGCGGAAAACATTTCTGAACGAGTAATATGCATCGGGTAGAGATTGGGCTACTTTTTGCTGGTTCGAGTGCTGCCTATCGTTGACGTCGTGGGAACCCGTCGGCATCCTTCCCTTTGAAGTGTAAATCCCCGATTTAGCCGGTCGATCTTCTAATGGAGACAGAGTCAGTCATCGGCTCGTAGGTCCCGGGGGGCGGGGGTTAAATTCTTAATAGTTCCGAATTCGGGTACCACTCAGGAGAGCTGGCTTTTACTGCCCCCCACCCCTAGGACTTATTATGGTAATTCTGGATAATGGACGGACGGCCGGGAGACGCATGACCCGGGACCTCTGGATCAGTCCGGGAAAAAGGATTTTTATCGTCTCCTCCCCCCTCGGAAGGATTGTGAACACGCTTTGTTTTGTCCTTTGTGTTACAACGCCACACCCGAGAGGTCGACTCATAACACGAGGGGAACTTTTTTGGGTACTTTTTTTTATAACCCGACTTTATCTTGAGGCTAAAAAAGGAATAAAACATTCTTCCCTGATGGATAAGGTAATGTCATATGTATTGAGGAGTCGACGTCATTGATAGAAAACCTAGAACTATATACATCATTTTTTTTTTGGGTCTGGAGAGAAAGCTTTGAAAGTCAATGAAAAAGGGGAAAAAGAAGGAAACCAAGTTCAAAAAATAAAAAAAATTGTATTTCACTCAGGGAATGAATTGTAATGCTTCATTCTCAACATTCTTTCTCATCTTTGATAACGTTTTATAAAAGTTGATTTATCTGATTTCCTTTCAATATTTAAAACAAAAAATTCTTTTTACCTGTGGTGATTAGCCACCACCAATGAAAAGGCGGCGATTAGAAGTGTTGCCCTAAATTCCAACTCCTAATACTAATAGTAAACATTATTATAGCCCAACTCCATATTTTTATATCCATATCTCTAAAATATGATTATAGATTATTTTTACTTTGGTAACTGATTTCAAATTAGTTAAACCATAGATCTATAAAATTTGCTGGTAAATGTTAATGTCTCTAAGGTCTGCATTTTTGAGGTGCTGGATGGTGAAAGAATTATTATCTCAGGTAAAAAAAGAAAGGCCTCGTTCCTTCATAGGTGTTTATTATTTTCGACAGAGCGCTTTCAGAGCATACGCTTCATCATCAGTGCCCTGCGGGCAAAAATTTGCCAAGATTTCATTTAATTAAAATAAGAAATATATGTAGATATTGAAGGACAAGTATTAGAATTAGGACATAATACTTTAAGAATACAAATTAGTATCCCAAAGAATATTTAGTTTATATTTGAAGAAAATTATTTTTGCGATTAAAATTAAAAGCTTACCATTAGTATATATACAAAATTTAAATAAATAGTCAGAATAAATAAACAATAATATGAGTATTTACACTTAATAAGTAAAAAATAGAATAAATAGTAAAAAACCGAATAGACAAATTTTTTTTAAAAAAAAGCCAAGAGTGAAGTAACGCCGGAGGAGCTGCAGGGAGCGATACACATAACAATTCATAAAGAAGAAAAGTATGTTTCTAAAGATATGTGATGTATAGGCTGTCATCTGTAAAAAATTCAATTGCTTTGTGTTTAATTCGTAGTTCTTCTCGTAGTCTACAGTCAATAAGTAAATGTTAAACTGTCAATTCAGAATTACAAGTTGTACATGTGTTTATTCATGAATGATTCAAAATCGACTTATCTAACGACGTTGACTAGAGAACTGCCCATTTTTTATTATTTTATTTGTTTTTAACTACATCTACAGCAACAATGTAATTATTTTCACACTGAGCTATAATATTTAATAAAATTGAATTATAATGACAAAATTCAGGTCATATTTAGGTCACATTATTCAATCTAATATCGTGTGTATCTGATATGTAACACTAAAATATATAAGATACAGATAACATATAAACAAAATTGTTACAAAATGTTACTTGGAAACTTAAAAATACTTTATTTTTGTTAAGAACTTACAGGTATTCCGAGACGGGGTGTGCGGATTACAAATAAGGCATTGAAATAAAGTAACAAGACAGTGTTTTTTTTCTTCTTTTAATCTTAGAAAGATACCAAGTTTGTCAATACGAGTTGTACTGGAGCAAAAGAGGACTGCAAACAGTCTCCAAATAATAAGTTTGTTGGACGAATAAGTACAACAATATTTATGTCACTCTGATGAGCATTGACTCTTTTTTTTACAACAACTGTGATTTAGGGCTGCTGAGAAGATCCAATAATGAAGAAAATTCTGATATCAGGTCCATTGAGAAGATTTGATACTGGAAAAAACTTTCCTATCAGCTCCATTTAGAAGATATAATAATGCAGGACATTCTGCCAGTTCCATTCAGAAGATTCTATAATGAAGAAAATTCTGCTATCAGCTCCATTTAGAAGATTTGATAATGAAGAAAGCTCCGCTATCAGGCCCATTGAGAAGATATAATAATGAAGAAAACTCTGCTATCAGCTCCATTTAGAAGATATGATAATGAAGAAAATTATTCCTGCTCCATTTAGAAGATTTGATAATGAAGAAAACTTTGCTATCAGGCCTATTGAGAAGATTTGATAATGAAAAAAACTCTGACATCAGGTACTTTTTGAAGATTTGACAATGGAAAGAACTCTTCTATCAGCTCCATTTAGAAGATATAATAATTAAGGAAATTCTGCTAGCTCCATTTAGAAGATTTGATAATGAAAAAACTCTGCTATCAACTCCGTTTAGATGATTCGATAATTAAGAAAACTCTTCTATAAGTTCCATTTAAAAGATGTGATAATAAAGAAAATTCTGCCAGCTCCATTTAGAAGATTTGGTAATGAAGGAAATTCTGCCAGCTCCATTTAGAAGATTTGATAATAAGGAAACTCCACTTTCAGCTCCGTTTAGAAGATATGATAATGGAAAACAACTCTGCTATCATGAAGAAACGTCGATTGGGCCAATAGGGAGTGTATATGCCTGTAATAACTGTTATTTGCTAGTTGCATTTTGACAAAGCATCCTTGACAGACACCCCGTCACGTGGATTGGCAACTATAATAGGTCATTTTTCTGAGTAGTCGTTTTTCCAGTGCTCTTTGCAAAGAATACAAGTAGCTTTTATCTCAACAATCTGACGGCAGCTACCGCCGCGCAATAAATTTCCCAGGGCACTTCACTGGATTTTTCCTTGAAAACCCCCTCTCACGATGGGCCGTTTTAGGTTTTATTTTATTTTATACACACAATATAGATATATCATGCCGGCAAATAATTGGTGTTTATCCCTATTCAAACGTCCCCCAGGCCTGTCAGTCGCCAGTCCCCAGGCGAACGTGAGGTTTTCGTTTTTGCGCTCAGCTCTCTCTCTCCCCCGCGCGCGCAATGTAATATATATTATAGCGCAAAGGGGGAGCGGATGGCTGCCGCTCTGGAGGAATTATGCTGGCATAGCAGGCGAAGGGCATTATGTCCGGGAGACATCAGTTCTCGCCGAGGGTGACGGCTTGTCCTATTCAGAGCCGCGAGGGGACGGGGCTTGAAGCGTGTTTTTATTTGTACGACTTGGACTATCCAACGCCTCAACTGTTGCTTCATTGATTTTTAACTAGGAGTAGCCGGACCCCGAGCAGGGGCGACTCCTCGCAGATCCATCAGTCTCAGGTCGACAGCTATCTCAGTCTACAGCTGACCTCACTAAACAACAACCACAATGTGGACGCGAGTCTCAAGGGACTACAATAGGCACCCACTTCACAATTATCCTTATCTCTGACTACCTGATTCTTGATTACCTATTCCAGGTAGAATATAATAATACACTAGAAATGAAGACACTGAAATCTTCAAAAAATCGTTTATTGTTGTATTTAAATGAGTTCTGCAACGGCGGTGGTCATTCAACAAAGTAATACAGCAAAGAATAAAAAAAAAACAAAAAGACAAAAGAAATAAAACGTCTAAAAGTATCTCTAATAATTAACGAAATACAGGGGCTCCTGATCACTTGAATACCTAAAGTCTATATATGAGACAGTACGAAAACATCATGGTAATGAAAATATAAATACTGAATAAAATATATTTTTAAAAACCTCCAAAAGAACGAAAACAAGAGAAGCAAAAATAAATAAAAATGTATACACTCTTCCCATGTAATAAAAATAAGAAGAACTATATGAAAAATACAGATTATAGTATGCTATAATTATTAATGATTTTTAGATGTGAAATGATGATGTCAATATAATTTCTGCTATCAGTAAATAGTTCCTTAGTGTCAACCTAAATGGTTTCTTCCCAATGGTTCATTCTGTAAATTTGCTGATTTACTGCCAAAATTCCGATACGGAGTCTACAAGTCAAAAAAATTCATTTAAGGCGATGGTACATAAATTTATTTTGTCTTACGTCATTTCATTATTTTTTGCCAAGGAAGCGACAGAGATTCTAACATTACTCCAAAACTGTTTCGTAAGAAAGAACTTAAAATATCCTTCACCAGACTTATTCGTAAAATAAACAAAATGATTACAGAGGACTTATCGTAAATTTTAAAAAAAATAGAAAGCATATCAATAAAACATATGAATGGGGCATCAATACTCTCATTAACTGGATACAATTCTAAATAAAAGTACCAATTTTTTCTTCTCTCAATGCGGGCTTCTGGAAAGGATGTGTTCACTTTCCATTCATTTTCGAACGGTAGGTAAGTGGTGGAGGTTGCTTTTCACAATTCTTGTCATTGACAGGTGACTTGAAGGCCCGTTTAGCTTTCATGGAGTGTATTTCGTTTTCAAGCCGACCGGTTAACGTTTTTTTTTTTTTGTTTATCAGAATTTTTATCAGAAAATGGAGCCCGCATCGAGAATTAAGATGTTTAAGAAGAAACTGAAACGCCGCCCTGTGACTACTGTAATGGAACACAGTCAAAATAATTTACTGCTAGAAGATGGCCACTAAATAAAAATATTTTTTCAATATTTAAGAAATAAAGGTATTTAATCTCTTAAAACACTGCTTGCGTCTGGTCATCAAGTTTTAGAAATTGTAGGAGTGAAGTAGTCGTGTTTTCGAGACTTAGAATCGGCTACACCAAATTAGCGTTTGATAAAAAAGTCCGTCACGCTGAATCAACTAAGCAGATTTTCCACTGGAAGTTTTACAACTGATAAATCTATGTACTGGCAACACCACCGTGTATGTAAAGGGAATAAATACAAACGGAAATAAGAAATCATTTAGTCAATTTACAAGTTACTAATATCTACAACAAAAAGCGTCTGAATTGTAAACAAAAATGGTAGCTAACTTTGCTGGCTTTCGAAAATCTCGAAAAATTCCGAAAATCTCGTCATGAATACGACCTCAATAGCTGATTTCCCTTATGGAAAATCTGCTAAAATTCTGGTAAACTCATTTGCTCTACTGTTAACCAGGACTTTCTGATTTGAATGTTCAGTTCATGTTTCGTTTCTGAGACATGAGCATATTTGCAACCCCCCCCCCCCCCTACTCGAAATTCATTTTTAGGGAAAATATAACCTTTTCAAATTAGGTCTGTAGCGTAAATCCAAATTTCAGTTCACATTCATTAATAAATGAAAACACCACATTCAGGAGCACAAATGAATGAGTAAATAAAATCTCATACTACCCACTTTCAATATTTCATTACTATTATTACTCAAGATTAGCTCTCAGTTTGGGAATCAATAAGATTAATTCACTAATTCTTTATCGCTCTAATTTCAGCGTTTAAAAATATTTATTATATATAAACATCAGCCTTGGAGAATTACTTATTTCCAAGTAAACATACGAATCGCCAAAGATGCGAAGTAACTGCAATTACAAGCATAACCCCCTAACAAGTGAGTGTAACTAATAATTAAATAAATAATTACTTAAGCTCACCATAGACCATACAATCGGAAAATCAAGACAGTTTTTGCTGTGGCAAAACATGTCTTGGTGTAAACTACAATGTTTATTCTCTAGGAGCTGTGATGTAGTATATTTCAGATTATCCATGAATGTTACCTATGGATATTAACTAATTTAGGGAGAGACTATGTAGAAAAGCTAGTTCTTTAAGGCAGTATGGTGCTAATACAGAGTTAACTAAGGCCTTAACAGTGTTTGAGAGATGAAGTCAGTCATTCAGTAAGAAGTGAGAGAAGGCTTTGAAACTCCCCGCCGAGCACTCCCATTGGCCCGCCTATACTGCCTCTCGGCCAATCGCCTTCGAGGGCTAATCGTACTGTTTGTAGGCGAAAACCGAAACTCTTTTCAACAGTCAAATTTATTCAGGTTTTCCATTAGGGCCGACAACCCCCAAATGTCAAATACTCCCAAACACTAATGCCAGATTTATATTCTTATGTCTGATCGTTCCCAAAATCCTTTTCAATTCTGACGCGGGTGTTAAACCAAAGGGAAAACATGAAAAAAAAAACTTGTATACAAAATCAATAAAACTATTTTATTTATTCTTTGCTAATCTCCTTTACCTTCAGCCGCTCGTATATTTTTATTTTGGTGAGGATTACATCACTTATGTAAATAAAGGATTCAGTATTTTCCTGACCTCAAAGTATTTTGCAATATTCTGTCCTATTTCTGCACAAACTGTATTTTCTTCCAATATTCTCAACAAAAATACGTAATCGTGGCTCCAGGTAGGAAGAGGTGTTAAGACAATTGCCTAGAAATATATATATATATATATATATATATATATATATATATATATATATATATATATATATATATATATATATATATATATATACGCGAAACAGCTCGTCTAAAATCACATTTCTTGAAATAAATTAAAAAAATTAATGATTTTTCTAACCTATAGTACATTCTGAACATTTTGCTCATATTTCTTAAAAGCTCAAAAAATAAAATTAAAAATTACTACCGGTATCTTTGCACTACAAAAGAATTACTATCAGCACACAATAGTATTTTTATCATTGTGTTGCTTGGCTTCTCAAAGACAAAAAAAAAGGGATCCTTATAGAACTCTTGTAATCATAGCACAAAACATTATGGTAAGCAACCTCACGACTATAAAATTATTATATATTGGATACCCACACGCTACTTAGCTTGTTTGCTTTCCCAAGGTACGTATAAGATAACAAGAAATCATGAATTAATTCCTGAACAACAACAATGCACAACACAAGAAATTTACAATTTAATTTCTCATTCTGAGGAAAAATAAAAAACTGAATCCTTCAGAAATAGACAAACTGTAGTTAAATAACTGCATCATAAAAGTAAGAAGTTTAGTCATGAAGTCAATGAAATATAGGCATGAGAAATTCATCCTAGACAATTTAATATTTACAGAAATATGATTTAAAAGGATTTAAAAATAAAAAGGAACATCCCTTAATTTAGTGGTACGAAGTACTTACTTCGTCCCACTTCGAGCACTTGCTTTGATCTATATTTTCAGGGAGATTTTCTAAAAATACATTTATTTGAAAATTTAAGTTCAAGAAGGTTCCACGTAATGTCAAAATGTCTTGCGAGGCATCTAAAACAAAAAATATATTAAATTCTAATATGAAATTTGGCCAATAAATTCATTACACAATATGTACTTCAAGATAACTATTCAATATAATTCTAAAATTAAATACGTTCCAAGGTACTTTCGAAATTTATAATTTTTTCCTGAAGGTTAATATAATTTTTATTTTGGACCACTCAACTTGATATATATGTTCGATATTGTACATACCGATGTCATTTTGTGGTAAGGTAAGAAAATCGTGAGTGACTTTTGAAATAAAGAATAAAAAAATAACCGTCATTCAGGAGAACTCTTAGATTGACTCACAGAATACCACTTTACATTCTATTCCCTATTTCTTCTATACCAGGAACTATGTCTTAATGTAAAAATCGCTAAATAAGAGTATGGTTTTACTGTTGGCTGAAAACGATTACAAATAATCCCTTTAATAACAAAATAACAGAAAAATGAATGGTAACACTCCAGAATTTATATTTTCAGAAATTGAAATAAGTAAACATTTTGCCGTAATCAATAATTGAATTTAATTTATTTGTTAGTTTGCTTGCGTGCTCATGCAAGTATTGGAAAAAATGTAAAAAACCATTTCAGCAATAAATACCTGCATACACCAAGTACTGTCATTTCCAATTTTAATGGAGTGGGGTCCAATTAATTTACAGCCGATAAGAAGTTTCTAAAATCCGAGAGGCATTGCCCTTGAAAGCATGCTCCCACAGGTTGGATGGATTATTCCTTGAGAAATTTGGGGAATTTAAAGTAGACAGTGAAGTCTTGACATTCTCATCAAGACTGGCCTTCAGGTCACACCTCCTATCTCGTACTGATTAAGAGTTTCCCAGTTGGGGTTGACGGCAAACTCCTGTGCCGAAGCCGAAGAATAAAAATGACCAGCCAAGTGTCAGTGTTGTCGTAAACGCTGAAGCTGCGTACGGTAAGCATAATTCTCTCATCCTGGAATGAAGCCCTGATGATTATTTTCTATTTCTCTTCTAAACAGGAAATGGTAAAAATGTCTCTTGGAATTGAAGCTAAAAATGAGATGATGTAACAAATAGCCAAAAGTATAAATCGCAATAATAGGAGTATAGGCCTACTGGATGCAGATGAAAATAAATTTATTCGATTATTCGAATTAAAGAAAAATGTACGTACCAACGATTACAGAACATATACACTTTTCAAATACTACTTACAACAATTTTTGATGTTACTCATAATTACCAAGAATTCCCGATTTCAGCTATTAACGATCTGAAGCTTGGGTTTTCATAAAACTACACCTATATAGAAATACAAACAGAACAAGCTGCCCTTTTTTGGGGTATCTCTGATAATGCCTTTTCGAGAAAATTTTAGTGATTTTGATTGATATTTTATAAGAAATATAACTTTCTGTATGAAATGGTGCAGAGTAGCATGCAGCTGGGAGTAGTCCAAGTAAACCTTTATTCTTGTACAAAAAAAATTTTACTACTCAAATAGACGCTTACAGTATATTTGTACAAATCTTCCTTAGCTCTTCCAGATACAGTGCTGTTGATTTGGGTATAATTCCTCTCGATTCATATATCAGACATCAACACTCCAAATTTCTAAATTATATTTTTCTTGAAAATATGGACTAAATGAAGCCAAAAGGCTTATTTTTTTTTTCTAAATTTCCTTCTTTTGCTTGTTCAAATCTGACAGATCAATAATTATACCTTTATTGAATATTATTTGTATTACAATTTCGGCACTTACTGACATAAAATGACAGAGATTGGGGGGGTGGGGAGAGAGAGAGAGAGAGAGAGAGAGAGAGAGAGAGAGAGTGAGTGTGTGTGTGTGTGTGTGTGTGTGTGTGTGTGAGAGAGAGAGAGAGAGAGAGAGAGAGACAGAGTGTGTGAGTGTTTGTGATAGAGAGAAAGAGAGAGAGATAGAGAGAGTGAGAGAGAGTGCGAGGGGGGGGATATTCTCCACCCCCCCCCTCTCTCTCTCTCTCTCTATATATATATATATATATATATATATAGAGAGAGAGAGAGAGAGAGAGAGAGAGGGGGGGAGGGTGCTGGTCATATGATCATATGTACACATCCAAGCCACCACCTCTTATCACTCCCTCCACCCACAACCACTCTCGCTGTGTTATATTTTTATATGGCGTATTTATTTCAGAAGAAGAAAAAACAATGCATGTGCAGCAACTTATACACCATTGTATCCATAAATTCTTCAAGCCCAGCTTAAATTTAGATTTCTTTTACACGTACAGCTGTTACTAAGTGAGAAATAAAGTGATGTCATCCAATACTACAGCTAGTGAGTGTTTCTTTGACCAGACAATCCCGATCAAAATCAAATTTGTTCCCAAGCAGTGCTTTCCCGTAGTCTTCTTTATCAGACTATCCAACAACATTGACAATAAAGACATCAACAAGATACGAACGCTAAAGAGTCATCCTCCCGCATGCCTGATTCCAATCAATTAACGGTTTTATGTACTCTGAAGATTTATTTTTCTGTATCTATCTATCTCGACTAAAAACTGCTTCAAAATAAATTTTCTTTGTTGATTTCACATTGAACTGGATGATCTATAAGTAAATTATAACATTACTGTTCCTCTAGTATTGACCCCAATTTAAACAAGGAAACGAAAACATAATAGTTATGAACATAGTACCATCTACAAATAGTGGAACATTAATAAATAATATTTAAATTAGTTTAATTATTTAACCAAGGTTAGAAAAATGTCCCAGACTTCCTCTTAATAAAAAAAATAAAGTAAATGAATAGCCCAAATAAAAAAGCAGAGGTTCAGGAGCTCATAAATCGTACAAAAATCCTGGTCTGGTTTTAATTATTTGAGGAGGGCGACCGTGGAGCCTGGGCGTATGGGATAATGAGCAGGGCCCCGAGCTGATAAAGTCAATACAAGAATTATAATGCTCTCCATTTTAATGGGTTTTTATTTTTACTATGGGAAGATGGCGGGCGGTCTGAGGGGGCAGAGAGGGAGTTTTAATTTCTTTGTAGCACTGCTTGGCTATCTGGTGCAACCTGTAGCGGTGTCCTTAGAACAGAAGCAGCTTGTCAACCTTCTATGACAGAGCCCCACTCCTTAATGGGCTGTCCTTCGGCTAGGCTTACATATCGGCACATTTCCCTTAACGCTGTCCACGTTCAATTCTGGCGCAATATTTCAAAATGTTCACTAATCCTACCTGTGTGTGAACGTGTATGTTTTCGCGGACTTTTTTTCGGGTAAAACTAAAATCCAAATTCGATTACGGTTCAAATCGGACAACGAAATGTGGAGCTTTAAAGACAAAATCCTGGCGAGCGAATGGACTACTGAGTAAACATTCAATCTCTACTTTCTTGAACAAAGTTAAGGAAGTATTTTATTCGCACCAACTTTTGGCTTTAGGATCCCAGATATTGCTTTGTGTATCCTTCATTTGGGGACTCTCGATAAACGGATTAAAAAACTTAAATGTATAAGGAGGGTTGTGAGAACAAGGAATGGGTAGAGACCCGGGGATTGGCCACTGTGAAAGATGTCCATTACAAGATATTGGTAGAGACCAAAGCAGTTCTAGTTTGATTTGTGGGTAGAGACCCGGGGATTGGCCACTGTGAAAGATGTCCATTGCAAGATAACGGTAGAAACCAAAGCAGTTCTAGTTTGATTTGTGGGTAGAGATACTGGGATACGCCATTGTGAAAGATGTCCATGCAAGATAACGGTAGAAACCAAAGCAGTTCTAGTTTGATTTGTGGGTAGAGACCCGGGGATTGGCCACTGTGAACGATGCCCAATACAGGGTATTGTTAGAGACCAAAGCAGTGCTAGTCGGAACAGTTGTGGGAAGAGACATTGGGATACGCCATTGGAAATGATGTCCATTACAAGATAATGGAAGAAACTAAAAAAGTGGTAGTTTGATGACTTGTGGTTAGGGACATGAAGACAGGCCTCTGAGAAAGATGCCTATTACAAGACACCAAAGAGACATACCGATTTTACTGTACACGTATTTCTGGAATTTGTTTAGCCCTGAAATTTCAATTTTGTTAAAAATTTTCAATTCAACAACAAAAACAAATCCACATTTAAAAATCCTGTTGAATTTTATAATAAAAATAGTGAACTATGAGCAATATTAAATGTCCTTTATTACCTATTCGCCACATGTAGGCCTCGAAGAATAAAATAAAAAAAACATCTCACACGACGAGACCTCTTTAACTTTGACGATCCTTTTCTCCTTGATGACTCTTATATTGACCCTTATAAAGTCGTGGAAAATAAAATTTGATAGCTTCAAACATAGACATTATAGAATTACGATTCGAATCACCGAAGATACGAATCGTAAATGTTTATATACAGGCCAATGGGTACCTCGGGTCGTAAACCGATAGATAAAGTGTGGATTAATGCCCACTAAGTTTTACAGGTGTAGGACTGCCCCAATAAATATTACTAGCACTATTGTAAATAAATCTGCAATAAATAGATACTATCTAATTTGATAAGTTAATAAATGCTTGATAAGTGTTTTGCATTCTGATAAGGAGATCGAAAGTTTATGGAGCAAAGGTTTCAGTTGATTTTAAATATGCCAGAGAGTAAACTAGAACCTTGGATGCCAATATTTTGAGACATTTGGCTCACCCAGGAATACCAAGATGAACACCTTTCCGTTTTCTACCTCTGTTCTATTTACCAATGCTTAGTTCATTATAACACTGGGCTCAGATTTGTGAGAGTGAACAACTGGTCTTATGAACTGGATGTTTTCCCGCCAAAAAAAAAACGCTACTAAAGACCGTAGAAATATAATGCGTCAAAAGATAGCACAACAGAAGGACGCTACAATTTTAGCAATAAGCCAAGAGTTTACTAGCTAGCAGGTAAAACCATTTATATATATAAATCACCTAACAGCATTTGTAAAGATAATTAATTGTATATAAATTATATAAACATCGTTTTTGAAGATTCGTAGTTGAGTTTCTTATGGCCCTAACAGGTTTTGGCCCACCCAAACACTATTCGTGGCTACGCCCCTGACCTACATCTGATAAATCAAGTTGTCAGGCAGATTCCCTCCGCAACTCCCACGCTAGTAGACAATACCGTCCGGGTGCCAAGTAAGCGAGGAATAAATAAAGGCAAGAAGGGGCTTAAAGCAGTAACAAAAGCACATTTAATTGCAGGCAGGTATAGGTGTGAAAACCGTGAGCCAAAAAGAAAACCTACCTTGGAAGATATTCCCAGAGAGAGTATATACAGGTTAGAGTGTGTGTACAATGGCGACGACTCGCGGTGGGCGGGTTCGTGCGCGCGCACCAAATAGACGACTCTAATGATTTAATATCTCGGAGGCAGTGGCTGGATTAGCCCGGACACGGGAGCCTGAGCGGCAATTACCGAGGTTGTCCCGGACTCCATGGTGGGGGTAATATGTTTAATTAGGGGGGAGGGGGATAGTCGTGACCGAAGCCCCCTTCGTTGGCTCTGCGCTCATAACTCATGTCTGTCTGTCCGTCTGTCCGCTTTCCGTGTCTGCTCTACTGCCTGTGGTGCATCTCTCGCTCTCGTATCCGTCGCATTCCTATAAAATCCCTATTTATTCTCAGGGTACAAGATTTGGATCAAATAAAGCCAAGGTAAGGACGACTTCAAATCTTACAAAAAATAAACAAAAAAAAAAAAAGGTTACATCCGATCTTCTCATTTGTATAGAATAACTGAAGAATAAGCTTCGCATTCAACAAAATTAGTTTTTATATTAAACAGCAGCCATTTAGCTACCAATTCCTCCATAAGGTAATATATAGGAATATACGTATAGAGATTTCTGTTCAAATTGTTGCATCGGTTGAACCAATTTAAGTCCCTACATTGTCGTTCAGCTACGAGTTTGCAAGAAGTGAGGTAGTTGAAAATTTTCTAAAAAGAACTCGCATGAAAACCATGCGTAGCTGCACAACACATCCAAGATATGTAAAGTTCGAGGCTTAGTTACAATGGACTTTTTAAGGACTTGACATAAGTTGTGCACTTGCAAACTGCACTCGATCATCAGCTATTCACCGGCCTCGCACGTTGCACGATGTATTGATTCGGCACGACGATGATCTTTCACCGAAAGCGCAAGATAGCGTACTTCATCAATCAGTAATTGAGATTGGCCTCCACAGGCAAACATGAGAGTCTGGAATTAATCGGAGTAACTAACCTTTGATACAGAATGCGATGCAATGGAGATAGAGCTGTCGTACCAGTTTTTGGAGATAAGCGACATTAGCCAGATCAGTTGTACGACGAACCTAACACGATTTTCGGCAGGGTTTAATATTACTATATGTCTTCCATCGAAAGCACTTGATAGCTGTGCTTCATTATGAGACATTGAAAATGGTCTCGAAGGCCTAGTCCACACTAGTAGACCACGTTACGCGATTTGTTTATAGACCGTCTAGAGACGTTCTCGAGACACGGTCTATAGACTGTCTAGAGAAACCGTTCATTGTTTCGCCTAGTGTCCACACTACGATGTAAATATCTCAGTCTCATGTTCACAGTCTACAAGGAGGACTTTGTTTTGTGTGGAATGATTTCCTGCTTAGTGGTAATTATAAGGGAAAGAACACGTAAACGTTGGTGGACGCGCGAAGTACTTGCAGAAGAGCCTAGATTCGGTAAAGCTCTATTAAGTAAATTAAGATTGGAAGACGCCATGGGTTTTCGGAATTTTACCCCGCGGACGACTACTGATTTTGAAGACTTGCTTCTGATGGCTGGAAGAATAATAATGAAGGAAGATACGAAGTTTAGGGAAACCATTCCAGCTTCTCTTTGACTGGCAGTCACACTACGTTTCCTTGCAAGTGGAGACTCATCACGTCAAAGTTTTTTCGCTCCCGGTTGAATGATGTTTTTAAATTATGAATTTTCTTTTCTACGTCCGACACTTGTACTTTGCAGCCGCAGAGATTCGAGGGCCGCTTTTTTTTTTCACCCGGTTTTTATAATGAGGACTCGTAACATCCCACAAACAATAAGGTGCGTGGTAATCTTCAATAAGACTCATTACTTTTTCATTAGGCCACATGTTTCAAAGTAACTAGAACACGAAAAATTGAATAAACAGCCGAACCACACCACTCGCCAGCTGGAAACAGAGTGAAGATGCCTAGTCTCTAGGCACTGAGTACGTCCACACTGTCAAAATGTCGCGCAATATGTCTAATGTTGCATTAAGTCTCCCATTCCAATCGGGAGACCATAGACCTGCGATTTTTGGTCTCGCAACAAGCCCGTAGACGGAGATCGGTCTATAGACCTGTCTACGTAGACAACCTGAGACACGTCTCAGAGACCAAAATCGCGCAACATGTCTACTAGTGTGGACTAGGCTTTAGACTATGAGGTGAAATTGTAAGTACTAACTCTTAATATGAAATACGATTCAATGAAAACAGAGATATCTCAGCTATCAGTGGAGAACATCATCACTGTACTAAGTACTAAGCAATGAGACGTAAATAGTAAATAACACGACGTACTTACTCAACAGGGCTTTTGATAAGCCTGGATTGCTATCTCTTTAAAAGCTCAAGTTGGCTGTCCTATTAGCTAGTGTTGTCAGTTTTGACAAGGATATTTTTTTCCAAATAAGAAATAGCCAAGTGTACAGCTTTCTACCCAAATTAATACTTTATTTAATTCTTTATGGCGTTTTGGACGTCCTCAAATAATCCTATAAAATAATTTTACTATGTCAACTTAATTTTATACAATCTATGATAAACTTTAATTGTAACAATTGTTTAATACAATTCACCCTATATCAGAGTCCTAAATTACTTATATTCTTTATGAGGAGTAAGTGGTCAGCTCTTTGTCAAACGCACTAAAATTATTTTTAAAATCCATAATTATTTAACTCATGTCATATTGCAAGTAGATGGGAATGTATATACAACTATGAAGGTCTCCCTTCATCTAAACAACAATACCTCCAAAAACTATAATTTATATTGTGAAGAATATATAATTATTTTAAAATTTGGTATGTTTAATGAGAATATTAATTATAATAGCATAGACTGTGTTTATTTTTAAGGTATCTGTTTTATAATTCATAGTTTTATCAATATGTTTAGATGTGTAAATGCATTCTCCTATTTTTCTTGACTTTGTATTATTTTCTCTATATAATGTTTTAGTTTTATCAAAATTAAATTTGTGTATTTCTTGTATTGCATGTTGTGAGAATGCTGTATTATTTGTGTGGTTTTTTCGTCTGTTTTATGTTTTCACAATCCATTCAATTAACTTGATAAACTACACCTATTTGTTTATGAATTTTTTAGCAGGTTTCCCTCAAGGGAAATCAGCTATTGAAGTCGTACTCGTGTCGCGATTTGAAAAATGTTCTCAAATGTCCATCGATCCTACCCAGGAGATGAGGTCCGTTCAAAACTATATATATGTCTGTTAACGGTCTAGCGCCGCAAATTTCGTTTGATCTGTTACAAAACTAGATATTTAATCGTTTTACATAACGTTAAAGATCAATTTAGTTAATGGTCGAAATATCTCCGTTATT
Source organism: Riptortus pedestris (assembly GCA_019009955.1). Classification (NCBI taxonomy): domain Eukaryota; kingdom Metazoa; phylum Arthropoda; class Insecta; order Hemiptera; family Alydidae; genus Riptortus; species Riptortus pedestris. Next base: position 39,236,794 of record CM032230.1, read on the forward strand.
ATTCGTCGGATCGAAAATTTATATACAACCAATATTGAAACTTTAATTTTCTACAGTACAGCTGGCAAGCACTTTCGATGCAATGGCACCATCTTCAAGCGCTTGCCAGCTGTAGTCGACCAGCAGCCAGTGTCGACGGTCTCCACCGTCCACCAAGCACCGTCCACCAAGCACTTTATTCGAAGCCTAAATTCCAAATGTTGTTTTCATTAAATTTTTACGTTTTGAGATAAATGAAAATACGTGTCGCACGAGGGAAATCTACTTAGTTAAAGCAGCCCCTGAATGACGGACTTTTTATCTTATCTTTTGTATTAGTCAAAGTGTTTATTATCAGTTATTTTTATTTTAATAAATGCGTTTTAATTTCAAAATCATACTTTCTAAATGATCTTGTTATATCTTGGGTAAATTTTGGTATTTATTTAACTGGGTAAAGCCTGTGACTTCATATTACCAGTAGTATTGTCATATAGGGCGTGCTATCAACACTCTTTACATTATCAAAGGAATTTATATTTTTCTTAATAATCAGTATTAATATTATCTCTGGAATATGCTGGATGGTAGAGGAACCAATTGATAAGGATCAATAAGAAGGCCAAGTCCCCTACTGTTTTTTTAATATAATGCAGAGTGCACTTTCGGAGTCAAGGCTCCATCCTCAGCGCCTGCTGACAAACACAAACCTTGAGTTAATTTAACATTCACAGCATGGCCAAAGGCAAAATAAACTACAGTCATAAAAACACAAAATAAAGAGTAAAAACAATGTTAATTCTTAAAACTAGTCAACTAATAAAATTATAAAATCTAATCACTAGTCAAGTACTAAAAATTAAAGCCAAAACAATAAAAAATCTAATAATAATTCTTCTTCTGTCTATTATTAGTATGGGGTTTTTGTTTATTTTTTAGATATATCTTACAGTTCCTCTGGGTGGTTTTTTCAGAGGTTCTCACCTACTGTGATATGTTTTTCATATACATCTGTAATTTGTGTAGTTTTTTTTTAGTTTTTAATTTTATTTATAGTTTTGACATATGCTTATCGTTGTTTGCTTCTTTAACTTTTATTATTTGACTTGTTATTAGATTTTTTATTGTTTTGGCTTTAATTTTTAGTAGTTGACTTGTCATTAGATTTTATATTTTTATTAGTTGACTAGTTTTAAGAATTAACATTGTTTTTACTCTTTATTTTGTGTTTGTTTTTATGACTGTTGTTTATTTGTTAACTCCGAAAGTGCACTCTGCATTATATTAAAAAACAGTAGAGGACTTGGCCTTCTTATTGATCCTTATCAGTATTAATATTCTTTTTTAGGAACAAACTCTTTCATATAATATAGAATACAAATGTTACTAGTTCAAGAGAGCACTTTTTGATTCTAGTTGTGATCTTAATATGGGATTCATCTAGCAACGAACTTAATTCCGCGTTTCTTTCTTTGTAACATTCCAAAACTGTAATAAATATAGCAACGATAGTGGCTAGAAACTTAATATCAATTGATCCAACTTCAGGAAATCGGATGAGAAAGGACTGACGGTTCAGGAAACCTCCATCCGCTGCACTTGCATAGAAGAGAAAGGAGTTAATTTCCTAATGGGTAGCATCATGGCAACCTAAATAGTTGATTTTGCTTAAGAGAAACCAGGTTATATTGCTCACCAATTTATTATTTTTGTGTTTTTAATTAATTCTCGCAAAACTAATAGGTCGCATTTCACATAACGATTTTATACATTTGAGGCACTGTTGATATTGGTTGTTGCAAAATGTATCAAGACTAATTCGTAAAATGAAATAGTTTATATAGGAGTATATTTTACCTTGATAAGAGTCCATTATAACATGACTCTTTATTTTATTTTTTTTTTCCTCTCTGTTGTTCAAGGGAGGAAGGAATACTGACACTTCTCTGGTGTAAAGAGACGAGTTGGTTCAGGTGTTTGTGCTGTGATATTTCAGCTGTGTGTAAAAAAGTGCTAATGTTACCTACGAACTGATCTTAGTCATCGACAGCTGTTCGGTACCGTACTTTTAGCAGATTTCCCTTAAGGGAAATCAGGTATTGAGGTCGTACTCATGACGCGATTTTCAAAAAATTTCTTCAAATGTTTATCAAACCTACTCAGGAGACGACGAAAATGAGGTCCGTTCAAACTATATATATATATATATATATATTTGTCTGTTAACACTCTAGTGCTCGTAATTTTTGTTTAATTATTACCAAACTCAGTATTTAATCGTTTTACGTAAAAATAAAGATCAAGTTCGTTAATGGCTGAAATCGGACCAGTGGGAAGGAGGGTTTAGAGGGGGGATTTTGAAACTTCGAAATATCTCCGTTACTAAGCGTCGGATTGAAAACTCGTAAAGAACTAATCTTATTGAAAAATAAATTTAATATAAATATTGTAATGTTCATTTATTCAACATCTTGAATATTAACCGAGATTTTGCATTTTTATTATGTGTATGCGGAGATTCGCTGATTTCGGTTCTTGCCTCCGAAAGCTAGCTTGACCCTTTCCGTAACTGTTTGGCTATCTTGAAATTGATATAGAGAATCGTTTTAGTAGGCAGATTTCTTTATTGCAAAACTTCAAGTGGGAGATCTGCTTAGTTTACGCAGCCCCTGCGTGGCTGACCTATTAATTCCCTGTCGTGGGCGTATTTTCGCGTCTAGTTTCCAACATTTCAATTCACAAAAAATGCTCCAAGGTGTACTCGTTTGTATCCGGATTGGGGTTAACATATCAATCAATGAAATACTTTAGAAGACATATGAATATTCTGTTGATCAGCATCAACCCTTTATATGTGGTAGATATTAGTCTGTGTTGACAGACTTCATTTACTGGACGCAATGTATTTATTCCAAATACTTCCAATTTAGCTGATTGAGTATACATGCCGAAGACAATCAATTTGGGATTAACACTAAATTATACAGGCTTAGGCAAATAGCGTGCTGGCAGTGTTTACAGTTAGTCTAGGACCCTCAAGGAAAAATCAACATTTCAAAAATGTGTGGTATCCATTGACCCAAGAAATCAACCCTTGAATCTAGATGAAGAGCAGCCCATCTGTAAACAATCGTCAATACACAATAACAAAATGCTGGAGGAAACCTCCGGAACTGATATTTGTAAGGTTAATGAACGGAACCCGGAATGGGAAGTTTTTACAAGCTGAAGTTTAAAACCGCTGAACTCACAAGCTGATGATGTCATCTCACATTGTATTCTCTATTTCTCCCGGATACCTATATAAACAGAATTACAAGCACGGTATGAGATGCTTAATGGTATAGTTACTTTAAATGAAAATTGCATGTGTAGGAGTGTTCTGCAGCAGTCAATATTTCAATTCTTAATGTAGATTTCATTGAATCTATATAGTATAAGCGTTCATACATCTAGCATCAATAGCCATAATTTGTTCTTAAGTTTTTAGTCAGTTATTACAAATATGATTGATTCTATTCATGTAATTCCGTTCATGTATTTTACCTATTTTATATATTTATGTTAACTCGAATGTTTTCATTTCTGATAAAGACAAAATAGCTATTGTTAAGCTGAAATGAAAACATATTGTAAGGAACCATCTGAAGTCTACTTGGTCAATTGAATTGCAGAGGTTATGTTTATGACTCTAGCCCTAGACAACTCTGAATATTAATATACGCCTGCCATGTGAGAGTGCAGTTTTCCCAACATTGCATCACTTCCACGCCGAAGGAATACCAAAGAGAAGAATTGAAATGTCTATGGACGCTAATAAATTAAAGATCCGTTAGTGATTTAAAATAGACACTGTCAAATAAAGAAGAAGATAAAGACTGCCTCGATGGGGTGAATACTTAAAAATAAAAATAAGAAAAATAAATAAAAAGACAAGGAATCGAAATATATTCCATTTAGGAAGGTTTCGTTATTCAGAGCGGGTTATAAATCTGTGAATGGATTTATTGTCGATGTCGGCCCCCCTTGAATATATATAAGGCAGTGCCGGCCATATGAGACAAGCCCAACCGTAGGATTCATATTTTTGACGATGCAAGGCGGCCATGTTGGATACTCCTACGCGATTCCTAAATCCGAATATGATACCCTTTCCGACCACCCCCACCATTAAAGATATTTATGACTCCCCGAGCCGGTAATCTACCTCCCTCCACGCCCCGAGAGGTGGGAGAACATCAAAATTTATTGCCTGATTTTAATTGTGTTCCTGTAAATTTGGGTGGCTGGGGCTTTGCTCGTTTTGTTTCGATTGCCCGAGGAAGACAACACGCCTTTTCTTCCATCTTTTACTTTATTCCTTTCTAAGTTATCCTTTACCAAACCCATTTCACGTCATTTTTCACTAGCTGCCATTACGGGATGTCCAGTGAACCTCCATCAATTATATCCACGAACCAAATTTCTTGGTAATGAATGAACTAGTATGCGCAACATTTATTATTGAAATAAGCTTTAGTTTGGCAGGTTAATTGTGACTATTAGTTGTAAACGAATTTATGGAAATCCAATATTATTCTTGACAATGACAAACAAAGCTGATGTTAGCTTATGCACTGAACTTGTGTACCCCGTCTATCGCTTTAGTTACAAGACGTCTTAGTCGAAAGCGGAGTTGTATTTTCTTTGTCCTACCTCAAAAGAATTTCATATTCTGTCACTTCCGTCTGTCTCTCCTAATAACAACTTTTTGTGGTTCGGGCCATAAGGAACAGTTTGTTCCGTGACAACAGTCACCATATAACGAATATTATAATTCAGAAGATTAATCGAGCTAAGTAATTTATAGGATACCATCCATTCTAGCCAGAGTAGAACCAAGGAATTAATTTACTGAGCTAGTCACTACATAAAATCTATTTTCCAATTTGGTAACAGGATCCGCATCTCTTAGTTATCCAAGTGAATGAAGTCCAATGATTTAACACACATCAATAACTAGAGCCCTCGACATCATCCAGTTTAGAAATACAACTATAATGTTTCGGAACATACAATACCCACAGTAAACAAATTATGATGGTATGCAGATGCTGCAAAAAAAGTGCAAGAGGATTACCAATAAATTGCTCGATTATCACTGTTGCCTCCGCCCGTTTAAGGTAGCATCAATATGTGCATGCCACTTTTTAATATATGTAAACGTAAAATATATACAACAGAAAAATTACTTAACTAAAATTTTCTGACTAATCGAATTTTAATGTTTAATGAAACCACAAAGCCTTGAAACTTATAGTGGAACGATGACGTGATTGAAATTTGTATTTTACAGATTAGAAATAAAATGTTATCAGTTCTGCATTATAATACAACGAAACATTTTGGGAGAACGTCAAAATTGATTAATGGTTGAAAGTTAATAATGATTTATTCCAAGTCTGTTAATATAAAAGTAAAGAATATGTGCTATTCTCACAAAAGTTGTCATTATTTTCAGTCAAGTAATTAATTTTTACATTGTTAGTATGTCAATTAATTTTTTTTCCTCTTCTGAGTCGCCTGTAAAACAAAAAAAAATAAATTTGACAAGTTGCGTCACTATTCTTTTAGATAACCCGTAGATAACCCCATATTCCCTGTAGATAACCCGTCCCGATTAGCCTTAGTTGCAAAAAGTGGACGTTAATAAATAAATAATAATATTCTTTTAGAACAGCAATATGATTTTATATACTGACTAAATAACAGACATTGGAAGGAGTTAGCGCCTTTGGGGGGTTATTTGATTAGTTAAATGTCAATGGGTAAGCTGTCAAAAACAAATATTCTAGACAACTGCAAACACTAGACTTGGATGATTTTGATGAAAGCAATTACGGCAACTCAAATAGTTTTCAGGATCGGATGTATCCAAAAACATTGGCTGCTTTAACCATATACAAAATCTAACAAGAAATTTATTGCTCTGTTGTTGAAATTTTTTAAACCGAAAAATAAACTACTGTTATTTCCACCATCGATTAACCAAAGGTGTTATATATTGGGCAAACTACAGAGATAAAAAATAATAATAATTTAGTTGCAAAAGCGAACTATAAAATTCATATTTAGGTCATCCATTCAGCAAGGAAAGCAAATTCATAATTTTGTCCCTTAATAATTATTTACAACGCAATAGTGCCACAGAAGAAAATAAATCTTATTCTCGAAAAAAATACAAACAGAAAAAAAGTCAAACATTGAATTTTGAGAAATTCTACAATTTTGGTAGCTGGGAGGCCAATGAGAATTTTTTTTTTTTTTTTGACACCTTGGAATCTCGAGTAGTAAGTACTTGTCGAAGTTAAAAAGCGTTTTGCATTTTAAACTCAAAGTTGATACTAGTAATTCTTTCTCCTTTTTATATGTTATGATAGTGGGACCTACAGTAGTGACCGGAGTTAGAATTAGACCTAAAGGAGGTGTTCAGGTAGTAATAGGTGTCTTGCTGGTAGCATGAAGAATGGTGGGGGGGGGCTACTTTAGGAATTACGTAAAACGTTTTGGCATGAGTGATCATAACAGATCCCTATTCGTTTTTAATATGGTCAGACGAAGTATTATTTCATTAAAACCACTGCAATGTCAATTGCTTCTAAAAATAAGTAAAAGTAACACTAATTGAGTCCATGTTTTATTCTAGGCTAGGTTGAGTCACTTTTCAAAAAGTATAACTGATAGAAGCGTTTGATTTTTCGGTTCGAAACAACCATTGCTCACTTGTACAATTCTTGTAGACCGCTGAACGTACAATTGTCCAGCTTGACTTATTCGGCTGTCGATGTCACCTCGGACGGGGGGAGAAGAAACAGGGGCTGGGAGGGTTAAAAATTTATAGCCCAATTTTAATTGTATAGCCGTAGGTGTTTGGGGGAACGGTTCACTTTGTTTTATAGTCTGTGAGTGTCTCCGAGAGGGAGTACTTTTCTGTTAATTCTGTTTTTTGTCACCTGGTCCCCCCCTGCTGTCAGAGGCCTCGGATCGGATAGATATACTGCCCAACCAGCCCTATCTTGTATATTTATCACCATTCATATAAGAGGGTCTCATTCAGTCTCGGCAGAATCCTCTCCCTAATTGGAGGGTGAGTCTGCTTTTATCAGCCTCTTGATTTGTGGCTCGGGGTTATGAAGGAGAGATCTACCACTCCGCATCTATTGTTTCACTCTTGTAAATAGTCGATCTGATGGGGGAGGGGGAAGCCAAGGAAAGGAAAAAAAAAACCCAAAAAGGCCAAGGTTCATTTTTTTTCTCCATTCAGATATATGGCCGGGCGCCATGCTCTCGCTGATGAAGGACTTATGATATTGTCGCGTCTTAAATAGTCTCTCTGATGGGAGGAGGCTGAGTGGTTTTGGGCGACACACTAAAACAGATCGGAAAACATCCCCTAGGGAAAAAATGGAGGTTCTGTTCCTCAAGTTTCTGTCTCGTCCTTACCAATTTTATGACGTCCATAAGTTTTATCTACTCTTTTCTTCTCTTTCCCTCCTCTATCTGTTGTAGTTTTAAGCATTTTTTACTTCAACCCCCACCCTGCTGGCTTATCCACTGTTCTTCGATGCCTATTAAGCAGAATACACTCAACACAAAGCCATAAGGAAAAAGTTATACTAAATAAAGAAATGAAGAAAAACATTTGTGTCTTCCTAAAATATGACGCATAGAACTAGAACAATTACTAGTATTAATGGACAAACGAAATGAAAACACCAAAATCCTAAACATCTTCCCTGTACAATCCTTCAAGAACTATTGGCCGTCTCTTGGCGTATGGTGGTCTCTAGAAACTTCCTGATGTTTTATGGCAAGTCGAAGTATTGCATCTTCCCTATTTACTTAATGAGATCATTATTCTGAAAACACATCGATTTTTTTTTTCATTAGCACAGAAAAAACATAACTCTGCCATTACTAGGATTTGAAACAGCTAACCTATGAACTAACTTATAGTCATCCAACAATTAGAATTAAATGGAGCATTTTATATAATGATCTCAAACACTATAAGCAATTCCATTTTCTGGCCAAACATTGCATTTATGATTTTCTATAACCAGCCCTCTCGTCTATTCAAATCATAAAGACACACACACACACACACACACACACACACACACACACACACACACACACATATACGTAATATATATATTCCATTGAAATGTGTTTTAAGACAAACCCAATTATTAACAATGACTTTGGTTTATTTAAATAATGTTGATAATTTTTTTTTTAAGGTGAACATCTTCAACGAACACCATGGAAGAGGAGATGATGGAACAACCTGAGAGAGAGAGAGAGAGAGAGGGAGAGAGAGAGAGAGAGAGAGATAGAGAGAGATAGTGTGAGAGAGAGATAGAGAGGGAGAGAGAGAGAGAGATAGTGAGAGTTAGTGTGAGAGACAGTGAGAGAGAGAGAGAGAGAGAGAGAGAGAGAGAGAGAGAGAGAGAGAGAGAGAGAGAGAGAGAGAGAGAGAGAGAGAGAGAGAGAGAGATAGTGAGAGATAGTGTGAGAGATAGTGAGAGAGAAAGAGAGAGAGAGAGAGAGAGAGAGAGAGAGAGAGAGAGAGAGACTGAGATAGTGAGAGAGAGAGAGATAGTGAGAGAGTGAGAGAGAGAGAGTTATTTGTAGAGGGAAGTGTAATCCAGAGGCAGAGAGGGCAATATGGAGCAGATCGGGACCTCAGCCCATGAAAACGTGTTTGGACAACATCACGACCTTCGGGGCCTTGCCTACAGTTTGTCATCCTTTGTGTCTAGCAACAATGCTCCAAGCCTCTCCTTGTCTCCAACATCCAATGCTACTGTCTACAATATAAGACATTAATGTCTCTTTTATATATATACTTAACTAAGCGTTGATGCCCTCGAATGCCTGCCGCAACTATTTATACCCGTTCCTGTTAGACTCTGATAACGCACGCCCAACATACGCTAAATGCACCTTAATGTCATAAAGTCTACCTTCCGAATTATACCGTCTAGCTCCTGCATATTTCTTCCTGGCGTATTATCATTTATCATCTGGAACAATCTGGTGGGTTTCATTCTTTCAAAATGTTCCAACTGCAGCAGACTTATCTTTCTAATAGCTTATAATGGCCAACTGTGCTGCTCTCACACAGCTTCAAATATGTTTGAAAGTGTCTCCATTCCCTACACAGAGAGATGTTTCACTGCTCTATTTGTCCACTGGTTAAACCACCATTTCGTATTTTGGTTAAGTCTAACGAGAGAGGTTCTTGAATCAGAGAGAATTCTACTGGGGAGTCTAGTCTCTATCCCATTATAGCTGTCCACACACACACACACACACACACACACACACACACACATTAATTTTACGTGCAGAGATGACTCTAATTCATTCAGCAGTAAACTCCACTATTAGTAGAGCGATTTTTTTAATTATCCAATAAGTCAGTAGAAATTAATTTGTTCTTAACCTGATAATAAAGTTACGTTGTAGGGAGTAAGACGGAATTTGCAAGCATATGAAGTGCGCCTATTGACTCTATTGACAGAATTGCACAGCCTTGGCATTTACATTTTAGCAGATTTCCCTTAAGGGAAATCAGCTATTGAGGTTGTACTCATGACGGAATTTTCGAATTTTTTCTTCAAATGTCCATCGATCCTTCCTAGTAGATGACGAAAATGAGGTCCGTTCAAAACTGTATATATATATACGTACATATATATCTATCTATCTATCTAGCTATCTATAGATTTGTCTATTACCGCTCTAGCGGTCGCAATTTTTGTTTGATCGTTACCAAACTCGATATTTAGTCGTTTTATGTAAAAAGAAAGACCAAGTTCGTTAACGGCTGAAATCGGACCAGTGGGAGGGGGGGGTTTAGAGGGGAGGATTTTCGAAAATTCGAAATATCTCCGTTACTATACGTCGCATCGAAAAATTGTACAGAAACAATCTTATTGAAAATTAAATTTACTATAATTATTGCTATATACATTTATTCCTTATCTTGAATATTAACCGAGATATTTGCATTTTTATTAAATTTGGGCCGATAACGGATTTTTGTATTTCCCGCTAAAAGCTAGTTCGGCCCTTTGCCGTAACTGTACTGTTCGGCTCTCGTATGGAGATTTCTCTATTGTATAACTTCACGAAATCTGCTTAGTTTACGCAGCCCCTGCGTGACGGACTTTTTCCTCTACGTGGTAACCCTATGTGAAGGGAATCTATTTTTAATTTTTTTTTTTCAGAGGGTGATAAACCAGAAACACTTCTTTGTGGCTCCTTACAATTTATTTTTACAAACGCTTAGCGCTTTCGGGAATTACATTCCCATCCTCAGAGCGTCAGATCGTGGGGCGTGCCTATGAGATATGCTACAGGGCTGAACTGTGCCCAGTAGCATCTGTCTAGGCACGCCCTACTCTCTGACGCTCTGTGGGAATGTGATTCCCGAAAGCGCTAAGCGTTTGTAAAAATAAATTATAAGGAGCCACAAAAAAGTATTTCTGATTAACCAAATATATTTTTCTGCACATCCCATGCAAATATGTATTGTGTCAAAACTTGTAACAATTTTTATATAATAATATATATGCACATATTAATATATATATATATATATATATATATAAGCTTAACAAAACGAAATTATTAAATAATAACAATTAAGGAACACAATTAAAATAACTTTGTAAATGTATGCTATCACATTATTCCATGAAGCGTGCAATACATATTTTTCCAACATCAGCATGCCAGAATTTTATTTGTGCATTAGTTAGAGGGGAAATAAATTCCCCATATTTTGCTTTTTTACAAAAATGAATTACCACTACTACTAACACTGCTACTTTTCATTAAGATGAGATTTGATACCAAGAATAAACTTAATACAGTAAACTTGCCAAAAGCTTTAAAACGTATGGCTTAACTCACTAGGACAGGAAGAGCCTCAGAAAAAACTTGTAACTCAATAAAAATAAGAATTCTCTGCAAACACTTTTCCTGTAACGACATCATATGTATAGTAACAACATCAAGTGGCGATTTCATTTGTAATCAAGTCGCGCTAACTGCTTGTGTGAATGAAGTTGTTCTGGGCTTGGAATCGAACCGGATTCCAGAAGGGCAATGCTACTCCCCATCATTCGAATATCGAGGCAGGAGTCCTAGCGGGAATATCGATGGGAGGTTTTAACGACTGTTTATCCCAATAGGAGATCGGCCAGAGAGGAGGTTATGAATTCCGAATAAGTCCAGACGAGATGAGTAGACAGATAAATGAAGGGAACCCTCCTTAAAAACCAACTGCTGATAAATACGATTCAAACAGCCATTTTAATGTCTTCTCGATGCAATAATGTTAATTTCTAAATGACGCCGCGAAGGTCGATGGTGTCTCAACCGTGCTACGCGTCCTCAACCGAGATTATAATCGATTAACAGAAGGATATTACGTCTGTGGAATTTCTTTCCTCGATTAAACGATGTATATATGAACTGAAATGGACTGCATTTTTATTGCATTTAAGTGGGTTATTTCTTTTATTCATTCGGTTTTAGAGAGATAAGCCAGCCAATCGGGACAGGTTATCTATTAGTTATCTGCCCAATCCGACGAGGGCTAAAAGCTCTAATTTGGGTCTCCATCTGGACACGAATAAAATACTTATTCAGGTGGCAATCGAAGCCTTGTCCAAGAACGTAAACACGAATTCTGTGTTGGAAACCAACATCATAGGCCTTAAATATCCTTTATTTATTCAAATGCACTCCACTGTCAGTTGTCATACTCAGCTACCATGACTATCAACAACGCATTGTTAAGCCCAAACGGAAAAATAAAATGGTGGATAAATTTAAATATACCTAAATGTTTCATGGGACTCTTAACAAACGCCTGTTTGATTTAGCCATACCTATTATTTTCAGAACCAGTTTTTTCTTGATAACTTCAATGAATGAAGCTGATACTTTTAGAAATATTTCCCCCAGGCTTTTCATCCCACCCAAAAACCCAATATAACTCAGGGTCAAATGAATTTTATTAAACCTACTGAAACATTTTTAAAAATCCATAGCCATTTAGATGAGTTCTAAGTATGTATGTATTTTTTTTTCAGTTGACATCATAGAACTTTAAGATCCATAGCCGCCGCCGAGAGAGACTCCAGGGATTCGTGATCAGAGTTTTTACGTAGTGAGTCATCAACTCAAGTTAGAACCTTCGTTATCCAAGGAGGACCTGGTATTGAATTAACTCCAGTAGACTGACGGGTCCCATTGTCAGTTCATGCTGGAAGTCTGTCTGAGGACGGGATCCCGAGGGGTTGTCAAACGTATTTACTCATCAGGCTTCCGCTGATCTGTAAGCACTGCAACACTAGCCCGCTCTGTTAGTGAACTTGTGAAATAATGTTCTTCCTTGGCTGGGATCAAACTGCACCTGTTTTTACCTTCATCTTGCTGATGGTAGTGGTAGGTATAACTACACCTTAAATTTTAAAAGTCCATTTTTGTTAATAGCTGAAATCATTCTAGAAATAGGGGGATTAAGAGATGAGGGAGTTCGAAATTTCAGAATATCTTCTTTATTATGAGATGGATCGTAAAATTATATAGAGCAGATCTTGCTAATCTACAATTGTTGCTATATAAATTTATGTATAACTCATATATTAAGACAATTATTCGTATTTACTTGTTTTCTGTCTTCTGAAAACCCCCACTTCTACTGATGTTTATTTAGATATAGGGAATATATTGTGAGATGAAATTAGTCATGTCAAACAAGCACGTGGGAAATCTGTATGACGGACTTATTAATAATTATCGAATATTCTATGCGATTTAAATACAAATGTCTGCAATAAATATTAACTGCAGAAACTAATTACATAACTCTTACCTATTGACAGCAGCTCATCTGAAATAGTGACAAATTCATAGCTGAAATGGAGCATCTTCCGAAATGTCTAATCGGATATTTACATGATAAATAATCCTAGACAGGCACGTGAATGCGGACACGGTGAGCCAATTATTATGAAAGGTCAACATAATATGAACCAATTAAGTACAGAGGATAGGCGGTGTATATTAAACAATTTGTTATTAATGATGTCAGAGGAACAGACAAGCCGTCAAACACCTAAACTACGATTATCAGCTGGCAGATGACAGGTGACGCTAAACGATGCATATATAATACATATATATAAACTAGGCAGATTCAATAGCATAATCATATTACTAGCCCGACATGGACCAATTAGCGTGAGATGGAAGACCAATTTCAATTCCTATTAAAATTAATGTTTGTCCTATTTACCAGAAGGGTTGGAGTCATGTTCTGCCGAAAATATTTGTAGCGAATGTCCACTTCGGAAATAAACCTACGATCATGGAAATGATTTTGGATCATGGATGCATCTCAATTTGATTGTATCTTGACGATTTATTTATTTATTCCAAGATGATAACCTTACAGCAGAGACTTTGAATTGTATAGAGGCCACATCTTAATTATTAATCAGTTGTTGATCACCCAATCTAGATAATTTTAATAAATAATAAAATAAAAATTGGGTTTTAATTATATATTAATTTGTTTTAGCAGATTTCCCTTAAGGGAATCAGCTATTGAGGTCGTACTCATGACGCGATTTTCGAAAAATTTCTTCAAATGTCCATCGATCCAACCCAGGAGATGTCGAAAATGAGGTCCGTTCAAAATTATATATATATATATATATATATATATATATATATATATATATACATATGGTCTGTTAACACTCTAGTGGTCGCAATTTTTGTTTAATCGTCACCAAACTCGGTATTTAATCATTTCATGTAAAAAGGAAGATCAAGTTCGTTAACGGCTGAAATCGGACCAGTGGGAGGGGTGGGGGTTTAGATGGGAGGATTTTCGAAAATTCAAAATATCTCCGTTATTATGCATCGGATCGAAAAATTGTATAGAACCATTCGTATTGCAAATTTACTATAAATATTGTACTAAACATTTATTCTGTATCTTGAATATTAACCGAGATATTTGTATTCTGCATGTGGTCGCCAGTAGGCTATATTCGGACTTTCCGCCGAGAGCTCTGTCGGCGGTTTCCATAACTATTCGTCCCTCGTGAATAGGTTTAGGGGTTAGGTTAACTGTTTTTTGGGGCTAGAAACTACTGGGTTATTACGCCCCAAATAATGTTTTAGGTTTAGAGGTTTCTTACTACTACAGTTGTTATTAGGCAGATTTCTCTATTGTAAAACTTCACGTAGGAAATCTGCTTAGTTTACGCAGCCCCTGTGTGAGGAGTTTTTACTAATTACGCTAATTGTGCAGTGTTTGAAAGTCATTAGGTAAGTAAAATAATTTGGAAACGGGTATAATAGATGTTCGTATATAAGAAATTAACCCAAAAAATTAAATTGTAATATTAGAAGAAAAAAAAAACCATTCATGAAAAGCTATAGCTCGAAAAGCTTTCGAAAACTGATATAAATAAATAATATGTACTGAAGGACCATATTTATTTTTTAGGCTGTATGACCGACAATAATATATATATATATATATATATATATATATATATATATATATATATATATATATATGTATAGGTTTCCAAAACTTCCTGGAGACCGCAAGTTGGTAACGAATCCTCTTTAATTCCGCAAAATAATTATCGGGGGCTCGGGTTGGCGGTGCGAGTTAGGGCGTTGGTCCTAATCACTCATGGCAGTCCTAGAGTGGCGGGTTCGAATCCCGGGCAGTGGAAATTTATTTAATGACGGCCTCATTAAATAAACTCCTTAGTCCCACCCCGGCTAGAAAAGGATGGTAACCTGTAGATAACATGTCCCGAATAGCCTAGTTGCATAAAGTGGACGTAAAAAAAAAAAAAAATAATAATAATCACCGACGACAGATCATCTGGTAAAGCAAGGTTTGACAGTGATTAATTGTTTTGAGCACCATTTCTCAATGCGATGCACAAACTGTTTAAGGACGCCTATTTTGTCAATCAACCACTTATAAGTACCTTCAGGCTTGCCTGACTGGCAAGTGTCTGTAAATTTTGCTGATACCATGAACAGTTGTATTAGATCCACCAAACAACGGACACTGAAAAATGAAAAATTTCGTTAACGATTTTACGAACAGAGAAAATATGTTTAGGTATTTTTCCCCCCTAAGTTCAAATGAAGCGTAAAAACGGAGGTAATTACAATTTCATAATTTCACAATTCTTAGAACAGTCCATTGGGATTATATATATACACACCATACTATATAAATATATTAATCTACGATTTCAAAAACTCCCAATATTGACCATCTAAAATTGAGATGGAGTCACCTAGATATCAAAGACACCAATCTATAAAATATTTGTATAACCTGAGTGAACTTTTATACTCAGTATCAGCTTGATTATAAACCTTTTTTTTAAAAAAAAAGAAATGTTTGTTTAAATGACTTTTTAACATACAAAATAGGTCGCAGGCGCTCATGAGAGTAGACGGATGAAGTGATGGTTGAAAATTGTTTTGCTATAAGAAATGTAGGAAATATATGTACAAGATCATTTTTATTTAGCATATACAATTTATCTTTTTTAAACTAAGGTCTACAATCTTTTTCCAATACCTCTTTTCCATCCCAAACATGGAAATAAATATAAATATTTTGGCTTTTAGTATAACCCCCGGCTCACCCCTTAGAATCGTGACTATGATCAAAAAAAGCTTACATTTTCAAGTTTTACAGCGAATTACAAACATTATTTATTACTTGTTTTATGCTACAATACGCACGGCTTACATCTCAAAACAATTGTTTATGTAAAATGTTAAGGTGCGTCGAATAATAATAAAAATATTTTTTCCGGTTAAAATATTTTATATTTTTTACATTAATTCCTAGATCTATCATAGCTAACAGTCACATACAACGAAAATAGCAAATAATATATTTTTATACATGAAAAAATGAACGGGATGATAGGTAATAAGGAAAAACAATTCTCTAAAAAGCTATGTTTCGGATCAATCAAGCAAATTTCAAAACAGTTTTGAGTGTGTTGCCCGAGACGTGATATCATAAGTGAATTGATGTAGTTGAAAAGAAAATGTTTCACACAATTGTTGCGGAAATACATTTGTCCACTTTAGAGTTATGCTCGGTAGACCTTTACTTGGCCCATTTGCTACGTAGTTTGATGTTTTTTGTTTGTTTTTCTTTATACGCAATATATCTCGTAGAATAAAAAACCAAACATTGAGATGTTGGACGGTGTCCTAGCCGAAAGGTCTATCGGTTGAGACTTGGAGTCAGCGAGGGTCCAAATTACGAGCGAAGATCGAGCAGAGATTCCTATCAGGGTCCAAGACCTACAGCTCCCCCTCGACCATTCTCCGTGTATTCATAATTTCACTTTAGCTTTTGCTAATTAACAGCTTGTCAATTTTATCAGCTGCTTGTTCAGACTTTCTAACTCTTGCTGCTCTCCAGCGACTTTAGATTGTTGCGAAATATAGACCTATATTTTATATGTTATAAAGGAGAAACCCTGTTTAGAATTAACAAGAGAAATGCATTAACGTGCTTTGGTGAAAATTATTACTATATATAATATATATTTCATTTAGTATATCGAATTTTGGTCAGTAAAATCTATCACTCGGGGTAGTCAATATTTACTGATGTTCCTTCAGGGAAGTCAGCAATTGAGGTTGTACTATGATGCGATTTTCTAAAAAATATTCATCGATGCTACCCAGAAGATGAAAATTCTACATATTTACGTTATATTTCATTCATATTTCGAAAATTTGTACAGAACTAATCTTATTGCAAATGTAATGTTCTATAAATGTTTTTATATATTCTATTGTATCTGTGTCTTGAATATTAAATATTTTCATTTTTTGGTTTCCAGTTTTCAGTAAACTTTTAATTCTACAATAAGCCAGTTTATTCGAAAATTAAATGTGAAATATTGCATTCTACCGAACACTATAGTTCATATCCGTTAATGACTGAAATCTCCATATGGTAGTGTCTCTTTTTTAGCAGATTTCCCTTAAGGGAAATCAGCTATTGAGGTTGTACTCATGACGGAATTTACGACATTTTTCTTCAAATGTCCATCGATCCTACCTAGTAGATGACGATAATGAAGTCCGTTCAAAACTGTATATATAAATATATATATATATATATATATATATATATATATATATGTATATATATATATATATATATATATTTGTCTGTTACCGCTCTAGCAGTCGCAATTTTTGTTTGATCGTTTACCAAACTCGGAATTTAATCGTTTTATGTAATAAGGAAGATCGAGTTCGTTAATGTCTGAAATCGGACCAGTTGGAGGGGGGGGGGGTTTAGATGGGAGGATTTTCAAAAAGTCGAAATATCTCCGTTATTATGCGACGGGTCGAGAAATTGTATAGAATGAATCTTATTGCAAATTCAATTTACTATAAATATTGTTCTATACATTTATTCCGTATCTTGAATATTAACCGAGATATTTGCATTTGTATTCTGCGTGTGGTCGGCTATGTTCGTTCGGCCTTTCCGCCGAGAGCTCTGGTGGCCTTTTCTGTAACTATTAGTCCCTCTTGAATAGGTTTAGAGGTTACTTACTACTACAGCTGTACAGGCAGATTTCTCTATTGTAAAACTTCACGTGGGAAATCTGCTTAGTTTACGCAGCCCCTGCGTGACGGACTTTATTTATGAGTCACATCGAAAAATATTATTGACCTAATCTTGTAAAACTATTGAAGATCTACAATAGTTGTATAATACACATTTTCATAGCTTAAATATTAAGCGTTTTATTCGTATTTTCTTTTTCTCAGATTAGAGTAATACCCCGACTTCTAGTCTTTCACTTATAAATGGAAAATATATGGATAGAACAGATCAATAGCGAGTCATAACAGCACGTGGAAATCTGCTTAATTTACGGAGCCCCTGCCTGCCGGACTTTTTTTGTAATGGCACTTAAATGTCATCTTTATTAATTGCAGAAATTGAAAATGAGGATGGGAGCAGCACGTCGGGGGCCAAGCCTAAACTATTTAGAAATTTTGAATATGGGGTTATCATAAATGTCTCAACGCATAGTAAAGTTACAGAAAAGAGTAAAAAAGTAA